>JARQOC010000003.1:187278587-187339212 GCA_033576535.1 Allobates femoralis
GGGACAGTCGGACATTTTGGAGTGCAGAATTCCAGAGAATGGGGATGCTCGGGCAAAGTCTTGCAGGCGGTTAGATGAGGAACGTACAAGTGTGGAGGAAAGAAGGAGGTATTAGGAGGATCAAACATTACAAGTTGGATGATATCGGGACATTAATTCAGAGACATATTGGGGGGGGGGCAGATTGTGGAATGCTGTGTAAGTCAATGTTAGCAGTTTGAATTGGATACGCTGGTGAATTGGAAGCCAGTGGAGGGATTTGCAGAAGGGAGAAGTGGAGGAATAGCAGGGAGAGAGGTGGATTAGCCAGGCAACAGACTTAAGGACAGATTGGAGAGGTGCAAGAGTGTTAGCAGGGACGCCACAGAGGAGGAGGTTGAAGTAGTCGAGACAGGAGATTATGAGGGCATGCACTAGTAGTTTAGTAGATTGAGGGTTGATGAAGGGATGGATTCTGAAAATTTTTTTGAGTTGAATGTGGCAGGAGGTGGGAAGGGCTTAGATGTGCAGTTTGAAGGACAACGCAGAGTCATGGGTTACTCCGAGGCAGCGGACTTCAGGTACAGGGCATAGTGTGGTGACATTTATTGTGATAGATAGATCTAGTAAGGAAGGTGTGTGAGATGGAGGAAAGATGATGAGTTTGGTTTTGTCTGCATTGAGTTTTAGGTAGCAAGAGGAGGCGAAGAAGGATTTCGCTCATAGACACTCCGGGATTCTGGACAGGAGAGAAGTGACATTGGGGCTAGAGAGATAGATCTGAGTGTCATCAGCGTAGAGGTGATACTGGAAGCCATGGGACTTTATGAGTTGTCCTAGGCAAAGGGTATGGATTGAAAAAAGAAGGGGTCCCAGGACACAGACTTGAGGGACCCCAACAGAGAGGGGATGGGGCAAGGAGGTTGTGTGGGAGTGGGAGACGCTAAATGTGTGCTTGGTAAGGTAGGAAGAGATCCGCTTTATTTAACATATATGCGAACAAAACAAGTTAAAATCAATTTAAAATAAACATATTTTAGAAACTTCACACCAAGACGTAATACGACAAAGTTGCCAAATAATACAACAAAGCACCATGCAATTCAAATAGCTAAGGGAGTTGGTCAGAACACATAGGATATATAACCTTGTGGATGCTAAGTAGCACAAATGTACAATAATGTATATATCAGGTTATTAAACCATTAGTTGTATAATTGTAAGTCCCTTAGCTTAATAAAGAGTGTGTTATAATCTTGGAAATGTAACACAAAACTCCTTTGAATCTCTGGTTAAGATCCATAGTATCAGAGCATATAACCTAGAATCAATCACCAAGTGAAATAAGAGACCTGAATACAGGAAAAGTGAACAATCACTGCAAGACATACAAGGAATAACTAGATGGTGGCCCGATTCTAACGCATCGGGTATTCTAGAATACCTTGTAAACAGGATTGAACTGCGTCACACTGACTGACAGCCTTGTAGACAGGAGTAAAGTTTGTGACACTGACTGACAGTCTTATAGACAGGAGTAAAGTTCGTCACACTGACTGATAACCTCGTAGAAAGGAGTGAAGTGCGTTGCACTGACTGACAGCCTTGTAGACAGGAGTCAAGTTCATCTCACTGACTGACAGCCTTGTAGACAGGAGTAAAGTTTGTGACACTGACTGACAGCCTTGTAGACAGGAGTGAACTGCGTCACACTGACTGACAGCCTTATAGACAGGATTGAACTGCGTCACGCTGACTGACAGCCTTGTACACAGGAGTGAAGTTTGTCACACTGACTGACAGCCTTGTAGACAGTAGTGAACTGCGTCACACTGACTGACAGCCTTGTAGACAGGATTGAACTGCGTCACACTGATTGACAGCCTTGTAGACAGGAGTGAAGTTTGTGACACTGACTGACAGCCTTGTAGACAGGACTGAACTGCGTCACACTGACTGATAGACCTTATAGACAGGAGTAAACTGCGCCACACTGACTGACAGACCTTATAGACAGGAGTAAACTGCGTCACACTGACTGACAGACCTTATAGACAGGAGTAAGGAGTGAGGATGAGGAGGCTGTGAGGATGGGGAGGCTGTGGGGATGGGGAGGCTGAGAGGATGGAGGAGGCAGTGAGGAGCCCGCACACTGTGGGGACACTCACCGCCGCTCCATTCCGTTGTCTTCCTGGAGGGGATTGAAGAGGCTGTGAGGATGGGGAGGCTGTGAGGCTGGGGAGGCTGAGGGGATGGAGGAGGCAGTGAGGAGCCCACACGATGCGGGGACACTCACCGTCGCTCCATTCCGTTGGCTTCCTGGAGGGGATGGAGGAGGCTGTGAGGATCGGTAGGCTGAGGGCATGGAGTAGGCTGTGAGGATGGAGGAGGCTGTGAGGATGGAGGAGGCTGAGGGCATTTAGGAGGCTGAGGGAATGGAGGAGGCTGTGAGGATGGGAGGCTGAGGGGATGGAGGAAGCTGTGAGGATGGAGGAGGCTGTGAGGATGGGGAAGCTAAGGGGATGGAGGAGGCTGTGAGGATGGAGGAAGCTGAGGGGATGGAGGAAGCTGCAAGGATGGGGAGGCTGTGAGGATGAGGAGGCTGTGAGGATGGAGAAGGCTGTGAGGGTGGGGAGGCTGTGAGGATGGAGGAAGCTGTGAGGATGGGGAGGCTGAGGGACTGGAGGAGGCTGTGAGGATGGAGGTGGCTGAGGGGATGGAGGAGGCTGAGGGGATGGGGAGCCTGTGAGGATGGGGAGGCTGTGAGGATGGAGAAGGCTGTGAGGATGGGGTGGCTGAAGGGTTGAAGGAGGCTGTGAGGATGGAGGTGGCTGAGGGGATGGAGGACGCTGTGAGGATGGGGAGGCTGTGAGGATGGAGTAAGCTGTGAGGATGGAGAAGACTGTGGAGATAAGGAGGCTGAGAGGATGGAGGAGGCTGTGAGGGTGGGGAGGTTGTGAGGATGGAGGAGGCTGTGAGGATGGGGAGGCTGTGAGGATGGAAGAAGCTGTGAGGATGGAGGAGGCTGTGAGGATGGGGGAGGCTGAGGGGATGGGGAGGCTGTGAGGATGGAGGAGGCTGTGAGGATGGAGAGGCTGTGAGGATGGAGGAGGCTGTGAGGATAGGGAGGCTGCAAGGATGGGGAGGCTGTGAGGATGGGGAGGCTGAGGGGGTAGAGGAGGCTGTGAGGAGTACGCACACTGACGGGACACTCATCGCCTCTCCATTCTGATGTCTTCCTGGAGGTGATGGAGGAGGCTGTGAGGATGGGGAGGCTGAGGGGATGGAGTAGGCTGTGAGGAGTCCGCACACTGACGGGACACTCATCTCCTCTCCATTCTGATGTCTTCCTGGAGGGGATGGAGGAGGCTGTGAGGATGGGGAGGATGAGGGGATGGTGTAGGCTGTGAGGAGTCCGCACACTGAGGGGACACTCATTGCCTCTCCATTCTGATGTCTTCCTGGAAGGGATGGAGGAGGCTGTGAGGATGTGGAGGCTGAGGGGATGGAGGAGGCTGTGAGGATGGAGGAAGCTGAGGGGATGGAGAAGGCTGCAAGGATGGAGAGGCTGTGAGGATGGAGAGGCTGAGGGGTTGGAGGAGGCTATGAGGATGAAGGAGGCTGAGCGGATGGAGGAGGCTGAGGGGATGGGGAGGCTGTGAGGATGGGGATGCTGTGAGGATGGGGAGGCTGTAAGGATGTAGGAGGATGTGAGGATGGGAAGGCTGAGAGGATGAGGAGGCTTTGAGGATGGGCATGCTGCAGAGACACTCATCACGGCTCCATGGGGTCATTAGCCTGTGTGCTCCCCCCACCCCGCTCTATGCTGGCATGGAGCTCGGCGGTTCCGGCGGCCCCTGCACGCTTTGGGCAGGTAGAGGCGGCCACGGCTGGATGCCTGTATCCCGGCGATAGCGGCGCCAATGCGCTGTTGTCGCAGGGTTTCAGCTTGGAGTGCATTTTGAATGCGTGCAGCTGTTTTGCATACTCCAATGAGTGCCCTGGTGCTGGCGCACGATTTCTGTGACAGAGAACCTTAAGGCGTCGTTACACCAGCCAATGCTGCCGGAGATGTCGGCGGCGACTGACGGGTGCGCACACGTTTTTGGCACCCCGCCAGCTTCGCCGTCCCCCATTTACATGGGGCGACACCTCTTGCGGCGCCCTGGCGAACTGACAGGCGGAATCGCCACCGGGGTATCTCAAAACCCCAGCGGCGATGCAGGACAATGGGAGCCTATGGCTCCCATCGCCTGTCAGCTCGCCGGCGGCCGTTTAAATTGGGCGATGTGGACACATCAGTGATGTGAAACCAGGTGAGGTGTCGCCGCCAATAGGCCACGCCCCTACGTCGCCTATGTAATCGGCGGCAATGTCGCCAGGTGTAATGAGGCCTTTAGCCGATTATACAGTAGATCTGGAGTCGACAATAGTCTTAAATTTTATTATTATTATTATTAGGTATTTATATAGCGCTATTAGGATACATGGCGCTTTACATTTTTGAGGGTAGACAAAGACAAGTGGTCAAAGATGGCCACCAATGAAGACAAACGACGACAAATCCACAATTAGTCATACGGGTACAATAGGGCCGGGGATCCTGTCCGCAAGGGCTCACAGTCTAGAGGGGGTGGGGAGGGAGACAGTAGAAGGGGGAGAGGTGAGATGGTGCAGTGGATAGGGTCTCGGTGTGTGTTGTAGGCTTGTAGGAAGAGGTGGGTCTTCAGGTTTTTCTTGAAGGTTCCCAGGGTCGGGAAGTGTCTGATGTGGTGGGGGAAGGAGTTCCAGAGTCTGGCAGAAGCACGAGAGAAGTCTTGTGTGCAGTTGTGGGAGGTGGAGATGCGGGGGGTTGAGAGAAGGAGTTCCTGAGAGGAGCGCAGGTTGCGTGAGGGGAGGTAGCGGGAGACTAGGTCAGAGATGTAGGGAGGGGACAGGTTGTGTATGGCCTTGTATGTCAGGGTTAGGGTTTTGAAGCGAGATCGCGGGGGGAAGGGGAGCCAGTGGAGGGCTCGGCGGAGAGGGGAGGTGGGGGAGTAACGGGGAGATAGGTGGATGAGTCGGGCAGCAGAGTTGAGGATGATGCGGAGAGTGCGAGGGAGGAGGCAGGGAGGCCGGTGAACAGGAGGTTTGCAGTAGTCCAGGCGGGAGATGATGAGGGCGATGGACAAGTGTCTTGGCTGTGTTGTGGTCAAGGAAGGAACAGATACGGCAATCTTTTTTAGTTGGAGTCGACAGGCGGTGGTGAGGGCTTGGATTTGGAGCTTGAAGGAGAGGGAGGAGTCGAGGATTACCCCGAGGCACTTGGTGTGGGGGAGGGGTGAGAGTGTTCAGTCATTGACGGTGATTGATAGGTCAGGGAGGGGGCGGGTTGTTCGGGGGAAGACGATGAACTCGGCCCTTGTCCATGTTGAGTTTTAGGAAGCAGGTGGAAAAGAAGTATGTGATGGCGGATAGGCAGGGAGGAATTTTGGATGAAAGGAGGAAATATCAGGGCCAGACAGATAGAGTTGGGTGTCGTCAGCGTAGAGGTGGTATTGGAGTCCATGTGACTCGATGAGGTTGCCCTAGGCCGAGGGTGTAAATGGAGAAGAGTAATGGTCCAGGACCGAACCTTGGGGGACACCTACAGAGAGGGGGTGTGGCGAAGTGGTGGTGTGGGAGTGGGTGACGCTGACTGTCCTGTCCGTTAGGTAGGAGTAGATCCAGGAGAGGGCAAGGTCAGTAATGCCAAGAGACTCAAGAATTTGGAGTAAGAGAGAGTGGTCAACAGTGTCGAAGGCAGCAGAGAGGTCGAGAAGGATGAGGACGGAATAGTGTCGTTTGCTCTTGGCGATCAGAAGGTCGTTAGTGACTTTGGTTAGGGCTGTTTCGGTGGAGTGGTGAGGTCGGAAGCCGGATTGAAGGCAATCAAAGAGGGTACAGGCAAAAAGAGGTGGGAGGACAGTTCGGAATAGACGTGTTGCTCAAGAAGTTTTGAGGCAAACGGGAGGAGAGATATGGGGCGGTAGTTGGAGACTGTTGTGGGGTCAAGGGATGTTTTTTTTAGGATGGGCGTGATTAGGGCGTGTTTGAAGGGTGAGGGGAATGTGCCGATTTGAGTGAAATGTTGAAGAGGTGTGTTAGAGCAGGGATGAGGACTGAGGTGAGGTTAGGGATGAGGTGGGAGGAAGTGGATCAAGGGCGCATGTGGTGAGGTGTGATCGTGCTAGGAGGGAGGAGAGGTGATCCTCTGTCATGGGGGTGAAACTGCATTTGGGTGAGGGGATGGGCTGGAGGTGGGATAGGGCGGAGGGCAGTGAGGTCGAACCTTTGTCTGAGTTTGTCAATTTTGTCTTTGAAGAAGGTGGCAAAGTCTCGGCGGAGATGAGGGGTGAGGGAGGAGGTGCAGGGGGACGAAGTAAAGAGTTGAAGGTTTTAAAGAGTTGTTTGGGGTTGTGAGAGAGGGCGGTGATTAGGGAGGAGAAGTAGGCTTGTTTTGCGGACTCAAGGGCAGTCTTGAAGGTTAAATCCTGATAGACTAATATTATAGGTAGACTATTAAAAAGTATCTATAGACCAAATGGTGTAGAATCAGTGCAAGATACAATCATTTCATCCAAGTCCTAATAGACAATTATTGCACAAAGTCCATTAAATTCATAGCCCTTTTAAATCAGCTGTGTAATGTAATGGTACCTTTACACGCCACTACCGAAGGTAGCAACAGGTAGGTACCGCATGTGCACGCGCGCGTTTGCAACGGTCCCTAACGGCACCTGATACCGCATTTACGCGCTGCTACAAGGTGCTCCACAGAAGGTATTTTCGGCCCCCGGGTGTACCGATCGGGTGCCGCAGGTTACCTTCTATGAAGCACCTTCCCTGATTTACACGCCGCTACCACAAGGTAATATGGGCATACATATCGTGCGCCGCAAGGACATAGGCGTGCCAGAGTTGGGTATTACGCGTTGCTCTTACGGTGATTGGAGAATGCAATAGCATCATGATTGGCCACCCAGCGCATGAAGGCTGCTAATACATGATGCTATTGCAAATGTGTAGTGTGAATGGTCAGCTCGTTAAATATGCCGCCCTATGCAGGGACAACCAATCGTAACGCAGGAGCTTCCACCAATTATCGCTGATGGGGCGTGGTATACATGCCCCGTGTCACGCCCCAGGGATTACGCTAGGCCACGCAAATACCTTCCTGTGCCCCGATTACACGCCGCCACCATAGGGTTTATACCTACTTGTTTTTCAGCAGGCTGAAAGACAGGTGTCCACAGAGACAGGAGGGTAACACCTGAATTACACGCCGCACCTCACGGTGTTTTGACGGTACAAGGTACAATTGTCTCCACACCGGCCGGTTTCTGCCTTTCGGTAGCGGCGTGTAAAGGTACCATAAAAGATGTTAATGCAGTTATGGAACCCAGTTACCAGATATCCTATGGTGGACAAAGTATCACATGGCGTGAGGGCACAAGACGACTCAACCCCACGCGTATCACTGCTGGGGATGCAGCTTCATCAGGTGATGACCGCAAATGTGCAAAGAAACAGCTTTTATAAAGGTAAGAAGTCGCCATTACCGCTTCCTGGTGTGTGTGCCGTGGTCGCGGACCTGGTAATGTGTCATCATCACATGATGATGTTGCTTAGCAACGATATAAACGGTTTCGTCAGACCAGAAGTGTCTCATCGGTTCCCATGGTAAAGTAATGCCAGGGAACCGAGCGCCAGCGAAGTAGTATTATCAATCCAGGGAGCTAGGAAAACTGATGATATAGCGATCTAGCAACAATTTGTACAAGGCAAACAACCTAAAGGAGTTTATGGAGCATTGTTAGATCAGGGGCAAGGAATATTTTATTTTATGCTCACCTGGAGGATTTTTATATATAATAGAAGCCTTTTAACTTGAGGAAGAAGAATGTTGGTAATCACTGCTAGAATCAAATTAGTGTTGTCAATAAGTAATCAAAGATGGCATTGTCAAATTAATATTATTGCATCCGGTGTGAAACTAGTGTTTCAGATAGGTACCAAAGGGAATAAAGTGTTCCATATGCAATATTTAAAATGTCTGGTCCCTATGGTGGAAGTCACCAAGAGAAACAAACAATATAATACAACGAATATATTGAATCAATACAACAAATCTATGCTGACATATGCCCCACAGAAGGAAGTGATCTAAAGGCAAGGCACATTCCAGAATATAACTCAATAACCATTGAGTTTGAAAATGATTTCCTAGGCACCATTTTGTTATTCAATATGTAGGTACAATATGTGCCAACTTATCTATACGTATTTTTCAGTCAAAAGAGTTTTTTAGTCTACTAGGACACCTAAGAAGGCAACTGGGGAATGAATGGAGGCAAGAGGAAACAATGGGGTGGGGGGTGGGGTTGTTCCCCCACTTTCCCCGGGGCCTAGAATGATAGATAAAAGGAAATGACACCTAATGGAATATGGAGAACAAACCTCACTCAATGGCGAGAAATGTATAGAGCGTTATATTAAGTAATTCCTTCGGCACCATGCTGTAGATGTAATCAGAGCACAACACATGCCAAATTACCTATTGACAAAATTTTATTATTATTATCCACCAGAGAACTATTCGAAAAGGGAACATGAGTACAATCCTTTAGCCATGATCAACTAAAGAAGAAACCTCATATATAGAAGAAGACGTACAAAACGTCAGTAAAGTTAAGTGGAGTTCTACAGCGAAAACGTTGAACTAGTTAACCCAATCAGGCAGGTAGTGTAAGTTACACATGTGGTAATTCCTTTTGGAGTAGATGAAAAGACCATATCTATGATGCTACCATAAAGTCTCATTAGTCCATAGGGGCCAAAGTTATAACATCCAGTGGGGATGATAATCCATTTGAAGTAGTTTTGGTCCGGTGGTGTATATTCCAACATCTCTTCCTTGATGATTGTTATCCGAGGAATCCGGTGAAGAGGAATTCTTCATTTAATCCTGTTGGAGACATGGCATCAAGGAGATACTGTATATCCATTTAGTTTCTAGTCCTAAAAGTAATTTTGTGATATCATCACCACGGATATTTAGTCTAGCCTGGTCTAGTCCCACCACTCGCAAACCCTGTGGATTCCCACGATGATGACTCAAGAAATGAGATGCCAATGAAGTGAGTTTAATACCATTCTCTCAGAATATGCAGAGTTGATGGACGAGATGTGCTTCTGCACTCTTTTTCTTAATTCTTGTGTTGTCTCGCCAATGTAAACCCTGTTGCATGGGCAAATAAGAGCATAGATGGTATTAGTACTTTTACAGTTGATAAAATATTTCAGGGTATATTCTTTAGAGTCATGGGGGTTCACAAAGCAGTTTCATACGGGGATCATATGTTGGCAAATGTTGCAGGACACGCATGGATAGGAGTCCCTTAGCCTATGACCCCCTGAGGTGGATGTAGTCGGTCTTGAGAAGTGACTATCTGTCAAGCAGTCTCATAGATTGGGGGATCTCCATGCTGTCAGAAGTGGTCGTCCTCCATAAGAGGTCTTGTTTGTCGTATTATGTCTTGGTGTGAGGTTTCCAAAATATGTTTATTTTAAATTGATTTGAACTTGTTTGTATATGTGTCAAATAAAGCGTTGTTAACTTTTCTAATCATTGGTGTGCTCCCTATTTTCATATGCCATGTCTTTTTCTCCCCTGGTACTTTTTATTCTTGGCGTGGTGAGCACCTATATCATATATTTATAACAATTTGTGTTGCCTCCCTTCCGCCAAATATTTAGGGAGGTTAGCGGAGGGTGGGAGCAGAAGAAGTTCAATTTTGTAAAGGTTGCGTTTCAGATAGAGAGCGATAAGATAGATTTGGCTCACCACTACGGGTGCTCAGGTGAAAAAATTGCAATAGATCAGGATACCCTGGCAAGCCACTATGATTAACAGAAATAATGACTTGGAGGTTTTTTCATATGTTTCAAATAAGGGTTTATTTATCACACACTGAGAATAAGATCCAATGTTTTAAGCTTAATTCAGAAAATGAACTGTCATACAGCCCAAAATCCCAAAAATGAGAATGCTACTGTCCTGTAAAATGGCGCCAAAAGCGCAATTCATTTCTTTGACAAATTTCTACATTTTATTCACCACTTAAAGTCAAAGTATACATGTTTGGTGTCTAGGAACTCATACTCACCAGAGGCATCATACTGATATGTCAGTTTTACCATACAGTGAACATGGTGATTAGAAAAAAAATTGTGAAATTGCAATTTCACCGCACTTGGAATTTTTTTCCCATTTTCAAGTACACTATATGGGTACCTTTACACGCCGCAACCACAGGAGACTTTTTTAGCGGTGATATTTCTCTTTACAGCACTGCACTAAAATCGAAACCAGGCGACATTGGCTTTATCGCCGCCAAATTCCTGAAATACACGGCGCAATAAGGAGGCAATATGGCGGTGATAATTCCAGCGAGAAATGTCTCCTGTGGTTACGGCGTGTAAAGGTACCCTTAGGCTACATGAATTACTTCATTCAAAAGTTCAATTCATCCCACCAAAAAACAAGCCCTCATATGGCTATATTGACGGAAAAAATGAAAATGTTATGGCTCTTGGAAGAAAGGGAGGAAAAAAACAATAACAAAAGATGGAAAATCGCCCAAAGGTGAAGGGGTTAATGAACATATTTAGTTTACAAAAGTATATCCATCAATGGGGTTTCTTAGAAAACGCACGTGTTATGGGTATCACATTACCACACTTCTATGGAATATAAAGTAAGTTAAACACATACTGGTGCTGCACTCCAAGACATTTACACTCCGCCAAGAATATCTTTAGTAACATTTTAGTTCTTTCCTGTCTTCTTGTTCCAACACATCATCTAATACATTTTTTTGCCAAAAGGAAATCTGAAATCATCCATTATTTTCCATCCAAATAGGCCACCAACTTTGATACTGTAATAGAATAAATTTGCAAGATATCTTTAAATCTTTATAGATATTGTAAGTAAGGTGTATTAACATTCAGTTTTATTTCACATAAAACTATGACTTGGGTGCGGTTTCCTTTGGTCAGGTTAAATCTTGTCTATAAGATAAATATGGGTTATAAGTTCAAAAGCTTTTGTTTCTTTGAATTGAATCTTATCCACAGGTTTTATTCTGCTGTGTGCATTGCTTTAATGCTATTTATTTCATTATAATGGAAATATTAGTATTGCTTTTTTATTTAGACATGTACGATACTTCTTTGACCCAAATATAAAAGATGCTCCATTATATGAGGTAACTCAAGCTGATTTAATTTCAATAAAACATCTCAAAACATTTCCAGGTCTGCAGTAGGAGAAGATGGTTAAGGCTGGGTTCACATTTGCGGACCCCTCCGCAGCGTTCTGCAGAGGGGATCCGCATGTCGCGTCCCTGGTGCAGACGAGACTGGGTGATTTTGCGCAGGCGTAAGCCTGCGTACAGATCACATATAGGAGTGAATGGGTGCGCACGGTCATGCGCTGTCAAGCGCAGCACCGTGCGCTCCCATCATAAAGATAGGAGCTGGCGGCCGCTGCGGACACATTGCGGCTCCCCTACGCAGAACACTGCGGAGGGGTCCGCAAATGTGAACCCACCCTTAGATAACTGAGAATTACTATACAGGGTGGGCCATTTATATGGATACACCTAAATAAAATGGGAATGGTTGGTGATATCAACTTACTGTTTGTGTCACATTAGTATATGGGAGGGGGGAAATGTTTCCAGATGGGTGGTGACCATAATGGCCATTTTGAATCCAACTTTATTTTTTTCAATGGGAAGATGATCATGTGACACATCAAACATATTGAGAATTTCATAAGAAAACAATGGTGAGCTTAGTTTTAACAAAACGTTATTCTTTCATGAGTTATTTCTATATTAATGCTGCCCATTGTGTTGGATTGTCAATGAAACCCTCTTCTCCCACTCTTGACACACTGATAGCAACACAGCAGAAGAAATGCTAGCACAGGCTTCCAGTATCCATTGTTTCAGATGCTGCACATCTCGTATCTTCACAGAATAGACAATTGCCTTCAGATGAGTGATGAGGTAAACTTTGTTGTGAATGGTGAAGTTAACAAACAAAACCACCGCTATTGGTCTGACACTAACCCACAGTGGATAGATCCCTCCAAGACAGTGATAATAACGGAGCATACAGCTTATTCTGACTGTATCTGTTTCCGCCCAATCTGTGGACAAATGACATACCCCCTAGGCTGTGTGTGATGTAAAACTGTGTTCTGGGCATGTGCAGTTCCAAAACCCGGATCTGGCGTCCGGATCCAAAGGGATTCGGTGTCTGCTGGATCCAGATTACATAGAGCCCTATTTTAAATCATCCCGTAGTGCCCCAGAAACCAAAATCACAACAAAATGCATCTTTGGTCTCAGTGAATAAAATGATGACACCCGGATCCGGGGCAAACGAGAAGATTTAGATGCACCTGCAGGTTCATCCGGTCCATTGAAAGTCAATGGGGCTAAAAAGTCATGCAGTGCATCCAGTTCAAGTTATATACACACAGATGGTGAAAAACACGAGTGTGAAACCAGCCTAACATTTGTGTTTTAGGAAATACTTGTATTCTCCTACATTATAGCAATTTTCTTCAGAATTGTGCTTTAACTCTCATGTTATTTTGATAATCCTACTAACAAATGTATGAATAAATTGTCATGTGGGTGTTGGGTGTGCTTCCCTCACAGTCTGACCCTGTCAAATCCAGTACTAAGTTTGAGAACATGTAGTGACCTGCTCATTTAATGGGAATCTGTCACCAGGTTTTTGCTAGCCATTTGAGAGCAGCATGATGTAGGGCAGAAACTCTGATTCCAGTAATGTTTCAATTACAGGATTGAGTGTTGTATTTTTTATAAAATCCCTACTTTATCTGCTACATATCTACCATTTTTTCTGAATGCTGAGCCCTGTATAACCCTGCCCATGCCACTGATTGGCAGCTTTCTAGTTACATAGGCATAAAGTTGGCAATCAGTGGTGGTGATGGGGTTAGGGAGATCATAAATATGGTGGACTATATGACAGCAAGTTTGCTAGTCCTTTAAAGCCCGAGTCACACCAAGCGACGGGGCTGGGGATGTCGGCGGTGACTGGTGGGTGCGCGCACGTTTTTGGCGCCCCGCCAGCATCGCCGTCCCCTGTCACCACAAATAAGCTTTCTAACCTATTAACACCTGTCCCTGCAGCCTTAGAATACATTCTAACACATCCCTGTCTCACCTTTTGTAGTAATCTACAAGAACTATAATGTAGTTTGCAAACTTACGAAAATCTTGTCAGAAGGGCGTTCCTGAAAGGCATTTTGACCGGTAGGCGGTTCCCCTTGTGCCGCGCTACCCCTTCCTCGTTGCTGTAGTACGCCCTAATGGGCGTCATTAAACAAAAGCAGAGTGCGGGCACGATATCTATATCGCGCCCGCAACATCACCGCTGCGACGCGGTCATGTGACGCTGGGTTCACGCATCACTAACGGTCGCACACAGGCTGACTTCAGCATGCTATCTGCGCATGCGCGAAGTCTGCCTGTGAACCCTGCGACCGGAAGTGACGCGTCCCAGCGTCACAAGAACGCGTCGCAGCGGTGACGTTGCGGGCGCGATATAGAAATCGTGCCCGCGCTCTGCTTTTGTATAATGACACCCATTAGGGCGTATTACAGCAATGAGGCAGGGGTAGCGCAGCACAAGGGGACCCGCCTACCGGTCAAAATGCCTTTCAGGAACGCCCCTCTGACAAAATTTTCGTAAGTTTGCAAACTACATTATAGTACTTGTAGATTACTACAAAAGGTGAGACAGGTATGTGTTAGAATGTATTCTAAGGCTGCAGGGACAGGTATTAATAGGTTAGAAAGCTTATTTGGGGTGACAGGTTCCCTTTAAGTAAAGGCAAGTGTTAAAATTAAAAAATATATATGCTCACTTCTCCAACGAGTTCCCCAATGCGCTCCATCTTGCTCCCGAGGGTTGAAGGACCTGGGGAGGTGCGACTACCCGATCAGCTAATCGGTCACATGTACGCAGTTACCACAGTAACCGGTCATGTGACCGATCAGCTGATCGGTTAGCGCCGCCCAGCTAGGTCCTCAAGCCGGAAGATAGATGCCGACATCAGGGGACACGCCGGAGAGGTGAGCATATATATTTTTTTAATTTTAACACTTGCTTTACTTAATTTCACTTCCATAATGTATGTATATACATTGCAGAAGTGAAATTACATGGGAAAGTGCAGTTTTAGTGTACTGAGCATGCTCAGTACACTAAAATCGTGTCCGAGAAACAATCCTGTGCTTTCTCGAACCCGTGCTCCGTAGGCCCCCATGTTAATGGCCGTGGATCGGTGCGGATCTGATTCAATCAAATTTTGTCTGTTGTGCCCAAAATCAGAGCAGTCTCTGATTTTGGGTACAGCAAAAAATCAGACACAATCGGATCTGACACAAATCGGATGGCGATAAGGCCAAATCCAATCCGATCCGTTGCCCATAGGGATACATGGGGGTCAAATCAGATCCGTGGCTATCCTTTTTACAATGAACAGCCACGGATCCAAGAAAATCTCAATGTGCAAGCAGCCTTATGGGAGTGGCCAGTTTCTTTTACCACAAACTGAAGTCAATAAGTATGAGAGAGGAAAAGCACAATGCATGGTCTACGCCTAGGGAAGGATGCTACAAAGGTGTTGTTTCTTGGGCAATCCAAGTATTCATTAAAACAAACATCTCAAAAGTGGTGACAGGCCCTCCTTAAAATAAAATAAGTGCTAGAATGAAATTTTGAAGAATCTCTGTATATGAAAGGCAATCGTTCCAATATGTAATGATATGTCTAAAAGTATCTAAGGGTCCCCAACTATAATAAAAAGTCTCATGTAGATAAGTCACAATGGACTGTCAGTCTGAGCTAGAAAGGCACATGGAAGAATATGACTTTCATTAGCCAGTTTCATGTTTATTGCTCTTAGCACGATTATACTATAAGACACATGCCGATGTGTAACAATTGCTCGTAAATGACACTAAAAATATTTTAAAACTTACAATGGAAAAAGTTATTTACGGAAACAATGTAACAGATTTCATTGATCAAAACCTGCAGAAACTAATGGTTCCATGTATGCATTGATCTGATACATAATATTGTTTCCATTTACAGAAAGTCATTTGTGATTTACAAGTTGTGACACTAAAAAATAGAATTGTCAAGTATTAACAGATGGTTGTGAAATGATCCAAGTTTGACATATGGTAGAAAAGCTGAGCAGATGTTATTGGTTGGAATGACATAACTCAGTCGTGATATCACACACAGGTTTATTGTGGCCATTGAGATGTCACCTGACATTGCAGTAAAACCTTTATGCTTGATTGGGCTGGCTCCATAGGATGATTTACTGTAAGTAGAGAAAAAAAGATTAGATAGTGAGTAAAAAAATCAAGGTAAGAAAAGCAATTAGAATGTATACATAATTTCAAGAAGATATGGATTGTCTAATTCTAGATATTCTGTGCCGTGGGCATACTTACATTTGTAATAGGCAATGCTGAATTATAATAGAGGTAGCATGTGGCCCATACTGCCTCATCAATTTCACCAATACATACAGCATATGATTAGAAGATAAAAAGATTAAATATGTTCTGCTTTGGAATACCTCAATATGCTCTCCTTCCAGAATGTGCTACTGATTATATACAGTAACAGGCAATCCAGGGTGGTGTAAAATAAAAGTGATTGTGAATCCAACTGTTTTAAAGTATCTGAAGTAGAAGCCTATATTATATACTATATGGGCAAAATAATTCGGACAACTACACCTTGCATCTAGAAGATCTATTATGATACCCCATTCTAAATTCATAGACAGACAACAGAGGTGGCCGCCCTCCCCTTTACATCTAAAACAATTTCCATTTGGAGTCTTTTTGGGACTTTTCCCCCATTCATCCAAAAGACCATTTGTAAGGTCAGAAACTGATGTTAGATAAGCGGACCTGGTTCACAATCTCCATTCTAGTTCATCCCAAAAGTATTTGATGGGGATGAGGTCAAAGTTATATGCGGCCAGTCATGTCCTTTCACACTAGACTCACCCAACAATATGTTTATAGACATTACTTTGTGCAATGGGCCTTAGTCATGCTGGAACAGAAAAGGTACTTCACTAAACTATTTCCAGCAAATTTGGAAGCATGGGTGTGTGACACCTCGATAACGATGTCGTTAACGACTGCGCCTATTGAGAAGTGAAGGACGTAGGCGATCTAACGTCCGCAAGTATCGTTTGCTTGTTGCAGAATCGTTGCTGCGTAGTTAACGATATCTGTACGTGTGACATTTCACTAGCGATCATTGAACGTCGTTCAAGCGATCTAGGTCAAGTCGGATCATTGATCGGATCATTGAAGCGTGAAACAGGGCATTTACATCACCCCACCTATCAACATTGTGCTTGGTGATGTAACGCTTGTACACATAGACACCCATGCTATGACACTTCCAGCACACAGTTTTTGTACTCGTGATAATGCCAGAGATGTTTGTAACCCTCCAGTTATTGAGTCAGCAGACATTCTTGAAATTTATGTACTATGGGTCTCAGTGCTTGGTGACCTTGCTCTTTAGCCTAAGCTTTATGTGGTCTGACACATTATGGCTGAGTTGCTGTGGTTCCTAAACACCATAATTTTTCTATAATATCACTCACAGATAACAGTGGAATATTTAGGAGGGTAGATATTTAATCAACTGACAATACTGGCATCCTATTACAGGACCATGCTTCAATTCAGTGAGCTCTACACAAAAGTATGTAAAGAGAACTGCATGTCTATGGGCTGGATTTTATACATTTGTGACAATAATATTGAGTAAAATCCTGAATTCAATGATTAAGGGTGCTTTCACATAACGATTTTATCATTTCCGATGCTGTCCGATAAAAATCGGACAGCATCGGACCGATTTTGGGCCCCATGCAGCCCTATGGGCATCGGACCGAATCGGATGTGCACTAAATGCCATCCGATTTGGTCCGATCCGATTCTGTCCGATTTTATTATCGGTGCAAAAATCGGAGCTTGCTCCGATTTTTGCACCGAAAATAAAATTTGACAGATTCGGATCGGACCAAATCGGATGGCATTTAGTGCACATCCGATTAGGTCCGATCCCTATAAGATGGGGCCCTATGGAGAAGGGTCCGAGGAAACATCTGATGTCTCCTCGGACCCTATTTTACTGTACTGAGCATGCTCAGTACAGTAAAACTGCTCCTAACTAGGAGCATAAGGGTTAAAAAAAAAAAAAAAAAGTTTATTCTCACCTCTCCCCGAGCCCCCGCCGTCTTCCGCCATCTTTCTCTAGGTTCCCGGTGGCTCCCGCAGGCTGCCGGTGTCAGCAGAGGTGTACCTCTGCAGTTCAGGACCTGCGGTGATGTCACAGTCATGTGACCGCGGGTTCACCATGGTGAACCCGCGGTAACGTGACTGTGACATCATCGCAGGTCCTGTGTACAGCAGAGGTACACTTCTGCTGACAGCGGCAGCCTGCGGGAGCCACCGGGAACCTAGAGGAAGATGGCGGGGGCTCGGGGAGAGGTGAGAATAAACTTTTTTTTTTTTTTTTCTTTTTTTGCAGCCCGGCGCCGATTTTATGCCGGAATCGGGTGCCTATTTGGCACCCGATTCCAGGCATCAGAAGGGAGCCGATGCTGTCCGATTTATATCGGACAGCATCGGCTCCCTAAAAATCGGTATGTGAAAGTAGCCTAAGACGTGTGTCCCAATACTTTTGTCTATATAGTGAGCAGCATATAATCACAAATACTAAATAAAAAAGATTAATTGCAATATTCAAACAGCAATTTGGTGGTTTAGATCATGTAGTACTAGAAACACCACAGGTCTAGCTACAACCCCTGGCAAAAATTATGGAATCACCGTGCTCGGAGGATGTCCATTCAATTGTTTAATGTTGTAGAAAAAAAGCAGATCACAGACAAGGCACAAAAGTCATTACAAATGGCAACTTTATGGTTTTAAAAAAACACTTAAATACAGTAAATCAAGACAAAAAATGTGGTAGTCAGTAAGGGTAATTTCTTTCAGACCAAGCAGAGGCAAAAAATTATGGAATCACTCAATTATGAGGAAAAAAGTATGGAATTAAGTCAATTACTAAATTGACTTAACTACGTGTCTCCTGATAAGTTGGAGGACTCTGCCTCTTTGCTGCTGAGCAGAAATAGACATAATGCATTCTATCTGTGATCCATTTGGACACAGTACACACACTGAACCCTGCTGCTTGTGAGGTTGATATGCACAGCAGTAGATCATTATATGGCTAGCGTAAGTGCCGTTCCAAAGTGGGCCACCTTGTTGCGGTGGAATGGCTTAAAATATGTTTTTTTTTGCAAAAAAGGTATGTACCAAGTACCCTTGTTTTTATAGCATTGGATTTTACATTTTTATTGCAAGGTATTTGGAGACACTTTACACGTGCTTTTTTTGTTTTCTAGTTGTTATTTCATACAATTTGGTGTTGGTAGTGAACTTGCTATACAGACATGTTCACATTACTACTTTTTTCTGTCTCAGCTTTGTTTCTAAATAGACTTAAACACTTGTCTCCTGACAAGTTGGGACAAGTTGGAGGGCCCCGCCTCTCTCCTGCTGAGCAGAGATAGACATAACGCATTCCATCTGTGATCCATTTGGACACAGTTCACACACTGCACCCTGCTGCTTCTGAGGTTCATACGCACAGCAGCAGGTCACAATATGGCTAGCATAGGGGCTGTTCCAAAGAGGGTCACCTTGTCTACTTTCTTCTGTCTCAGCTATGTTTCTAATTCCGTTTACAAGGCTTGCCTCTGCCTAATCTGGGTGCACCGTACAAAAGAAAAACAGAGGATCCAGTCTGCGTGTCTCTGGGTGAGCTGGAAATGTTTTTTCTTTCCTTTAAATAAAACAGATTTGTTTTTTTTAAACTTCATGATATCGACATTGTTAGGTGCAGATTAAATCAGAATCATAGAATGGTAGAGTTGGAAACGACCCCCCGGGTCATCGTGCCCAATCCCCCTCTCAAAGCAAGATTCACTAAACCATCCCAGACAGATGTCTGTCCAGTCTCTGAAGACTTCCATTGAAGGAGATCTCGCCACCTCTCGTACCCACCTGTTCCATTTGTAGATTACCCTCATTGTCAAAAAGTTTTTACTAATATCTAATCTGTCTCCTATTCAGATTTTGATGCATTTCTGCTTCGTAATTGCACAACACGCATGTGGGTTTTTTATCTGCGAAAATTCTGTATGTAGTGCAAGTCTAGAGGGAAATTCTGCACAGAAAACTCAGCGTCCCCATAAGAGAAACTGACATGCTGCGGATTAAAATAATGCACCACAACTGAATTTATGCAGCGTAAAAAAGAAACATGATGGACATGAGTTTTCTATTAGTGCCATCCACTTTTCTAGTAAAGTAAAATTCTGTACTTTTGATACAGCATCAAAACCAAAAAATGTGAATAACACTCATCGATAGCACATAGGGCCACGTCACACACACAGATATCTGTGCAGATATTGTTCACAGATCTTTGGTTGAAGTGAAATACCCTAATATTTGCTCAGATGAGAGGAAACAGTGAATGAGTGCTAGCAGTTCCTCCAATGTTAGGCTATGGGGTAGTGCTGATCAATGTATTTAAAGTTTGCAGCATGCTGTGATTGGCAGCGAATGTCCGATCAGCAAACCCATTCAAGGCTATGGGTGCATGTAAAACATTAACATTATTATTATTTATTTTATTATAATTATTTATTTATATAGCGCCATTAGGTTCCATGGCGCTTTACATGAGGAAAGGGCAGACAAAGACAAGTACAATAAATGTGGACAATCAGGTCATACAGGTACAAGGGGGGAGAGAATCCTGTCCGCTAGGGCTCAGAGTCTACTAGGGGCAGGTGGGGATACAGTAGGAGGGGAAAATGCATTGGACTGCACTCTATAATTTAATTTACCTGGACACAGACAATGGAGAAGATGGCAAAGAATTTCAAAGGAGGCAGGTTACTGATAATCAGTGACCTGTGAATGAAACAGAGAAAGCAGGTAGAGGGGCAGACAAGCAGAAGAAGACCCTACCCCAAGATAAAAATGATAGAGGATGATTTAATAATCACATATAATATTCTATAATCGCGGTTATCAATTTTATCAGCATCACAGCACCAATATTGACCTGGTTTTGTTTTATAGTACTGCTGACAAATTCTCTTTAAGTTCTCTGTATGTTCCGCACCTGTGCTCCAATTGTTGCATGTTAGAGATTCAGATTACGGTAAAGGTACCGTTACACGGCACAACATCGTTAATGATGTCGCTCATACGTCACAGGTTTGGAGGCGTTACAGCGATATCCTTAAGACCTCGTTGCGTGTGACTGTGCCAAGTTGAAACGATAAATCGTTGGGTTGCTAATCGCAGGTTTCAGAACATGTTCTAAAACCTGACAATCAACGATGAGCCAACCTGTAAAACTGAGTGCAAAAATCTGCATAAAAATTTCACAAAAACACTCTGTTGTAATAGGATATCCTAGTTAGCAGCAAGTGCTGTCAAAAAAAGTGTCAAAAAACAGGGCTTTTGGATTATATGTTTTTTTGCAATAAGAGGTACAGTAAGCTGCTTCACCATCGACAAGGTCGCCCTGATAGAAGCAGTCCCTAACTGATGTATGTATTTAAAACCTGTTTATGTGTGTACATACCTTTAAACAGGAACCAGTCAGGACTTCAAATAGTATGGGCTGTCTTGTGTAGCTAGCTTATATGTGAACAGCTCATAAAGGAGGGGTGGGGAAGCTCACTCTCCTGCAGTGCAGGAGAAAAACCAGGAGCAGACAAATATGAGCCTTGCACATGATTAACGCGTTTGCATAACAGCGTCAATTCACCACCAACTGAACTACAAAAACTGAGTGCAAAAATCCGCATAAAAATTACACAAAAACGCTCTGTTGTAATAGGAAATCCTAGTTCGCAGCAAGTGCTGTCAAAAAAAGTGTCAAATAACAGGGCTTTTGGTTTATACTTTTTTTGAAAAAGAGGTACAGTAAGCTGCTTCACCATCGACAAGATCGCCCTGATAAAAGCAGTCCCTAGCTATTGTTTGTATTTAAAACCTGTTTATGTGTGTACATACCATTAAACAGGAACCAGTCAGGACTTCATATAGTATAGGCTGTCTTGTGTAGCTAGCTTATATGTGAACAGCTCATAAAGGAGGGGTGGGAAACCTCCCTCTTCTGCAGGGCAGGAGAAAAAGAAGGAGCAGACAAATATGAGCCGTGCACACGATGAACGCATCTGCATAACAGCGTCCATTCACCACCAACTGAACTACAAGCCAATCAGCCAACCTGGTATATTATGGTGTCTGACACCGCGATAACAATGTCGTTTACGACTTGGCCCATTCACATCAATGGATCGTTCGCAGGGTTTGCGAATGATACCTGCTCACAACATCATTGGTGAGTTGTCCACGATATCTATATTTGTGACATCTCACCAACGGTGTCAAAACGATGTCTGCAACGACCGCGCGCCCACGAGATCGTTGAAGACATCGTTCCGACGTCATGCCGTGTAATGGTACCTTTATTCACTAAATATTTTTGATACTGGGTACACCTAAATAATTTATTTTCAGCACGGGTAGTACCTACTAAAATATAACCTTTATTGTTTTAATTAAAACTAGGATCAGTTTTTGATCCTACACACACAATGTAACCTTGTAAAGAGGGGACGAGGGGGGTGGGTCACCCTGTTCTCTCCCTATCTCCCCCTGCCTAACAGTGGAGTTTTCACCTAAAAACCCCGTAAGGTGGTCTTAAAGGGTAATTGTCCCCTGTCTAAGTTATGGTCCAACAGGTCCACTATTTGGAGGGTGGTGATCTGTATCTATTACAAAACGGTGTGGACTGACTGGAAATACACGGGCTACTGATAAGGAGCACTAACAGTATTTGTGTATGGTGTGATACCTTTTGGAGAGGATTAGGATGTTTGTTTGTTTTGCACTGGGCACAGATGCTCATAACTGACCCCTGAGCATTATAAGAAAAGAGTACCCAGTAGCATAAAATACTGGTTTTGTGCACTCATTCCTCTCCTTGATCACAGACAATAACTATTAGATAATCACTACCATATTTTAGAAAAAGAGTGACTCCTATAGTGGAATTTTTTTTTCACCACGCATGTCTAAGGGATAGACTCGGACACCAAGGAAATCCACACATTTTGGTACCCTTAGATATATTGTAGATATGGGGAATCCATAAATAAATGAGGACCAGAAGGGATAGCCGCCAAGGAGCGGGGACACCATACGGGGTTTTTAGAAAAACTCCGCTGTTAGGCAGGGGGAGATAGGGAGAGAACAGGGCGACCCACCCCCTCATCCCCTCTTTACAAGGTTACACTGTGTGTGTAGGATCAAAAACTGATCCTAGTTTTAATTAAAACAATAAAGGTTATATTTTAGTAGGTACTACCCGTGCTGAAAATAAAGTAATGGTACCTTTAATGATACTTGGATCATACTCAGAATTTGAACCAACTGTCATCGGCCCTGATTTTCAAGGCTGCTTTAACACTGCCATACTTGCAAATCCATGTCCATCAGTTTTGAAATTGAAGGCCACTGACCCATTATGGCCTCCCATGTTAGGATGCCAACGGATATCCATGGACCATTTTTTTTAACAGATCCATCATCAGTCACTTGACATAGGGGTGGGATGAACTGTACCTTGCTTTTGAGCATGCTCAGTACCGCAAAACAGATCTTTTTCACAGATCTGTTATTTTCACGAATCTGTATGGATCCATCATCCATAGAGCTCCATTATAATTTCATATGGACACTAACAGATCCGTGTCTGTCAGTTGGTGTCCAAAATTTTCAAGGAAGCCCAGAAAAGGAGTAGCCTCCATTTGTGGGTACTTGAAAAAAGCTGACACCAACGGATCCGTGAGAAAACAGAGACACATGGGTGGTCACTTAGGACCAATTAGTGCCCACAGGATAGCTTGGTAGGCCATAACGGATCTGTGGCTATCTGTTTCAAAATGGATGGACATGGATTTGCAAATTTGCCAATGTGAAAGCAGCGAAGTAGGACATAATACTATAAAGAAAAAACTCACCAAAATTTAGCTAGGTAAAATATCTGTTGCACCTAGCAGAGGGCTGACAGCGTCACTGGTAGGCAACACAAGTGTAAGAACACCGGTGCTCAATCCCCTGCAACCCAAGCATGGGGGCGGCTGTGGCGCCTACGTCCAGCGATGCTGACAAGGAGGAGACTGGTGGCATTCATGGACACAAGGTTACCAACAGGACGTCAGCCACACAGGTCTAAGTGAAGCAAAGTGTCAGCACAGCCCGCCGGTCACACCCACCATTAAACCAGGCGGGCCGCACCACACCTTATATATGCATCACAAATGACTGACGCCCCCCTGAGGGCTCAGCCACATACTGCAAAAGATAAAAAGGTGCAAAAAAAACCTCTAAAGATAAAGATGTGAGGAGTTAGTGGATATTTGGCCAAATACGTAAGCTCGTAACCCACGTTACAGGCCCTCACGCTTACGAGTCCTATCGATATGCCTGACATTATTTTGTTTGGTGGGCAAGCCACCAAACAATTGAAAAAAATCACCGAAGTAGGACATAATACCATAAAGAAACAACAAATTTAGCCAGGTAAAATATCTGTTGCACCTAGCAGAGGGCTGCCAGCGCCCATGCTTGGGTTGCAGGGGATTGAGCATCGGTGTTCTTACACTTGTGTTGCCTACCAGTGGCGCTGGCAGCCCTCTGCTAGGTGCAACGGATATTTTACCTGGCTAAATTTTGGTGAGTTTTTTCTTTCAGTGTGAAAGCATCCTTAAGACTATCTGCAGCCTTGTGAGTGAGCCCTAAGGCTACGTTCAGATGCAGCATAATCCCTGTGTATTTTTGTAATGATGCTTTTTTGCGCGCGTTTTGCACAAAAAAGCACCACCTCATTCAGACGCCACGCTTTTCCCGGCCCGCTTTTTCCCAGCCAATTTAACATGTGGCCTATGGGAAAAGCGCACTGAAACGGGTGCAAATAATTTGCCATCTTGATTCTTTTTGCAGACGCGCTTTGCAGTGAAAACGCGTCCGCAAAAGACGCCAGACAACGCGGCGTCTGAACACTTTTCAGCAAAAGCCATAGCTTTTGCTGGAAGGCATATTTAGCTTTGTCTTGAGCTGCATTTATGCAAGCGCTCATAAGCGCTGTGTAATTGCAGGATTATGCGGAAATTACACCACATCTGAATGTACCATAAATAATAGGGTGCATCACGTGATTATGGCATCAATCATATGATATTTTTATCTTTATTAAATATATACATCAATAAACAGATGAGATAAGTTTCCAAGAAAAAACAAGAATGCTTCTGTTCCTGCTTATTTCATATAACAATACCTTAAAAGATAAGAGATAAACACTCTAAGATAATAAAATATTAATATATAAATAAAAAGTGATCTCTTATGTAGCACATAAGGTGCATAGTTTTAATACATCAGATCGTGTCATCTAACAACATTCTGTAAAAATAGTGGATCACCTGCCATGATGGAAGTAAAGTAAACCTCTCCACTGCAGAATTATAAAAGACACAGAAGTAGGACTTAGTTTTGATATAAGCACATCATGACGTATCCAAATACTGGAGCTGAATGTCTGCTATTATTGTTTCTCACGTAAGATAACTTTGTCATATACGATGACACGCTACATCAAGTAACTAATACAGCCTCTATAGAAGTGGCATATGCTGCACTTGCAATGAAGCACAATGGTCCACCCACAAACTCTATTATGTAATAGCAGTGTAGACGGACAAGCAACGAACAGCACAACGTGGGCAGCTAAACAGCTGGAAAAAATATGTTCTGCCCTTTAGGAACATACTTTGATGAGTGACTGTAAATAATAAGGAGTGATGGTGAGATGAAGTTGAAAGAGTCAGTTGACATTATTTTTTTGTGCAGAAGAGGCCTCTGGATTTGCATAATTCTGCTTTAAACAAGCACAATTGCATCACGGCAACAGCATCCATTGTACCAGGAAGCCGTGATGGTAGAAAACATGGTAAATTTAAGGAGCTCTGATGACACGTTACATGTCTAACAGAAGGCAGTAAACGATACAATATAGGACGCAAAGTAAGAAAGGGCCAGTAAAAATATTCATTTGTGTTATTTTAATTTCAATTTTGACAATTTGCTACCAATTGAGTATAAGCAGAGTATAACATTTTATCTGCCTTATTCCAGGCTAGCGTGGCGTAAATCACTGGAGTTTACTGCACATCTACTACAATTTTGTGACTGGGATTTCATTATTCTAAATACTGTGTCATCGTCCTTCCCCTTACTCCACATACTGTGTCCTCACCCATTCCACCTTACTCCCCATAATGTGTTGGCAGCCATTTCCCTCTCATTCTACATACTGTATCAGCTGAAACCCCCCTTGCTCCACATACTTACACTCTCCCCCAACATATCAGACACTTACCGTATATACTCGTGTATAAGCCGACCCGTGTATAAGCCGACCCCCCTACTTTTGCCCCCAAAACCTGGGAAAATCTATTGACTCACATATAAGCCGAGGGTGGACCCCAGCACAGGTATACAGCCCCCAGCAGTGGTATACAGGCCCCAGCAGTATGATATACAGCAGCCCCCAGTGGTATATACAGCAGCTCCCAGTGGTATATACAGCAGCCACAGTGGTATATACAGCAGCCCCATTGGTATATACAGCAGCCCCCAGTGGTATATACAGCAGCCCCAGTGGTATTGCAGCCCCAGTGGTATTGCAGCCCCTATATACAGCAGCCCCAGTAGTATTGCAGCCCCAGTGGTATTGCAGCCCCTATATACAGCAGCCCCAGTGGTATTGCAGCCCCAGTGGTGTATACAGCAGCCCCAGTGGTATTGCAGCCCCACACAAATGCTGGCACACGTCCCCCCCTGTTGTAAGGCCCCCCCTGCTGATTACTTACCATCCCTGGTCTTCAGCAGCACCTCCGCATCGGTCCTCTGTGCTCCGGTCCACCTTGGTCTCATCCTCTGTGCTGCCGTCCACGGCTGTATCCGGGGTCCCCGCGCGTCGCAGAAGCGATGACGTCATCGCTTCTGCGTCCCGGCCGGTCACATGATACAGCCGGGGAACGGAGCACAGAGGACGGGACCACGGAGGACCGGAGCACAGAGGACCGGCGCGGAGGTGCTGCTGAAGACCAGGGATGTTAAGTATTCAGCAGGGGGGGCCTTACAACAGGGGGGGACGTGTGCCAGCAGTTTGGGGGGCATTATCTACCGATATGCAATGCTCCCCTGGCGCTGATTGACAGGGAGATGCAGTGCATATGTAATGAGCGGGCCCACGTGACGGGCCACTCAATATACAGTATCCCCACCGCCTCCTCCTGCCTCCCCAGCCTGACACAGCCCCCACCCCACTCACCCTGTATAGTGACTCGTGTATAAGCCGAGGGGGGACTTTTCAGACCAATTTTTGGGCTGAAAAACTCGGCTTATACACGAGTATATACGGTACCTACCCTGGAAATCTTCAAAAGAAGCCTGAAGACCCACCTCTTCCGACAAGCCTACAGCCTACTGTGAGCCTTGGTCCACCAAACCATCGCACGATCAGCTCTACCCTCTCATACTGTATCCTCACCCATCCCTCGTAGACTGTGAACCCTCGTGGACAGGGTCCTCTCCCCTCCTGTATGATTTCATTGTCCATACATACTGTACTTGTCTTTGTTTAACCTTTCCACATGTAAAGCGCCATGGAATGTAATGGCGCTATAAAATAAATAATAATATAATACTGTGTCCACATCGATTTCCCTCCCTCGCTTCCCATACTGTGTTGGCAGATTCTCCTTCACGTAACATACTGTGTCCACACCCATCCCCCCTAGCTCCCCATTCTGTGTCAGCAGCCGACCCTCCATCTGTGTTGACAGCCATCCCCCACTCCCTCCACATACTGAGTTCACACCAATCCCCCCTAGCTCCTCCTTCTGTGTAAGCAGCCATTCCCTTCTCATTCCACATACTGTCAGCAGGCATCCCTTCCTCATTCCACATACTGTGTCAGCAGACATTCCCCCCTCACTTCACATACTGTGTCAGCAGGAATCCCCCTCACTCAAGAGACTGTGTCCAAGCCATCCATCCCCCTTACTCCACATATTGTGCCCTTACAGATTCCCCATATTGTGTTGGCAGCCATCCTCCACTCCCTCTGAGGCGCCCCACTGGTCAGTGTGCCACAGTAGGGGTACTGCACCCAAAACAGAGTGTGCAGTATCCCAGTCATTGGAGGGGATAATGTCGAACTAAGGCTCTCATCTCAGCATACCTACACCTAGACTAGGGGACCGATCGGCTAACCTGTCACCAGGGTAACCGGTCCCAGTGGGAGGAGTGTTAGGGTAGAAGGAGCGGGAAACACACAGACAGATCGAGTCTAGTCTGAGGAACGAAGTAAGGAGCAAGTCCTAGAGGGACTCCACAGGGAGGGCACCCGAAAAGGAGTGGCAACCCAGACAGAAAGGGGAGACCCAGTGCCAGACTGTCAGAGTAAACGGTCTGGGGGAATAGCGGTCCACAACAGGGTACCGGCTCCGAGTCACGGTACAGGCGAGTCCAACCCTGAGTCACCAATACCGGTGGGTCACAGGTCTGCCAAGCAGCCCCTGACCTCGTACACAATGTACAACTCCACCAGGTACCCTCGAACCAGGGTAAGCCCCTTAGAGAAGAGAAGGGTAACCTCATCACACCCGACAGGCCTGGTAGGAAGTGGGTTTGTACAGGGCAGTGCATGGATAGAAAGGAGGCACAAGAAAGACACAGAGGACCCTAGGGTTACGGCCCGGGCACCGGCCACCGAGACATCACCCCAGAACTAACCCCCTGGTACCAAGTTTCCAAAGACCCCTGGAGAGGTCACCTCCACATACTGTACTGTGTTCACACCAAGCCCTACATCACTCAACATACTGTGTCCACACCCATATCCCCCTGGCTCCTTATTTGGTGTCAGCAGCCATCCCTCTCTCATTTCACATACTGTGTTGGCAGTCATCCCCTATTCCTTCCACATACTGTGTTCACACCAATCCCTCCTTCATGGCACATACTGTGTCAGCAGCCATCCCTTCCTCACTCCACATAATGTGTCAACAGCCATTCCCCCTTCACTTCAACTACTATGTCGGCAGGAATCCCCCCTCACTCCACATACTACATCCACAGCCATTCCCCCTCACTCACCATACTGTGTTGGCAGCCATTCCCCTCTCATTCCACATGTGTCAGCAGCCATCCCCCTTACTCCAGATACTGTGTTCACATCGATTCCCCCTCACACCCCATACTGTGTTAGCAGATATTCCCCCCTCACCCCACATACTGTGTCCACACCCATCCCCCTAGTTCCTCATTCTGTGTCATCAGCCATCCTCTCACTTCAAATACTGTGTTGGCAGCCATCCCCCACTCCTTCCACATACTGTGTTCACACCAATCCTTCCCTCACTCCACATACTGTGTCAACAGCCATCCCTTCCCTACTCCATATACTGTGTCAGCTGCGATCCCCAACTAACTCCAAATACTATGTCGGCAGGCATCACCCCCTCACTCAACATACTGTGTCCGCAGCCTTCCCACTTCACTCTTCATACTAAATCTTTAATTTATCCCCTTGATTCTCATTCTGTTCTCATGCTGTGTCCACACCCATCAACCCCTTACTTTGTATTCTGTGACCTCAAATCACCCCCAGTTTGCTCACCATGCTGTGTCCGCATACACTCCCCCATGTGCAGCACTTCCCACTAATTACAGTAAATCTTCGTTGTGATCAGCGCCACTGAATCATATCACCAACCATCTGACACCTCTACGGTGCTGAGTAGTGATATCAGCAATGTGGTCAGCTCACCTGATTATGCTATTGACATTACCCTAACCCGAAAGTGCCAGTGAATACAGTTGCTTGCTAGAGGTACCTTCTCTGACCTTGCTGCCAGTTTGCTAGATCACAGAACAGCTGACTCCCACAATGGGGGTGCTAAATTCAGCAGACTGCTCTGTCAGGTTGCGTGATGGCACTCCCACAGATACGCCTCTTGGCCAGAGTATTTATCATTAAATTACACAGAGGTTATCTATTTCTCCTTTTTTTATTTATATCTGAAAAACGTTTTATATATTAGTCACCTTTTACATCTTACATTTTTTTCAGAGGGTGATAGGACCTCTTGTAGTCAATGCAATCAACCGACCTATGATTCAGCCTCCCATTATCCGTGACTTGGAAAAAATGGAAACTTTATAACTGAAAGCAACAAACTACATGTCCAATGTCTAGCCCTATCAGATGTTTAAGCAATGCCCCCTCTAGTCCATTTCAATTACAGATATATACATTACAAGTAGGTATGCTCCACTCACACCATAAGATCACAGCCACAATCATAGGATTGTTTAACACCTGCTACATCCACATTGTGCTTTTACAATTTGTAAGTTCCCAACATTCACATGGTGCAGTTTGGCACAGTTTTTAATGACCAAAAAGTAAATACTAAGGAAAAGAAAATAATAAAGAAAAAATTCACACACCTTTCTTGAATAAAGTACAATTTTCAATAAACAAAACACACAGACAAGCTGCATAAAAACTGCACTTTGTGAACAAGGGCATAATGAAGAAAGCAGACGTAGACAGACAATGACTGCTTAGGCTCTCTTCACACCGCGATTTTTCACTATTAGGTTCTGTCCGGTGTTTTGCAGGATGAACTGGAAAGAACCTGACAGCCCCGGATGCACAGAACCGGTGGGCAAATATGCATTCTGATCCTGTTTTGTGCCGGATTAGCTCCTGCGCGCGGCTGCCGCTGTCGAATGCTGAAATCTCAGCATAGCGGCTGGAGCGGAGCTACCCACGGTGCTGAAATTTCAGCCATGGAGCACTCCACATGCTGAACTACAGAGGTGGCTATTTCAGCTGCACTGTCCAGGTGCTGAAGGAGCACGGCTTGAATTTCAGAGCCAACACTCTTTCAGCACCCGGTGTCAGGGAACTGGATCGATTTTCTGCTGGATTCAGCGCCATTAGACTCCCATGTTATGGGCGCCGGATCGGCCTGGATCCAGGAGGATCCACTTTTGTTCTTTTTGTGCCCCGGACACAAAAAATGCTGCATGCTCCAATTTGGTGTCCGGGGCTAAAAACGAACAGAACCGGATCCTGCCGGGTAGACACAAAACCGGATGGCAAATAAGTGCCATCCGGCCCCATAGGGACACATGGGGGCCAAAACTGGATCCGGTTCTGTCCAGTACACACCGGACAGAGCCGGATCCAAAGAATTGTGGTGTGAAGTTGGCCTTAGAAGTAGAACAGTAATGAATACTTGAAATAGAAAACTGAAGTAGAACTAATGGTCTAATTGTAAGCACATGCTCCATAACAGTTGTGCAATGTGGATCTTGTCTATGGCAAAAGATGAAGGGTGCCCTCCTCCTTTTCCTTTATTTAATAAAATGACAATTATTGTCATCTTTATAGTCGTACTGAAATAATTAAAATATTTATAATGTCTTCCAAAAATGGAATTTATTATAGAAAACTGTATTATAATCATATTTATACAATCCATATAGCCAGTCATTAACACGTGAAATTAATTTGTGGTATACACGTCTATACTTTATAAATAAATGCGCCTAACAACTCAATTAGTGTTAATATTTAAAGACCCCTTAACATAAAATTTTTATACTCTTGGTCTGTGATTCTAACTTGAAGCAAGTGTAAAATCCAATTATACTGACACAATTTCATGCTGTATATACCAGCAGCTACATCTGTACACATGTACCAGTATTTTGCAACCCTCTGTCAATTTTTTTTTTCTGGTTTGGTGTTGCAATCTGAAGCACACTACATTTATGAATAGGGCATGCATCCAATTAAGTAACATGGCACCTTCCGGTGGAGAGGTGTGACTTCCATCTGCACTTTTGAAGTGGATGTGGTACTGGCACTGGTTTATTCTACAGTATACACAATTATATGTTATAATGTTATGTTGTTACAGATTGGCAATTTTTTTCTATTTTATTTATTTTTTTTTTCTATCTTATGTTGTGATGACATATTTGTAGAATATTCTATCCTAGATGGTGTCCCGATTGTAACGCATCGGGTATTCTAGAATATATATGTAGTTTATTTATCAAGATTTAATAATAATGCAATGAATACATAGGATGTTCCCCAATCAGTGACGCGGCTTCGTTCAATATATCTGCCCGTGTGACACTTCACCAGTGATCAGTAAGGTACCATCACACTTGGCGACGCTCCAGCGATCCCGACAAACGATGCGACCTGGTAGGGATCGCTGGAGAATCAGTGCATGGTCGCTGGTGAGATTGTCATGCTTAGCGAGATCGCTAGCGCCGATCGGGGTACTTCCGCTGCGGGCGGTCGGGAGGTGACCGGCTAACGCCGGTCATGACCCGGCTGCGTCGCCGCTGACCTCCGTGACAGGATGAGCAATCTCACAGCTGGGGCCTGATTGCTGCTGCGTGTCACTCTGAGCGAGATCGCAAGCGCCGGTCGGGGTACTTCCACTGTGAGCAGCCGGGAGATGACTGTGGCTGTGTCACCGCTGACCTCTGTGCAGCAGGAGATGACCCGCAGCCACTGTCGGGAGATCAGCGGTTAGTGCCACTGATCTCCCGACGGTAGCGGTGGCGTGCGTGGTTCAAATCCCGCACCAGTTAGCGGCCGGACTGCGCCTGTTGCTGATTGGTCGCCATACTCAGTGGCAACCAATCAGCAACGTGGGATTTCCATTACAGAGAGACAAACAGAAACGATAAGGCGATTATATAGTAGGTTTATGATTTGGAGTCTGATGTTTAGGACTCTGCTGACCATGAAACCAAAGGAGAAGTAGTGATAGTAGTCTTCCAATCATAATAAGTAGGTGGAAATAAGCTGCTCAACCACACAAGGAAAATATCTGAAGAACTACATCACGAAATTAGCATTGTGGCCCTTTGATTTGAATTCCTGAGCACTCTAGTAGGTAGAACCCTATTATTCAGGAATAAAAAGTATCTGGTAATGATCTCTGACATCAGTCACTATTCGAGTGGAGTCACATTTGCAAGAGACTCGCATGAGTCTTGCATAGCATCACCCGACACAGCTGCCCGCTCTCTGGACAGGAGCAATGTCAGCTGCATGCATTTCTATGCAGCTGACATGCTCTTGTTTGGAGAGCCAACGACCATGCCAGTCGAAGCGATGCGAGACTCATGCGAATCTCTCGCAAATGTGACTCTGGCCTTATGATGAAATCAGTTAGTCTTGTTGTACCAATGTGAACTTTTTGGTCAATTTAATAACACTTAATTTGTAATGCTCTGAATCCTCATTAATACGTCAGTTAATAACAGAAAGAGTTTGCTTATTTGATAGTCCTGGCATTGATCAGTCATTCTTCCAAACCTATAGTAATTGAACCGATAATATTTACTAAATTAATGTGGACAATATATAACATTAAGGGGAACCTGTCACCTAGTTCAGAGACCCTAACCTATCACTACCTGTCATTGCAGCTCCCTACATTACTAAACAACCTTCTCTGACCTAATAGTGAATTATAAAAGCGATGTATAAACTTACATGTCCACCATTGGGTGGGAGGTACTAGATGGTTGGCTGTTGAGTAAGCAGTCTCTCCATGTCCGCTCTACCCCGCCTCACTTTTACAATCATGACATGGTGGGAGGGCACTGCTGATTTAAAGTTCCCGCGCTCCTTCTTTAGTGATGACGTGTTGCTGACCGAGCATCATTTCCAGTCCTGCGCAGTTGGGGGGGATGTATTGGCAAACAAGCAGGCTCCAGAGCATGTGAAGTCTGCATTCCGAAGTCGGCCTGTCCACCTCCACGTTGAGCAGGACCAGAAATGACGCGCCACGGCCAGCTGCGTGTCATACCCGGAAAAAGGAGGTGAGAATTTTAAATCAGGTGGTAATACCACCAGTTTCCTCCTTGTGGCATGGATGAACGCAGATGCTACAATCGCCCACATGCCAGGGTTGTAGGAGATTGAGCATCGGTGTTGGGAGACATGGGTTATCCCCTGAGAATTTTAAATCAGCACCGCCCTCCTGAGTGAATGATCACACCCACTGGGGCGTGATTGCAGAAGCAAGGCTGGAGGAGAGCAAATCCAGAGAGACTGCCCACCTGATGGCCAGCAATCTAGGAATACAAAATAGAGTCCAATGGAAAAAATCTAGGAACGTCCACTCAACGGTGGACATGTAAGTTTACACATCGCTTTATTCCACTTCTATAATTCACTCTTAGGTTAGAGAGTGATGTTTAGTAATGTAGTAGGAGCAGGGACAGGTAGTTATAGGTTAGGAGGCGTAAACTAGGTGACAGGTTCCCTTTAAGCTATTGCTTTGAAATAGTTTACATTGCACATGAGAGCCATGAAATCTGCCTAATGTCTATAGGAATCCCTAGCTCCTTTGATTAGCTGGCCTGGCATGACAACTACTCAGGCTAACTAATCAAAAAAAGAACCAGGAATGACAGCAAAAAGGATACAGTTTGCATGGTTTCTGTTCGGCAGCTATGGAATACTAAGGTGGCTGCTGCACCAAGGTCCTGTTTGTTCATCTTTTAAGGGAAAGTAAACCACTCCAGTTGTCTCATGTTTGAAGGTTGCCCTTTCCAGATGGCATGTCTCAGCTCTTTCCAAAGATGCTCATTAGGATTTAGGTCAGGGCTCATAGAAGGCCACTTCAGAATAGTCCAATGTTTTCCTCTTAGCCATTCTTGGATGTTTTTAGCTGTGTATTTTGGGTCATTATCCTGTTGCAGTACCTATGACCTAGCTTTCTGACACTGGGCTGCACATTTCTTTCTAGAATCCCTTGATAGTCTTGAGATTTCATTGTACCCTGTACAGATTCAAGACACCCTGCCAGATGCAACAAAGCATCCCCATAACATAAAAGAGCCTCCTCAATGTTTCACAGTAGGGACAGTGTTCTTTACTTGATAAGCATCATTTTTCCTTCTGTGAACATAGAGCTGATGTACCTTGCCAAAAAGTTCCATTTCTGTCTCATTTGTTCATAGGATATTCTCCCAGATGCTTTATGGCTTGTCAGCATGCAGTTGGGCAAATTCCAGTTTGGCTTTTTTATGATTTTTTTTCAACAATGGTATCCTCCTTGGTCATCTCCCATGAAGTCCACTTTGGCTCAAACAACAACAGATGGTGTGATCTGACACTGATGTGCCTTGAGCTTGAAGTTCACCTTTAATCTCTTTAGAAGTTTTTCTCGGCTCTTTTGTTACTATTCATATTATCCGTCTCTTTGATTTGTCATCAATTTTCCTCTTGTGGTCACATCCAGAGAGGTTGGCTACAGTCCCATGGATCTGATATTTCTGAATAATATGTGCAACTGTATTCATAGGGACATCAATCTACTTAGAGATGGTTTTATAACCTTTACCTTTAACATTCTTGTCTATAATTTTCTTTCTAATCTCCTGAGAGAACTCTTTCCTTCACTTCCTCTGGTCCATGTTGAGTGTGGTACACACCATGCCACCAAACAGCACAATGAGTATCTGTAGGCCTATACACAGGCCCACTGACTGATTACAAGATTGTAGACACCTGTGATGCTAATCAGTGGACACACCTTGATATAACATATCCCTTTTGTCAGATTATTTTCAGAGGTTTCATCATTTCGGTCCAGGCCTATTTCATGAGTTTATGTTTTATTTTGTGGAAGCAGGGTTGAAAAGCAATGTCTGACTTTCATTTGTTCATTTTCATAGATTTCTTATTTATTATTACTTTTGTCATATTCAAGTTATTTCTGTAACCCTTGTGGGTTTTTCTTTCATTAAATGAGGGGTACCAACAATTTTTACCACGTGTGTATAATCGGTTGTGTACCTGATGATCTAAAGGGTGCACCGATTACATGAGTGAAGTCAATGGGTAAACACTCATCGGCTGAACTGAAGATATTTGCTCTCATTCAATGGGTGCAGAAATGTATGTACTAAAAATAATAAACCACATCAAATTATGACATTTCAAGCAAGTTCTTGTTCTTAAATGTTTTCCACTGAATCACTCCGTGGATCATACTGCTGCAAATGTAAATATACCAGATATCTTTTATCACATTGGGAAAAGAAAGGGATCAAATGCAAAAATGACTTCACCTCAATATAAAGATGTTATCTGGATGACAACACCAGACATTCCATATTTATTTTTTGACATAACGGCGCCCTAAAGGTATATGAACTCACGTCTTTAGAATTCTTAAAAAAAGAATATATGCATATATATAATAAATTCTGTGTGTGTATATACAGTGCCTACAAGTAGTCTTCAACCCCCTGCAGATTTAGCTGGTTGACACATGCGGAATTAACTTGGCATTGTGACATTTGGACTGTAGATCAGCCTGGAAGTGGGAAATGCAGTCCCACAAAAAAAATTTTTCTTTTTTTTTATTTGTTTTGTTTTTAAAGCGTTAAAAGTTAATTCAGAGGGTCATTTATTATTCAACCCCTCAAACCACCAGAATTCTGTTTGGTCCTCCTAAAGTATTAAGAAGTAGTTTAGGCACAAAGAACAATGAGCTTCACATGTGTGGATTAATTATCTCTTTTGCCAGCCTTTTCTGACTATTTAAGACCCTCCCCAAACTTGTGAACAGCACTCATACATGGTCAACATGGGAAAGACAAAGGAGCATTCCAAGGCCATCAGAGACAAGATCGTGGAGGGTCAAAAGGCTGGCAAGGGGTACAAAACCCTTTCCAAGGAGTTGGACCTACCTGTCTCCACTGTTGGGAGCATCATCCAGAAGTGGAAGGCTTATGGAACTACTGTTAGCCTTCCACGGCCTGGACAGCCTTTGAAAGTTTCCTCCCGTGCCGAGGCCAGGCTTGTCCGAAGAGTCAAGGCTAACCCAAGGACAACAAGGAAGGAGCTCCGGGAAGATCTCATGGCAGTGGGGACATTGGTTTCAGTAAATACCATAAGTAACGTACTCCACCGCAATGGTCTCTGTTCCAGACGAGCCCGTAAGGTACCTTTACTTTCAAAGCATCATGTCAAGGCTCGTCTACAGTTTGCTCATGATCACTTGGAGGACTCTGAGACAGACTGGTTCAAGGTTCTATGGTCTGATGAGACCAAGATCGAGATCTTTGGTGCCAACCACACACGTGACGTTTGGAGACTGAATGGCACTGCATACGACCCCAAGAATACCATCCCTACAGTCAAGCATGGTGGTGGTAGCATCATGCTGTGGGGATGTTTCTCAGCCAAGGGGCCTGGCCATCTGGTCCACATCCATGGGAAGATGGATAGCACGGCCTACCTGGAGATTTTGGCCAAGAACCTCTGCTCCTCCATCAAGGATCTTAAGATGGGTCGTAATTTCATCTTCCAACAAGACAACGACCCAAAGCACACAGCCAAGAAAACCAAGTCCTGGTTCAAGAGGGAAAAAATCAAGGTGTTGGAGTGGCCTAGTCAGTCTCCTGACCTTAACCCAATTGAAAACTTGTGGAAGGAGCTCAAGATTAAAGTCCACATGAGACACCCAAAGAACCTAGATAACTTGGAGAAGATCTGCATGGAGGAGTGGGCCAAGATAACTCCAGAGACCTGTGCCGGCCTGATCAGGTCTTATAAAAGACGATTATTAGCTGTAATTGCAAACAAGGGTTATTCCACAAAATATTAAACCTAGGGGTTGAATAATAATTGACCCACACTTATGTTTAAAATGTATTAAAATTCAACTGAGCAACATAACTTTCTGGTTTGTAAGATTTATGCTTCTGTTAATAAATCCTACTCTCGTTTGCAGTTTGAAGGCTCTAACTTATTTGCATCTTATCAAACCACCTAAATCAGCAGGGGGTTGAAGACTACTTGTAGGCACTGTATATAGCTTAGTTTTTCTAAGTTTTTCCCTGATGAGCAGCGACCAATCAGGGAGCCATTAACCTTTCTAAAAAGGTAGGCAATCACCTGATAAGCAACATTCTTGTTCATAGGATGTTATGATTTTCTCCATGCATAAAAAGCAATGTTATTAACAACACATTGACTTGTCTAAGTACTGTAGTTGATGTAGTGCCAATTACATAATACTGATTGGGGGACAGCAGTCAGGTTAATGATTGTTCTGTTCCCATCACTGTTTATCAGCCTATGTAAACAAGCCAGTAAATTACTCTTTAATTAGCTTTTATATAGCCGATTGGTGGCCCTTTTATGACCTGGATCTATGGTCGGCCTTAGGCTAAAAGGTACTCTGTACAAATTTGCCCTTTGGTACCCCCACTCCATTGTTTACTCAGAACACATGAGCAGACACGTTTGTACAAAACCTGTTCATGGGGAGCAGGCAGGGGCATTGCTAGTGTCAGAAAAGATCAGGGGTCCAAAACGTAGGAAATCCCCACCTACCATTAAAAATCCCCCCTCCAAAAAAACAAAAAAACAAAAGTACACATAATTTAGTACAGGGGTGCAAAACATTTTTGGTTCAAGGGCCACATTGTCATACTGAACCAATCCCAAGGACTGCAAAATAATTTAAAGTGGTACTTGAATAAACCTCCAGAACCATTATCAGTACATAAATACATCAAAAGAACCAAGGTGTGAGTACTTCTGAGATTTGAGTAGGGTTTAGAGGTTTAGAGAGTTTCTGCTCTGCTTCAGGTCCAAAAACTCATTGTAAATACAAACTTTCATTGAGTTTTTATATGGCGGCCTTATGCTCAGAGCTAGGTGCTGGGTCAGTGCTGAGAAACGTGATCTTGCACCGACTACACAGCACAGAGTAAAGGCACTAAGGGTGCGTGCACACGGTCCGGAGGAGCTGCGTGTTGGACGCAGCTCCTCCGGACCTGAGGGAAGCCGTGGGTGGCCGCAGGTAGACCGCAGACGCCCTGTACTCACCATGTGCAGCGGGTGCAGGGCAGCTTCTCCCTGCAGTCACCCGATAGGATCCGCTTCCGACTCCGCAGCATGAAATGAACATGGCCGAAACAACTGCCACAAACTCCAGTAGGAATGCAGGGCCTTAGAAATTGAACCTTAATCCTGTCACGTTGTCTCCGACGGCTCCAGCAATCCACAGGTTGAGAGGCAAATGTAAAAGGGGACTGGGTAGTAGGTGAATGTAACTAGGCGGATTGCAGGGGCTGATTTCTTAGTCTGGCTATGTGAAATGTCTAAGCTTCCTGGTCTGGTTACACTTTCAATTTGTTTCTCCCAGGCGCAGACACTGAGTTTATTAAGCATGGAGTGGTACAAAGGTGATTGCAGTCCCATAAGAAACACTGACACCATAGATTTCATGAACATTTATGAACTTTTACTCCATATAAACTGCAGAGGTTACAGTGTACACTTAGTTAACTCTTCCTCTTCTTAGTTTTGAGAGTATCTTATCAGCAGGGATCCATAACTGGCTTTGCGTTGGTTGTTTTTCAGGTTTTCAGGGTTTTGCTATGTATGGGCCTACCTTGATTTGGGAAGCTCACTGTAGCATAGGGTCTGCCTTTCTAAAGAAAGATTTCTGGAAAAAGTGCAGCCTTCCTACTCTTTACTGCATTTAATCACTGGAGGACAGAGCGATCCAGAGCATTCATACACCTCTCTTAAAAACACAGTGCTCGTATCGTCACTATTACGTCTCCACTCCTGTGTCTGTGCCAGCATGCACTCACCACCCCCAACTGCCAGAAAATTCCCAACTGTTGCTTATTAGGGATGGTCGAGTCTACTCGCTAGGACTCGTTACTCGGCGAGTAGTAAGGGACTCGCAGGACTCGGTACTCTGCGAGTTTCCCAGCGATTACTCGCACAGCAACGAGTCCAATGCAAATCAATGGCAATCCTAGTTTTGTCAGAGACTCTGACAAAACTAGGATTGCCTTTGACTTGCATTGGTCTCATTACTGTGCAAGTAATCGCTGGGAAACAGCAGTTACTTTGCGAGCCGAGTCCAGCTGTCTGCTCTGTGCAGGCTGCCGCAGCTCCAGGGTCCTAGAGCCCGCCTGCTCACAGACATGATTTAGCAGAGCTGAGAGTGTTCTCAGTCTGCTCATTCCCTGTGCATAGACTTCTATATCTATGCACAGGGATGTAGCAGAGAGGACATCGCGTTTTGGACTACGTCAGACGGAAGAGGATTTTTTTCATTAAAGATGGAGTCCCTAATGGCTTTTTTTTTTTTTATTTCTAATAAAAAATTTTCTCTGTGTTGTGTTTTTTTAACCCTTTATTGGAGATTCTTAGTGGCCGGGTCAGACGTGGCCTGACATTAAGAATCTCGGGCTTAATACCAGCTTGTATAGCAAAGCTGGTATTAACCCCTTTATTACCCAGCGTGCCACCGCCACCAGGGCCGCTGGAAGAGCAGGGGTTCAGCGCCAGAGGATGGCGCTTCAATGAACTCGCCATCTTCTGGGGCGGCTGCGGGCTGCAATTTGCAGCGGGCGGTGCCCAGAAAGCTTGGGCCTCCCTGCGCTGCGGATTCCAGCCCCCAGCTGCTTAGCTGTACCTGGCTAGACATAGAAATTGCGCGGAGCCCCACGCATTTTTTTTTTTATTATTTCATGAAATTCATGAAATAATAAAAAAAGAGGGCTCCCCTATATTCTTGTGTCCGGCCAGGTACAAATAGGCACCTGGGGGTTGGGGGCAGCCCGTCGCTGCCTGCTGGATCCAGCTGGTTCCAGAAATACGGTGAGGCCCACGTGAAATTTTTTTCTGACAAATCCATAAAACAATGTAAATAAAAGGGACTGCATCTTTATTAACCCCTGTACCATGGGCGAGGGGTTAATAAAGATGCAGTCCCTTTTTAAGGATTGTTTTATTGATTTTTCAGAAAAAAAATTACATGGGCTTCGCCGTATTTCTGTCATCCATTTCCGTCCGGACATCCCCGAATCCCACAATCCACCTCGCCGCACTGGAAGTACGCCGACTGCCATATTGGAATATCCAGGTGATGGATGTTCCAATATGAAACATGCTGGTGGTACCAGCCCCTTGCACAGTACCACCAGCGGGACACTGCCCAGACACCCACGCCGGGACACCCCGCTGTCACCGGTGGGACCCCTGCCACGATCCGCCGCCGAGCCCCGCTAGAACCCTCTGCCTGACAACACTCACCGGATCCCGCCAATGCCTGCCCACCCACCTCAGTGCACTCACAGCTGCCAGGAAAGACCGTGGCTTGCGGCCTGTGCTGGAGATGAGGTGCTGGTGCCCTCTGGTGGCACCGCACCCCATCTCCAGCACAGGCCGCAAACCACAGTCTTTCCTGTCGGCTGTGACTGCACGGAGGTGGATGGGCAGGCATCAGCGGGACACACACACTACACACTTACATGTACACACACATACATACATGTACACACACATACATACAAGTACACACATACATACTATAAGTCACATATAGACACACATAGACATACATAGATATACACACAGTATAATGTCCCCACGCGCACTTACACATGCACACACTTACACACAAACTCATGCATACAAAGACACATACATGCACAGAATATAATGTCCCTACATAGCACACACAAGCAAGCACATACACGCATGTGCATACACACACGCAGATATACACACGCGCACCACACACACACACACAAATACGCATACACACAGTGTATTGTCCCTACATACACAAATATGTGGACGCACATACCCACATGCAAGCACACACATACACAGTATAATGGCCCCCCACACACACACGCCCATGCATACACACACGCAGATATACACATGTACAGTGTTGGCCAAAAGTATTGACACCCCTGCAATCCTGTCAGATAATACTCAGTTTCTTCCTGAAAATGATTGCAATCACAAATTCTTTGCTATTATTATCTTCATTTAATTTGCCTTCAATGAAAAAAACACAAAAAGAATTGTCCTAAAGCCAAATTGGATATAGTTCCACACCAAACATAAAAAAGGGGGTGGATAAAAGTATTGGCACTGTTAGAAAAATCATGTGATGCTTCTCTAATTTGTGTAATTAACAGCACCTGTAAATTACCTGTGGCACCTAACAGGTGTTGGCAATAACTAAAACACACTTGCAGCCAGTTGACATGGATTAAAGTTGACTCAACCTCTGTCCTGTGTCCTTGTGTGTACCACATTGAGCATGGAGAAAATAAAGAAGACCAAAGAACTGTCTGAGGACTTGAGAAACCAAATTGTGAGGAAGCATGAGCAATCTCAAGGCTACAAGTCCAACTCCAAAGACCTGAATGTTCCTGTGTCTACCGTGCGCAGTGTCATCAAGAAATTTAAAGCCCATGGCACTGTGGCTAATCTCCCTAGATGTGGATGAAAAAGAAAAATTGACAAAAGATTTCAACGCAAGCTTGTGTGGATGGTGGATAAAGAACCTTGACTAACATCCAAAGAAGTTCAAGCTGCCCTGCAGTCCGAGGGTACAACAGTGTCAACCCGTACTATCCGTCGGCGTCTGAATGAAAAGGGACTGTATGGTAGGATACCCAGGAAGACCCCATTCTTACCCCGAGACATAAAAAAGCCATGCTGGAGTTTGCCAAAACGTACCTGAGAAAGCCTAAAACGTTTTGGAAGAATGTTCTCTCTTTTTGGGCAAAAGCATCAACATAGAGTTTACAGGAGAAAAAAAGAGGCATTCAAAGAAAAGAACACGGTCCCTACAGTCAAACATGAAAAAAAGGGGGGGGGGACAAAGGCGCAATAGTGCCCCTATCACTAGACACTAGAACCGGAAGGTGAGACAAAAGCCACTCACCTATGTCAGTTGTGATCCCCACAACTGGTTAGTAAGCCTGGTAGGACAAATTCCTGGATGGCTGCTGCTGGACTTCCACCGGTTTCCACTTACGGAAACGACATCAAAATGCTTGAGGGAAGGAGGTGTATCACAGTCCGCGCTGCCAAGATTTCCGCGTGTAAAACATGCAAGGGAGCCGGTGTCAAAACAAACCTTTTCCTTTATTCATCCAACATGGATGAATAAAGGAAAAGGTTTGTTTTGACACCGGCTCCCTTGCATGTTTTACACGCGGAAATCTTGGCAGCGCGGACTGTGATACACCTCCTTCCCTCAAGCATCTACAGTCAAACATGGCGGAGGTTCCCTGATGTTTTGGGGTTGCTTTGCTGTCTCTGGCACTGGACTGCTTGACCGTGTGCATGGCATTATGAAGTCTGAAGACTACCAACAAATTTTGCAGCATAATGTAGGGCCCAGTGTGAGAAAGCTGGGTCTCCCTCAGAGGTCATGGGTCTTCCAGCAGACAATGACCCAAAACACACTTCAAAAAGCACTAGAAAATGGTTTGAGAGAAAGCACTGGAGACTTCTAAAGTGGCCAGCAATGAGTCCAGACTTGAATCCCATAGAACACCTGTGGAGAGATCTAAAAATGGCAGTTTGGAGAAGGCACCCTTCAAATATCAGGGACCTGGAGCAGTTTGCCAAAGAAGAATCGTCTAAAATTCCAGCAGAGCATTGTAAGAAACTCATTGATGGTTACCGGAAGCGGTTGATCGCAGTTATTTTGGCTAAAGGTTGTGCAACTAAGTATTAGGCTGAGGGTGCCAATACTTTTGTCTGGCCCATTTTTGGAGTTTTGTGTGAAATGATCAATGTTTTGCTTTTTGCTTCATTCTCTTTTGTGTTTTTTCATTGAAGATAAATTAAATGAAGATAATAATACCAAAGAATTTGTGATTGCAATCATTTTCAGGAAGAAACTGAGTATTATCTGACAGAATTGCAGGGGTGTCAACACTGGCCAACACTGTAGATACACACATACACACACATGCAAACACGCATGTCCACACTGTATAATGTTCCCACACGCACATGCTCATACATGAATGCACATATACACGTCACACAACATATGCATATGCAAGCACATACAGGCCCATGCATACACACATGCAGATACACACATACACACACGCACATACATACACACATGCAGATACACACATACATGCACTACGCACAACAAACATGCTTATGCACATGCATACACACAGTATAATATCCCCACACGCATGCACATACACACTCATACACATGCGTATACACACAGTATATTGTCCACATATACACATGCATGCACATACACACATGCAAGCATGACGCATACACAGACACACAGTATTATGTCCCCGCAGATACACAGGCGCACAAACACACATATACACGCGCATACACAGACACATACATACAGTATAATGTCCCCACATGCACATGCACATTCACACAAATGTGCACATACACACAAGCATGCACATAGATACGTACATGCAGATACACACATACATGCACACATACATGCACACACAAACATGCATACATAAACACGCATATACACATGCAAGCATGCACAATACACACATACACACACACAAATGTGCATATATACATGCAGATACATACACATGCACATACACACAAACACGCATGCACACACAGTATAATGTCCCCACACTCACAGATATGCACATACACACATACACAAACATGCACATACACAAAAATTCACGCACGTGCAAACACACATGCAGAAACATGCACACACATGCATACACAGACGTGCATACACACACACATGCATGTACACATGAACACACATACATAGGTTGCACATACATGTGCATACACACAAGCACATATGCACATACACATGCACATATGCATACACACATGCCTACTTGTGCATACGTACACACATAAACATACAGACACATACATGCACACATATGCATACACATGTGCATACATCCACACGCACACATGCGCATACACACATGCAGCATACATGCACACATATGCATAAATATGCATGCATACACACGCGGATGTCATCTTTGGACACTCAGGTATACAAAGATGGTGGCCGCGTGACACATCACACTTCCCCACTGCAAGATTACAGGATTACGTCGGAGGGGAACTTGGTGGGAGTTAATAAAGTGGATAATGAGGTGTCTCTGTTATTTTGTATGTAATAAAACATTTCTCAGTGTGTGTTTTTTTTTCCCCTTTACTGAAAGTATTGCTAATGGCTGGCTGTCATACTGATATGGCTTGATATCAATACGGCTTGATATCAGCTGCCAAAAAAAAGCTGACATCAACCACTTTATTACCAAGTCTGCCACTGCTACACGGCAGTTGGAAGAGTGCCAATTCTGGGGTGGCTTCTGGCTGCAATTCTCAGCGTGGGGGGCCAGAACGCTTGGGCCTCACCACGCTGAGAATTCCATCCCCCAGCTGTCTGGGTTACCTTGGCTGGCAATAGAAAATATGGCAGAGCCCACAACAATTGTTTTTTTTTTTGACAGTGAAGGTAACACCAGACAGTGAGGGTTGACAGCCAGTAGCTTCGTGGTTTACCTGCGCTGGCAAGACCAAATACAGCGAAGGCCTACACATATTTTACAAGGAAATTAAATAGATTGCCAGATTGACACTTTATTATTAACTCCTCCCCCCACTCCCTGTAGAAATAGGTTTTTTCACTAAAATTACATTTACTTACATACATTGGAGAGAGCACGGTCGAAGAGGGGACAAAATGACAGCCGCCACCCCTAGCGCCACAGAGCTGCCCACATGGTAATGTCATCGCCCTCCTGATGTGATAGCATCAGGCCCACATGTAGTAAGGAAATAGCTGTTTTGCGGAATGCCTGAAAAGGTAGGGATTAGAAATCTTTATTGACCCATCCAGCACAAATAACTACAGACCAGTCTCCAATCTCCCCTTCATCTCTAAACTCTTGGAGCTGCCTGGTTTACACCCACCTCACCCGTTACCCCTCCACTCACTCTCTTTTAGATCCATTACAGTCTAGCTTCCGCCCCCTTCATTCTACATTAACTGCCCTCATCAAAGTGACCACTGACCTTCTGATGGCAAAATGTAATGGTGACCACTCTCTGCTTATTCTTTTTGACCTCTCTACAGCTTTTGACACTGTTGACCACCATCTCCTACTCTCTATGCTGCACTCTATTAGCATAAAGGACACCGCTCTCTCCTGGCTCTCTTCCCATCTTTCTGACCATTCTTTCAGTGTATCATTCCCTGGCTCCACTTTCTCCCCTCTTCCTCTCACTATCGGAGTCCCTCAGGGTTTGGTCCTTGGACCTCTTCTCTTCTCTCTCTACACAGCCCCGATTGGACACACCATCAGCAGATTTAGCTTCCAGTACCATCTCTATGCTGATGATACACAATTATACACTTCAGCCCCTGACCTTACCACTGCAGTTTTAAAGCATACCAATGACTGTCTAGCTGCGGTTTCCAACATCATGTCTGCTCTCTATTTGAAACTAGAGATGAGCGAGTACTAAAATGCTCAGGTGCTCGAAGCTTGGGTCGAGCATCCCAAGATACTCGTGTACTCGGCCAGAGCACCGAGCCCAATGTTATCCTATGGGAGACCCGAGTATTTTTCTGGCATGACCCCCGGCAGCATGAATAAACCCTAACAATGGCAAAAAAGTATCAGAACAGTGCTCAAATGACATGGGAACAGCATGGGGAAGACCCCTGTAAGCATTTCAGACTTCAAGGTCACTGCTGTGAACAATGTTGTCAGAGTATTACGCCACTTTTACGGACTGTCAAGAAAACGTTACAAAATGAAACCAAAATGGATTTTCATAGAGAGAATATTAAGGGCTCATACCCACTTGTGAGACAGAGTTGGTGTATGTTAGTTTTTTTAGATTACATGAAAGATTTTTTTAAAAAAGAATTGTGTGGCACTCCCATGCCCCTGGAAAGAGACGTACATGAAGGCCTCTTTAAATAATGTGCCCATTTTAAGGAAGTGGGTATTTTGTAGTATTGCCCTTTGGCAGGGCAGCCAAAAAATGGGAGGCACCCCAATGCCCCTGGAAAGAGACGTGCATGAGGGCCTCTTTAAATATTGTGCCCATTTTAAGGAACTTTGTCATTTGTAGTATTGCGTTAGGCAGGGCTGCTAAACATTGGAAGACACCCCAATGCCCCTGGATAGAGACGTGCATGAGGGCCTCTTTAACTAATGTGCCCATTTTAAGGAAGTGGGTCTTTTGTAGCATTGCCCTAGGCAAGGCTGCCAAAAATTGTGAGGCACTTCAATGCCCCTGGATAGAGACGTGCATGAGGGCCTCTTTAAATAATGTGCCCATTATAAGGAAGTGGGACTTTTGTAGTATTGCCCTAGGCAGGGCTGCTAAACATTGTGAGGCACCCCAATGCCCCTGGATAGAGGCATGCATGAGGGCCTCTTTAAATAATGTGCCCATTTTAAAGAAGTGGGTCTTTTGTAGTATTGCCCTAGGCAGGGCTGCTAAACATTGGGAGGCACCACAATGCCCCTGGATAGAGGCGTGCATGAGGGCCTCTTCAAATAATATGCTCATTATGAGGAAGTGGGTCTTTTGTAGTATTGCCATAGGTAGGGCTGCCATGAATTGTGAGGCGCTTCAATGCCCCTGGAGAGAAACATGGAGGAGAGCCTCTAAATATTGTTCACATTACAAAGGAGCGGGTCTCCTGTACTTGTAATGCCCATTCTGTAAGCATGGACTAAAAAATTTACCCTTGGGGGTATACATGAAACTACTGCCTAATTTTTGAACGGTTAGGGTCATCATCATCATAAATATGATGTCAAAGAATTATGTTTTCGTGGCATCATGAACCACGGTTGCACTGATCATATGATGGTGGCGGATGAGGAGAAGGAGGAGCTGTACAGGCAACAGCCAAAGTCATGAAGTGTGTACCCATGTGTGGGTGTGCGGAGGTGCATGGCAATTTACCGACACAAAATTTAAATTCTACTATAATTTGGTGGTGGTGTGGTGAAGTCAGGCCCAATCAAACCCTTGTTCATCTTGATCAGAGTCAGCCTGTCAGCATTTTCAGTTGACAGGCGGGTGAGTTTATCAGTAATGATTCCACCTGCGGCACTAAAAACACGCTCTGACAAAACGCTAGCGGCAGGGCAGGTCAGGACTTCCAAGGCGTAAAGAGTCAATTCCTGCCACGTGTGCAGCTTAAATACCCAATAATTATAAGGCACAGAGGAGTCTAGGAGCACTTTTGCGCTATCGGTAAGGTACTCTCTCAGCATCTTCGCAAACATTGCAGTCCTTGTGATACTACGCCGCACCTCAAGGCCTGTGGTACGGGAGGTGCTGAGAAAAGTGTCCCAGATCTTTGAGAATGTTCCCCTACCTCTGCTGGATTGGACTTGTGCCTCTCTCGGCCGGACACCTTGGTTGTCCACCGAATCGTGACCTCTGCCGCTAGCATTTTCAAAAGGGAATTTTTTTACTAATTCCGCGACTATGGCCTTCTGGTACTGCAGCATTTTTGTAGACCTCTCCGCCTCGAGAATAAGAGAAATAAAGTTCTCCTTGTAGCGTGGGTCTAAAAGTGTCACATAGTGTAACATAGTAACAGCAGTGGGCCCAGTTTGTAGGGGACAGTGGAAGGGAAACCTCCTGTACTCACCTGCAGATGTACACTGATCTCCCTGATGTCCCTATACTGGTTCTTTCACCCCATCTCTGAGCAGGATACCTAGTCCTTTGCTGGCCCTGCTCCTATCTCTCACTAGGGAGCTGGCTGGTGGGAGCACTAGTCCCACTGCTGAACTAATACACCAAGAAGGGAATAAAAGACAGACAGGGGAAAACACCAAAGGATACAAGAACTTCACAGCTGGGGCTAAACTCCTAGCCAATAGACGGGTTAGCACCAGTCAGTTCACTGAGAGCTCTTTCCACCAGGGCGGCTTGCAATGAAAGGAATTCAATCACCAGCACTGGATGATGGGTCATGTGACTATTTAAAGGAGATGAAAGTAGTTACACATGAACAGATCAGAGGGCTTGTTAGCAGAATTGACATAAACCCTTATGGTACCTTTACACGCCGCGACGGCAGGCTGGATACATCCCGCTACAGGATACAAATGTAGCTTGTAGCGCCAATGTAGCCCGTCGTAGCGGCGTCTGAAGACGTGACGATACAGCCGGCAACAGATACATCTGTTTCCTAGCTCTGCTCGAAAACTGATGGCTACAACGCCGATAGTAGCGAGCTGTATCGGCGTGTAAAGAAGCAACGGAAGGGAACTCGGGACAGGCTGCGATGTAGCTAAGGCGTGACCCTGGCTCCGTGTTACCGCGCCCCATGTGCGATCATTGGTGGAAGATGGTGCGTTGCGATTGGTTGTCGCCGCACAGGGCGGCATATTTAAGGAGCTGACGAGTCACACTACACAATTGCTCGAGCGTCAAGTATTAATCAGCCTCCTGCGATGCCTGCCCAATCATGGTATTATTGCTTTGTCCTATCAGCGTACGGACGTCTCGTAATCCACAATTGTAGCACGCCTATGTGCTGTCCCTGCTGCACCAGGTACGCCCATAGTAGCTGGTTGTAGCGGTGTGTAAATGAGCTACAGCTGGCTACTTGAGACACCCGGCGATGTAGCTAGCTATTGATGTAGCGTGGCGTAGTGCACCTTGTCGCAGCGTGTAAAGGTGATGCGTTGACCGTTTGTAACCGTTTGAGCGTGCTCGTGCACGTGAAGTAGCGGGATGTATCCAGCCTGCCGTCGCGGCCTGTAAAGGTACCTTTAGTGTTCCAAAGAAATTAATGTTTAATTCAGGGTTTCCCAAGACAACAAGACTCTAGGCCCAAACTTATCACAAGTCTCCAAGACATGGGAGACCACCGTGACAAAAGTTCTTTGGTTTTGGTCATGGCGGTGAGGCTGGAGTTTGAGTATGTGGACAGATCTGTTTCATGCAGGTGATGAGTTATCAAATACTTTTTTTCATGCAATAAAAGGCAATTTAAGTATTAAAAATCAAATAGTGTGAATTTCTGTGGTTTTAGTTTTTTTTCTTAAGGGGATGTCACACGCGTCGATATTGCTGTCAATGTCGCTCATACGTCACGGATTTTCAGTCGCTCAAGCGACGTAAAAGTGACGCAGGAGCGACATTGAAGCGTGTGACCAAGCAATGCAACCAGTGATATGTCGCTGATCGCCGATCGCAGGTTTCACTGCCAGATGTAAAACCTGTCGCTCATCGCTCAGTAGACCTTGTGCATCGCTGCGTGTGACACTAAACTCAGCGACGTATTTTCTATTTCGACACCGTACAAGCGACTAAATAAAATCGCTCGCTGGATCGTCCGCAAGATGGCGACATCATCGTATCGCTGGGTCATATTGACGCGTGTGACATCTTACCTGCGATAATTCCACATCGCTCAGGCGATTAATAATTTGTGACGCATGAGCGATGTCGCGGGCGACATTAACACGTGTGACAGGCCCTTTACGGTAGATTCTTTCTCTCACAGTTGAAATATACCTACAATAAAATTACAGACCTCTCCCTTCTTTGTAGATGATAAAACTTGCAAAATCTGGAGTGGATCAAATACTCATTTTGCCCATGGTAAAGCAGCCAATCCATTATGACCATTACAATGTGTCTTGATCCCTGGAGATTATATTACCAGAGGTTATATACTTTGTACAGGATTAAAGTAATTTATCATTAAACGTGCCCCATTTAAGTTCCATATCCCCAGTTGTCAGAACATGATCCCAGTCTACAAAACTAAGATCTTTCCTTAATCGAGTGAATTTATGTATTTTGTATGACACTTTTAATCTGTTGTGAACATCCCTTTGAAACTTACCGTATTATGGTCACTGCTGCCCAAGTGCTCACAGACCTGTAGATCTGGGTTTGAATCTGGTCTATTTGACAGAACCAGATCCAGCAAATTTTCTCCTGTGGTTGGTTCAAAAGGGTAACACATGCCAATCCGATTTTTTGAGGGCTTAGAAAACCGGATCTGTTAACGTTAAGGTGGTAAAAGTGTTCCCTGAGTTCCTGGCCGTTTTTTGGACTTTTTTTCACCAAAAAACGATATCTGTTAACGGATAGTGCCTATAGGTGCCCTGTGTTAACAGATAGCTTCCCCATAGGGCCCCATGTTAAAAAAACAGATCCGTTTTTTTACTGGACCGTTGCTCCTAGCAACGTTTTTTTGACCCCAGGAATACTGGATTACCGTTTTTGAGAAACAGAGGTAAACATAAGTGCACCATCCGTTAACGAATCTGTTTTTGGGACTTAGAAAAAAAAAGAAATTTTTTTCCCCAAAAACTGTCCTGAAGCAAAACCTGATGCCATGTGTGACGCTAACCGGAGAGAAGTATTTGTCTTGAATTATGAATAGCAACTTGCAGCTTTTAGAGCAAACAGAAGACTATATGATCCATTAAATGTCTAGTAGATTAAGATAAATAAGGACCCTCTTATTATTTACTGCTTTTTCTATTTGTTGCAGTATTTCATCCTCTATATTAGGAGGCTTATAGCAACCTCCAATTAGCAGATTCCATTATTGCCATCCCCATGTACTGTATATTCACCCATACTGACTCTAAATTTTCACAGCTCCCCCTAATGACATCGTGATCACAGGTTTTAAAATGGACTTAGGGAAAATACACACACCCCCTTTTTGTCTTTCCTGTTGTTTATAAATATGGTGTACCCTTATGTTTGTCAACCAGTTATGGCTTTCATTTATCCAACGACTAAGGGTACCGTCATACTTGGCGACGCGCCAGCGATCCCGACAACACTCCGACCTGGTAGGGATCGCTGGTGCGTTGCTACGTGATCGCTGGAGAGATGTCAAACAGTCAGATCTCACCGGCGACTAAGCAACGATACAGGAATCTGTCACTCTCTAGTATTGAGATTGTTGGTCGTTGTCCCTGTCAAACACAGCGATGCACACTGCCCAGCGGGAGCACAACGACCAAAAAATGGTCCAGAATGGTTTGTAATGATCAGCGATCTCAGAGCAGGGGCCTGATAACTGCTACGTGTCAGATATAGCAGATCGCTGTTGAGGTCACTGCTGCGTCACAAAACTTGTGACTCAGCAGCGATCTCGCTAGCGATCTCGCTTAGTGTGATGGGGCTTAAAGGTACCGTTACATGGTACGAGATCGTTAATGATATCACCTAAACATCAAGGGTTTGGAGTCGTTCAAGCCACATCATTACTACCTCGTTGCGTGTGACTCTGAGATATGGTTACGATAAATCGTTGGATCGGTGATCGCAGATTTGAGAACATGTTCTAAAATCAGACGATCCATAGTCAGCCAACCTGCTGTATTGGTCAGTGTGACACGGCGATAACGATGTCGTTCACGACTTCGCCCATTCACATCAGTGAACATGTATCGTTCGCTGGGTTGTGCGAACAATACCTGCTCACTATATCATTGGTGCGTCGTCCACGATATCTACAGGTGTGACATCTCACCAACGATGTCAAAACGATATCCTAATGACCGTGCACCCACGAGATCATTCGTGATATCGTTTCAACATTGAAGCATGTAACGGTACCTTAAGACTAATCCAAGACTAACCAATGTGTGAAAAAGTTTTGGGTATACTAATAGATCACAGACTGAACATGTGGCAACAGTGTGATGCAGCAGCAAAAAAGGCAAACACAGTTCTGGGAAGTATTAACAGAAGCATTCAATCTAGATCACATGACATCATTGTCACCTTCTACTGCTCCTTGGTCAGAATACATTGAAGGTCCTGGACTTAAAGGCCCCGTTACACTTAGCGCCACTCCAGAGATCCCGACAACTATACGACCTGGTAGGGATCGCTTGAGCGTCGCTACATTGTCGCTGGTGAGATGTCAAACAGTCAGATCTCACCAGCGACGAAGCAACGATACGGCGGTCGTTGGAACCCTGTCACTAAGACCTGCAGTATTGAGGTCGTTGGTCATTGTCCCCGTCAAGCACACCGATGGATGCTGCCCAGCAGGAGCGCGACAATATAAAATGGTCCAGGACATTCCAACACGATCGGCGATCTCACAGCAGGGGTCTGGTCGCTGCTACTTGTCACACATAGCGAGATCGCTGGCGAGGTCACTGTTGCATAATAAAAACTGTGATGTATTAGCGATCTCGCTAGCGATTTTGCTTAATATGAAGTACCCCTTAGCCTCTTTGTTATCTCCCTGGAAATATTTTTAAAGACCGTCTATCTCCTTTTATCACTGTCACATTTATTAAGGTTTTGTGCCAAACTTGTGCAACTTGAGAAACATTTACTTTTCTCTCCATAGTTATCAGTTTCATATGATGTTTAAGGGCCCCAATACCCATTGCATAAAAATCATCTGCATTGGCCAATTTCAGCTTTCATGCTATGCCTGGAGCTTTGGCTGACAGCTATTCCATGTGTAGCTTTAGTGTAGGTTACTTTTATGCTTAATGCAAAGCGCTCTAGAGCAAATACACTGCAACAAATCTTATACTCTGAGAAATCTTACGTCTGTTTCTTTTCAACCTCTAGACATAAACATATTCACATATAATGTCAGAACACTGAGCTGTGGTAAGATGAAAAGGAGTGAAAACACAAACTGCAGTATGTTACTACATTATTAAAGTTTCAGAACTATGTATTATATAAATATAAAGTATCATAAACCGGATTACTAAGAACTGGAAACACTATGAACATTATTCATATTATTAACATGAATTTTTTGTTACTCTGTATTGTCTCATATTGTCTGTACATGTCCCCTCTGAATGGTAAAGCGCTGCGAAATATGTTGGCTCTATATAAATAAAGATTTTTATTTTTAATATTACCAGTTTCAGCACATTATATGTATCTACAGTTTGATAAAAGGAACATTAAATGTTAATTACGGTAACAGACCCAACCTTTCAGGATGCCACAAAGGTTATAACTTCAGTTTTACTTACCGTACAGTGAAAGAGAAGCTTACAACATAACTCTATAATAGAAGAGTTGAGCAGACTGAGAAAACATTTTGTGTGAGTGACACCGCCTAGTGGCCATCCCTGTATCAGCACGTTTATAGATGCACTACAGCTGTCAGTTGCTGGTTAGAACTATGCGTAGGATGCTTGAGCCCAAGATGACAAGGTATCTTTAGGTTAAGTGCCCACTATGCATTTTTGCTGCATTTTTTTGCTGCGTTTCTGCACTAAAAACACAGCACCCACACCTTTAACATGAAAATCTATTATTCCCCAAAAGCTGTGCCCACATGTGCGCTCTTGGTGCAGAAATTGCCTGCATTCTTTTAATGTCTCTGCAATTAACTTGCCCATTTTTGAGCTGTGTTTTCCCCATAGACTCAATTCTAAACCCCCATAAAAGCACCACAAACGGATGGGTATTCCCACAGTCTGTTTGTGGTGCTTTTTCCTGCGATTTCCAAAACAAAAATGCACCAATACCCACCCTCCCCAGTGATCCAACGGTGATCCCCTGTGTTTTTATCATCCTATCAGAGTCAGAGCCAGTGTGGCGCCCCTGCAGATCCAGTCACCACAGAGGTGCTGCACCCCAGCCAGAGGTGCAGTACCCCACTCTCAGGTAAGGAGGGGACACTGACCTGTATCCAAACACCTTTAGCCAAGCAGGTCAGGGTTACAGTGAGACTGCTCCTAAGGGAGAGCACAGTCCCTGACCCTGTCTGGAGGGGAGGAACCATGGTAGAAGGGATGGGTGGAGAACAGAGTTTAGGTGAGCACCCAGGAAGTAGTGAAGTATCTCCAAATGCTGTAGCCGAAACCGCACACACCCGCTGAAAAGGTGGCCAAGTAGGGTCCAAGGGACTGAGATAGAAGTTGCCCTAAAAAGGCCCACGGCCACTGGTTCAGGGCTCTGTGTGTGAGGTGCAGGGCAGGAGGGCAAAGCCAGCGCAGAAAGAGATGTTTGAGAGAGGACAGTGGAAGGGGGTACCGGTTAAGTCCTCCAAGAACTGAGTGCTCAGCGGGCTGTTGCAACGGTGATGATTGTTGTAACCTGGAACAACGGAACTGAGTAAACATCTTGAGACTGCACCCCACTGTGTTTGGGAACTTTATTGCTGCGCCATCAGCCCTGAGCTGTAACATCAGTACCAACTCCCAATAATAACATCTGCTGCCCTGGGGTTAGCCCTACCCGTGGAGAGCTTGCCAACTCAGCTGCATTGCCATCAACCCCAGAGGAATTGTACTGCAGCAGCAGCCATCAATAGCCGTAACCTGTGGATGGCGTCACGAGGACTATTATCCCTGAATCCAAGTGCAGTTATTCCCTAAAACAACAAGTTACTTTCTCCTTTTAATCGATTGCTCTGGGGCCACAGACCGGTCACGCCACATGACATCCCCCAACAACTTTGACAGACCCAGCTCCGAGTATCCCACAGCCCCCACATGGCACGTCACCTGCGCACCATTTGACAGCCTGGGTCACATGGTGCACGGTCCTAGCAGGTAGATAGAGACAGCTAAAGACGCGGCACTGAGGAAGAATCACTCAGGATCACTGGGGAGAGTGAGAAATTGTCTGCATGTCAGTCTGCCTCTGTGTTTTGTGCGCCCCCTTAGTTGTGCTGCATTTTTGTGCTGTGTTTGTATGTGCACAGAAGCAGCACAAACGCAATAGGTTTGTGCTGCTTTTGCTGTGTGCATATAAACACAGGATGAAAATGCGGCGCAAAAAAGATGCATAGGGGACGCATAGCCTGAGGCTGGGGTCACAGTTGACATGAGTTTTTTTAGTGATTTAACAAAACTCATGCGTTTTTTCATGTCAGCATGAGTTTTTTAAGGTGTGTGATGGCTCCCTGCGTTTTTGGCTGCGTTTTTAAATCTGCACCAAAAAATAGTGCATGTACTATTTTTTGGTGCGTTTTGAAAAACGCATGCGTTTTTATAACATGGGCCCCTATGGAAAACGCATGCAAAAACGCATGTACAATTAGTACCTTTTAGTGCCATTCAAAAACGCATGCATTTTCCATAGGAGCCCATGTTAAAAAACGCATGCATTCTCTAAAACGCTTGCGTTTTTTTAACATGGGCTCCTATGGAAAACGCATGCGTTTTTGAATGGCACTAATTGTACATGCGTTTTTGCATGTGTTTCCCATAAGGCCCCATATTAAAAAACGCATGCGTTTTTGGAGATGCAACAAAAACGCATGGTACAGTCACACATGCGTTTTTGCTATTAGGGCATGCGTTTTTTAACATGGGGGCCTATGGGTGCGTTTTTACATGCGTTTTTGAAAACGCAGGTCTCCAAAAACGCTTGTAAAAAATGCTACTGTGACCCTAGCCTGACACAGCATTTAAGATCAATCCTTCTATAAACCTTATTGGTTAGCCAAAGGGGATAGAAAATCTGATTGGCATGTTACAAAATAGAACAGCTAACTACTCCAACTAAAGTCCTGTACTTGTGTCCATCACATGACCTGGAAATACTTTTAACCACTTGAAGTAATCAATGAGCAGTAATTTCATTATATAAAATTGAAACCATATTACTTTTCATGATACAAAAAAAATCATTTATTTTGCTGAAACAGAATGTCACTTTAAGAATATCAACTCTGACTGCGAATTCCCTCTAATTGCTAGTAAATATCCATGCGGGTTGATGGCTCTCCGTGTTATATTGTTCAGTGCTGCCAGTTTAGGCTGGTTTAGTATCTCTGAGAAACTTAGTTTGACCCATTACATGTGGATGTTTCATTCCTTGGAGACATGAAAATAACAAACATAAAACATTCCTGTTTTTGGACACATTTGCTATGCCCAGACTTATATCTTACTATTCTATTTGCTAGGAAAACACTGCTCTATTTTTACTGGAAAGCTCTGGGATTTTCATTTTTCCCTCTACAAACCGTAAACTTCTGAACTCCAAACAATCTGGATTTCTGTTTGGCTCTGACACTAACTGTGATATATAGGCCTGGCCAATGCTCGTCTGGGTTTGTGCTGACAGAATACCCGCTGTGTCAAATGGCAACATTGGTTTTTCCAATAAGGAGCTTGCAGCCAGGAATGGTAAATCATGGCTGACCTTATCAGACTGATTTTGGAAGTGTGGCTCAGAGACAGGAAGTTATTACCTCACAATTCAGACATATTCTTCAATACTTCATCACATTTTCTTACAGGAAACCATGGCTGCAATGGAAGGCACGCCGTGCACCAAGGACTGGAGGGAATGACAACCTCAAACTGGATTCATCACCATAAAAAGTACGGGAATGCTGGACTGCTGTGATTCGGCAACCACGTGCACAGACTACAGCTGATCAGCGAAGGGTTCTGGGTATCAACCGCCTACTGATAGCGAATATATGATATCCTATAGATAGATTGGCAATAAAAATTATTCAACTACCATTAGGGTATGTTCATATGGAACATTTTTTAATGCAAATCAAAAGCTTCATTTTACAGCACCAACAAAGCTGAGATTTGAGATATCTTATGCACACGCTTATTGTTTTCACTAACTGATTTTGAGAGATTTGCTGCATTTTTTTCAGCAATATAAAACAAAGAGAAGTGCAAAAACGCTGCAAAAACATTTTTTTTCTGCATTTTTGTTAAATAAAAATACCTTTATTAAAGAGGTGGTCTGACACCATAAATTTATTTTCTAGCTATCTATCTTTATCCCTTAACCACTTTTGTAATTTTAATAATAATAATAATAATGATAACAATAATAATAAAATAATATATAATAATAAAGTTTATTCACTTATATAGTGACATTAGTTCCACAGTGCTTTACAAAATTCAGAAACCCTGTTATTCTGCCTTTGTTTGTGTTATATCCAGTGTAATTTCTAGCATACAGCTAAACCTTCTTTGTAACCCACATAAACAGACTGTTAGTTCTCTAGTCTATTCTTTGGTACATCCTTTTTGTGTGATATTTCTGAAGAGGGGTTCACCCCGATAACGCGTAAATAAAAGCCACCATATGAATTGCAAAAACCGTGAATCAAGTGCATTCCTTGGAACAGGAGCGCGGTCATAATCCCTTTCTCCTATATACGATCTTACACTCCAACACGTGGGAGGACTGCTGCAGACCAAAAATAACTTGACATCTATAGTTTTCACAGTGATAAATGTGGTTGTGACATCTCACAACCCTACCATTGAGCAGTTTTGCGTTCTACAATCTTTCTGTCTAGATATATAAACACTATTGAGCGCCCATTTCCTTTTCAGTGCAATACAAATTGTATCCCACATAAACAGACTGTTGGTTCTGTAGTCTATTCTTTTTTGTTCAATGGAGAGTAATGATGCGTGGTAAGACTATAAGAATACAAGTAAAACAAGTCAGTGCTAAGTATCACATAAACAACAATAGTGATAATATACAGTAGAGAGAATACATCTGCAGTGTATACACACATCCTCACAAAGCTATGACAGTGTACACTATAGAAAATCTAAATAAATGCTGGGTACACATTTCAAACAGCCCTGACAGTTTACAGTAAAGAGGAGTAGTGCGCTAATATGGATGATCATAGAACACATGCCTTCCTATCAGACATAACTGTATGTAAAATGATTGCAGTACTGTCCTAACAACACAGTCTAACAACAAAGTCTAATTTCTGTCTACCCTCCAAATTGTAAAGCACCATGTATCCTAATGGCGCTATATAAATACCTATTAATAATAATAATAAAATGCAACAAACATACAGACAGGAGTATAACTCTCACCAGATTAACTTGGCAAAGATGAGGGGAGTTTACATTTGGTGAGCAGGATGCAAAATCATAACTTCCCTGTGTGAAATACTGGCTGGTACTGATCTGAAAGTGGCTACTTCTTTTCCAGACATGCAGAGGGCAGTCCTACAAAGCACCGTTTTCTTAAAGGGGAAGGGACCTGGATATTCAGGAATACTGCCAGATTGTGCTAAATATATTTAAACATTATAACAAGATAACATATAATACCTCACAAGTTGTAACCAGTGTCAAACTAGAGTTGATTTCTCTTACTAAGCATAAAGGTGCAGAACAACTGTTTCCATCAGGGATCACAGTCTAAATTCTCTATTGGTGTGACTTTGCTATATGGGAGGGCTGGGGTTCCTGGGTGTGCCCATGGGGCACAGGAAGATCATACAAACTCCTTGCAGATGTTGGTCTTGGATTTGAACCCAGTACATCAGTGCTGAAAGAGGCAGTGCTAACCACTGAGCCGCCATGCTGCCCCATCTTTATTACACAATTTCCGAGACTTCTTTCCTATCTGTCTAATTGCTAAAGGTGTTTATTTACTGTACTTCCTGTGATTTCCATTTGACAGGAAAAAGTAGAAAATTCTGCTCCACACTGACACAATTTTTTTTTTTTTGAGAAATAGCATATTGGCAAATGAATGCTAATGGCAAAGTGTGAACAGGGCATAAGGCACAGTAGAAAACTTCTTAAGAGTACTTGGAGAAAAAAATGAGAGCTTACCTGGTGCCATAGCAGTAACCAGAGTCAAGGTGTCTCATCCTACCAGGACTTAACCTACTGCCTCTGCGTGCGGTGTGACTTTGTGTGTATGGGTGTGCATGCCACTGAATGCAATTAAAAACTTGTCAGTAAGGACGTGTGTAGGACTAAGGTTACAATAAGATGTAGAGTTTCAACATGGCTACATGGTAGGGGAGGGTGCACAGTCAAAGAATACAACTATATTTACAATAGATGATGACTGTAGACACCTCTGTGTTAGGTGTTAGCTACTGTGCTGTATGCCATGTTTACACTTTGCCATTAGTATTCATTAGCCAGTATGCTATTTCGCAAAAAAAAAAAAAAAATTGTGTCAGTGTGCAACAGAATTTTCTCTTTTTTCTTGATATATTTTTTCTAGCTAGCACCTAACACAGAGGTATCACCAGTCATCATCTATTGTAAATCAGTTATATTTTTTGACTGTGCACCCTCCCCCACCCTGTAGCCATGTTGAAACTCTATACCTTATTGTAACTTTGGTCCCAGACACGCCCTTAATGGCAGGCTTTTAATTTCATTCAGTGGCATAAATTCAGAATTCACACCGTACGCAGAGGCAGTAGGTTAGGACCCGGTGGGATGAGACACCTTGACGCTGGTTACCGGGCTCACATGCTATGGCTATCACATCAGCTAAGTTTTATCATTTTTTTTTCCTTGTACTCTTAAATAGTTTTCTACTGTGCCTTATGCCCTGTTCAGATGCTAAAAAGACTGCCGGTGACACCTCCATATGTGAAAGGTGGTAGCCAGAAAAAGACATCAACAAGAAAGGATATCGGCTGCAACCCTAACACTGGAAAAATATGAGCTAGTGAATACATGGCTGGCTATGTGCAAAGCTGCTCAATGTGAATAGGGTATACAGGCACAGCAGAAAACTGCTTCATGATATAGAGGAAAAAAATGAGAAGTTAGCTAATGCAATGGCCATGGCATTTCAGCCCGGTAACCGGTGTCAAGGTCTGTCATACTAGCGGGTCCTAACCTTGTTCCTCTTCCTTCGGAATATTTGCTTGATTGGGTGTCTGTGCTACTAATTGAAATTAAAACCTGCGTGTATGGGTGTTCAGGACCTAGGCTACAGCAGAATGTAGAGTCTCAACATGCTACAGGGTGGGGGAGGGTGCACGGTCAGAAAACGTATCATACTGACGCTAAAAAGACTGGCGGCGACACCTCCATATGTGAAAGGTGCTAGCCAGAGAAAGACATCAACAAGAAAGGTTATCGGCTGCAACACTTACACTGGAAAAATATGATAAAGCATATTAGCTAGTGAATACAAGGCTGGCTATGTGCAAAGCTGCTCAATGTGAATAGGGTATACAGGCACAGCAGACCACTGCTTCATGATATAAAGGAAAAAAAATGAGAAGTTAGCTAATGCAATGGCCATGACATTTCAGCCCGGTAACCGGCGTCAAGGTCTCTCATACTAGTGGGTCCTAACGTTGTGCCTCCTCCTGCGGTATATTTGCTTGAATGGGTGTCTTTTCCACTAACTGCAATTAAAAAAAAGGTTTGCTTAAGGGTCACGGGCATGCGAGGCCATCTGTTCTACACTTATGTGAAAGCAATACAGTGGAAAAAAGTATTTAGTCAGCCACCAATTGTGCAAGTTATCCCACTTATAAAGATGACAGAGGCCTGTAATTGACATCATAGGTAGATCTCAACTATGAGAGACAAAATGAAAAAACAAATCCTGAAAATCACATTGCCTAATT
>JARQOC010000003.1:187345516-187412793 GCA_033576535.1 Allobates femoralis
CCGCACAGCCCCCCCCCCTCAATGTCCCAAAGTCAGCTGTGACCGCCTGGCCCTTGGACACTGGCTGCCATGCACACATCAGCTGGTAGGCTCCCATCACTTACCCACTGAGGACGGATCACTTCCAGCACCTCTTCACATGGCAGTGCTCTGAACTTCTGAATCGTCCTCTCCTCACTCAGACACCTGGCAGGTTCCTATCCAGCCTACTCACTCCCAGCTGCAACCCAGTGAGTCAATCAGCACATCTTCACTCACACACAGACCTGACATGTGATTAACCCCCTGTGCACCATTCAGGTTTAGCCCAGCAAAGCACTCATCCCCACAGGTTCAGCCGCTCATTAGGCTCATGAATGTATCGGATCTTCAGCACTCACACTCAGCTGTTTCACTCAGCGAGTCGCTGGCCGAAAATAGAACCAGAGGCTCGGCCACAAACTTAGCGATTTACCGCTGAGGTAGCGCGAGCAATGGCCGCGAGGCCATTGCGAGTCGCTACCTCAGCCGCCGCACCTGCCGCAAGTACCCCTATACTTTCTATGGGGATTACCGCAACCGCACCGCAAGTGTAACGGTTGCGGCGCGGTTGCGGTAATCCCCATAGAAAGTATAGGGGGACTTGCGGCAGGTGCAGCAAGTGCGGTTTTTTAACTTTAATAATAATAAAAATACTAAAAAAAAAAAAATAAATAATATAAATAATACACAATAAAATAAAACATAATAATAAAAAACAACAAAAAAAATAATATATAAAATTTATATATTAATTACATTAACTAATTAAATTAAAAAAATTAATCTAATACCCCCCCAAACAGTATTCAACACCCCCCAAAAAGTATTGAGCACCCCCCAAAAAGTATTGAACACCCCCCAAAAAGTATTCAACAACCCCCAAAAAGTATTCAACACCCCCCAAAAAGTATTCAACACCCCCCCAAAAAGTCCTCACACCCCCCCCAAAAAGTACTCAGACCAGCTATAACTATTATAAGCAAATGTATGCACGTTCTAGAATCCCGATGCATTTGCATCGGGTTTACAGCTAGTATAGAATAATTACAGAGTGATCTATTTCAAGTGTTTTTCTGTTAATGTTGATGATTATGGCTTACAGCCAATGAAATCCCAAAGGTCAATATTTCAGAAAATTAAAGTAGGAAGGATTAAGAGTTAAAAACTGTGCTGCCATATCACATAAGATAGCAAAGGGTGAATATAATATTGATTTATTAGTCAACGTATTTCAGGGCTCGCAGAACCTCCCTGAAACATAGCAATATGATATTGATTTTTTATGACATTCTAATTCATTGAGATGCACTAGTAATTGTCAACAATAATGCAGCCAGGGCTGATCCATGCTGATGGTATATCAGGCAGCTTGAATCTATTGACAGCTTTCCTTCCATTTTTGTGTGAATTAAGTTTAATGATTATTTTCCATACCATGATTGTTATGACTGCTCACTAAAAAAAACACACGCAGAGTAATACGATTAAAACCTCTATGTTCTTATAAATATAAAACTATGGTGAACACAAAGTTTTCTGGAACAATTAATCTTCCCTCAGTCCAAAGCTACATCGATGAGAAAACAAGCAGAACAATGACAAATCCCTTGATAATATCTGACAGTTATGTACGGTCAACATTTCCAGGATTTCTAGCTCCGATTTATAGACACATTGCATCTATAACTGAAGCGAAAGATGTATGGAACCTTCTGACATTAAACAGTCACTGAGGAAGATGCAAAAGGAATGATGCTGACTGCAGATTAGCACATAATGAATAACCATATGACTTAAATAGCGGAAACTGAGGACATCATGTGTACGACTGATGGTGGAAGCCGGAGCCAGGGAACAATTACATGTTCCTGGGAATACAAAATCAGAAGGCAGGTGTTAGAGATGACAAACCGCGGCTGCCACAGACACAGCATAGTCTGAGTTCTGGAATACTAAAATAAAATACTGACTTTTTCTCAAGAATCAGGTTTAGGAAATATTCTAGGAACTACTAATGCCGAGAAGAAGCATCAGCCTAGTGATAAGATATATTCCTACACTACAGATCTCAGTATATTCATATTGGCAATAAGGCCAGTGCCACACTTGGGAGCCTGCATCCGCTAACTGGATCCGTTAATGGATCCAGTTTTGTTTCTTGTCCATTTTGAGGCATTTTTAGCCCTAGCTATATGTACCATGCATAAACGCATGCGTTTCCCATAGGCCCCCATGTGAAAAAAACACATGCGTTTTTGAAAATGCACCAAAAAAACGTTGCAGACCCTATTTAAAATGGATTTCTCAAAAACGCAATGCGGTAAACAGATTGCACTTTTGCAATGCGTTTTTTGCATTGGAGTCTATGGGTGCGTCTTTTTCAATAACCCAAAATGAAAAAACTGGATCCAGTAACTGGATTGCAGATGCAAGTGTGGCCCTAGCCTAATCCAATGAATGACATTGATCAATTATGCCAGAAAAAAGTAACATTATCGGTCCACTTTTACCACCCCATGGAAACATAAAATGATCACCATTAACTTGTATATAGTCTATAGCCCTGAGTAATAAAGACAAGTGTTTCTTATGTCCGTCTTAATGAGCAGCGTGCACAAATAAGGTCCCCCAAATTCATTAACAGGTGCATGCCACTCAATAAACCTGCAGCATCTCCTTGACTTCCGCAGAGATATTAGTCCAATCAAGAACTAAAGTTACATTTCTGGCATAATGTAGTTCACGTTCAATGAATTTGACCAGGAGGCCTAGCCACACTCCGTACCACCAGGGCTCTTCCTCAGCTTTTCCCATCTGTGAAGATCCTCGAAAGTTGTGTACAAATGGCAACATTTTTTACATTCCTGCACAATTCTACATTGTGAAAAAATTGCAAATTTTCAGGCATATCTAATGCTGGGTTGCATTTGCCTTCATTTGCGTTTCTATGCGCTTTTACCGCTAAAAATACATGCATTTTTGGCCCAATAGGCTTTAATGGAAACGCATGCAAAAACACGTCATTTTCTGCAAATGCTAAAACGCATGCATTTTTCCAAACGCAGCCCAAAATGTTGCAGAACACATTTTGGGCTGCATTTGCAAAAACGCATGCGTTTTTGCGTTGGCTGAAAATGACATGCGTTTTTGCATGCGTTTCCATTAAAGCCTATGGGGCTAAAAACGCATGCGTTTTTAGCAGTAAAAACGCATAGAAACGCAAATGTGGGCAAATGCAACCCAGCATTAGATGTGAAAAGGGCCTCAGTGTTTTATGTCAGTTTTCTAGTGAATGCTCCCTATGAGCACTCATTATTGGGCCAAAATCAGAACATCTAAGGCCCTGTACCCATGCTGGTGCATTTAATGCATACTTTTATAACGTACTTGTAAAACACACAGCAAATGTGCATGTTATATTGGCCAGTAAGCAAAGTGAATGTGACTTCGGGTGTGCTGTACCAATGTCGGCACTTATTAGCGCAGCGTAAAAACCTGTAGCATGTCAATTATAGTATAACGTGTGTATATATATATATATACTAGCTGTGAGCCCGATGCAAATGCATCGGGATTCTAGAATGTGCATTAATTTGATTATAGTAGTTATAGCTGGTGTGAGGACTTTTCGGGGGGTGTGAATAGTTTTTGGGAGTCCCATACTTTTTTGGGGGTCCCATACTTTTTTGGGGGGGGTCACATACTTTTTTGGGGGGGTCACATACTTTTTTGGGGGTCACATACTTTTTTTGGGGGGTCACATACTTTTTTTGGGGGGGGTCACATACTTTTTTTGGGGGGTCACATACTTTTTTTGGGGGTCACATACTTTTTTTGGGGGGTCAGATACTTTTTTTTGGGGGGGTCACATACTTTTTTTGGGGGGTCACATACTTTTTTTGGGGGTCACATACTTTTTTTGGGGAGTCACATACTTTTTTTGGGGGGTCACATACTTTTTTTGGGGGGGTCACATACTTTTTTGGGGGTCACATACTTTTTTTGGGGGTCACATACTTTTTTGGGGGGGGTCACATACTTTTTTGGGGGGGTCACATACTTTTTTGGGGGGGTCACATACTTTTTTTGTTTTGTCACATACTTTTTTGGGGGGGTCACATACTTTTTTTGGGGGGTCACATTCTTTTTTTGGGGGGTCCAATACTTTTTTTGGGGGGTCCAATACTTTTTTTTGGAGGTCACATAGTTTTTTGGGGGGTCACATACTTTTTTGGGGGGGTCACATACTTTTTTTGGGGGGTCACATACTTTTTTTGGGGGGGTCACATACTTTTTTGGGGGGTCACATACTTTTTTTGGGGGTCACATACTTTTTTGGGGGGGGTCACATACTTTTTTGGGGGTCACATACTTTTTTTGGGGGGTCACATACTTTTTTGGGGGGTCACATACTTTTTTGGGGGTCACATACTTTTTTGGGGGGTCACATACTTTTTTGGGGGGGTCACATACTTTTTTGTTTTGTCACATACTTTTTTGGGGGGGTCACATACTTTTTTGGGGGGTCACATACTTTTTTGGGGGGGTCCAATACTTTTTTTGGGGGGTCCAATACTTTTTTTTGGAGGTCACATAGTTTTTTGGGGGGTCACATACTTTTTTGGGGGGGTCACATACTTTTTTTTGGGGGGTCACATACTTTTTTGGGGGGGTCACATACTTTTTTGGGGGGTCACATACTTTTTTTGGGGGGTCACATACTTTTTTTGGGGGGTCACATACTTTTTTTGGGGGGTCACATACTTTTTTTGGGTGGTCACATACTTTTTTTGGGGGGTCACATACTTTTTTTGGGGGGGTCACATACTTTTTTTGGGTGGTCACATACTTTTTTTGGGGGGGGTCACATACTTTTTTGGGGGTCACATACTTTTTTTGGGGGTCACATACTTTTTTTGGGGGGGTCACATACTTTTTTGGGGGGGTCACATACTTTTTTGGGGGGGTCACATACTTTTTTGTTTTGTCACATACTTTTTTGGGGGGGTCACATACTTTTTTGGGGGTCACATTCTTTTTTTGGGGGGTCCAATACTTTTTTTGGGGGGTCCAATACTTTTTTTTGGAGGTCACATAGTTTTTTTGGGGGTCACATACTTTTTTGGGGGGGTCACATACTTTTTTTGGGGGGTCACATACTTTTTTTGGGGGGTCACATACTTTTTTGGGGGGGTCACATACTTTTTTTGGGGGGTCACATACTTTTTTTGGGGGTCACATACTTTTTTGGGGGGGGGTCACATACTTTTTTGGGGGTCACATACTTTTTTGGGGGGGTCACATACTTTTTTGGGGGGGTCACATACTTTTTTTGGGGGGTCACATACTTTTTTGGGGGGGTCACATACTTTTTTGGGGGGTCACATACTTTTTTGTTTTGTCACATACTTTTTTGGGGGGTCACATACTTTTTTGGGGGGTCACATACTTTTTTGGGGGGGTCCAATACTTTTTTTGGGGGGTCCAATACTTTTTTTTGGAGGTCACATAGTTTTTTGGGGGGTCACATACTTTTTTGGGGGGGTCACATACTTTTTTTTGGGGGTCACATACTTTTTTGGGGGGGGTCACATACTTTTTTTGGGGGGTCACATACTTTTTTTGGGGGGGTCACATACTTTTTTTGGGGGTCACATACTTTTTTTGGGGGGGTCACATACTTTTTTGGGTGGTCACATACTTTTTTTGGGGGGTCACATACTTTTTTTGGGGGGTCACATACTTTTTTTGGGGGGTCACATACTTTTTTTGGGTGGTCACATACTTTTTTTGGGGGGGTCACATACTTTTTTGGGGGGGTCACATACTTTTTTTGGGGGGTCACATACTTTTTTTGGGGGGGTCACATACTTTTTTTTGGGGGTGCAATACTTTTTTTGGGGGGTCTAATACTTTTGGGTGGGGGGTCCAATACTTTTGGGGGGGTCCAATACTTTTTGGGGCGGTTCAATACTTATTGGGGCTGAGTGCTCGCAATGGCCGCTTATTATTAGCATTAATCTTATTATTATTAGCATTAATAGCATAATTATTAGCATTAATAGCATAATTATTAGCATTATTAGCATTATTATTAGCATTAATAGCATAATTATTAGCATTAATATCATTATTATTAGCAGTAATATAATTATTATTAGATTTTTTTTTTAATTATTATTTTTTGTAATATTTTATAATTTTTAATTTTTTTTTTTTATTATTTTTTTTATAATTTTTTAATTATTTTTAAATAATTTTATTATAAAATTTATTATTTATTTTAAGTGAGACACAGTTCTCCTTCTGGTCCGCTAAAAGGGCTGGCTGATTAGCATATATTTATTTTTTTTATTATTATTTTTATTTAATTTTTTTATTATTTTTTTATTATTATTTTTTATTATTTTTTAATTCTTTTTAAATTCTTTTATTTATTATTTAATTTATTATTTATTTTAAGAGAGACACAGTTCTCATTGTGGTCCGCCAAAAGGGCCTGAGCTGATTAGCATATATTTATTTTTTTATTATTATTTTTATTTAATTTTTTATTATTTTTTTATTATTATTTTTTATTATTTTTTAATTCTTTTTAAATTATTTTATTTATTATTTAATTTATTATTTATTTTAAGTGAGACACAGTTCTCATTGTGGTCCGCCAAAAGGGCTGAGCTGATTAGCATATATTTATTTTTTTTATTATTATTTTAATTTAATTTTTTTATTATTTTTTTATTATTATTTTTTATTATTTTTTAATTCTTTTTAAATTATTTTATTTATTATTTAATTTATTATTTATTTTAAGTGAGACAGTTCTCATTCAGGTCCGCTATTTTTCCCATTGACATACATTAGCGGTGTGTCGGCGATTTTATGGCCGGCCACCTGGTTCTATTTGTCGGCCGTAATATCGCGGACACACCGCTAATACATGTCTATGGGCAGTGAGCCCGATTTCGGATTGGCCGCCGACCAATCAGAATTCGAGCTCAATGAGGGGCTCTTCTGATTGGCTGAGGGCAGTACACAGCGACCAATCAGAAGAGCCGCTCATATCTCATTGAGATACAATGGCGGATTTGTCGTCCATTGTACCTGAATGAGAAGAGAAGAGGACGTCGGAGCTGGAAGAAGACAGAAGATCCCCGGGGCCGGACGAAGAGGACGCCTGGCCGGACGGACGATCAGATGACTAAGAAGACATGTAAGTATGTGCGGACATGGGGGGGGCTGTGTGGACATTAGTGGGGGTCGGCTGTGCGGACATGGGGGTTTTTCGGACATTGATGGGGGCGGGCTGTGCGGGCATGGGGGTGGGCTGTGCGGGCATGGGGGTGGGCTGTGAGGACATGGGGGGGCTGTGTGGACATTAGTGGGGGTCGGCTGTGCGGACATGGGGGGTTTTTCGGACATTGATGGGGGTCGGCTGTGCGGGCATGGGGGTGGGCTGTGCGGGCATGGGGGTCGGCTGTGCGGGCATGGGGGTCGGCTGTGCGGGCATGGGGGTCAGCTGTGCGGGCATGGGGGTGGGCTGTGCGGGCATGGGGGTCAGCTGTGCGGGCATGGGGGTCGGCTGTGCGGGCATGGGGTCGGCTGTGCGGGCATGGGGGTCGGCTGTGCGGACAGGGGGGTGGGCTGTGCGGACATTGATGTGGGCGGGCTGTGCGGACATGGGGGTGGGCTGTGCGGACATGGGGTGGGCTGTGCGGGCATGGGGGTCGGCTGTGCGGACATGGGGGTGGGCTGTGTGGACATTGATGGGGGCGGGCTGTGCAGACATGGGGTGGGCTGTGCGGGCATGGGGGTCGGCTGTGCGGGCATGGGGGTCGGCTGTGCGGGCATGGGGGTCGGCTGTGCGGGCATGGGGGTCGGCTGTGCGGACAGGGGGTGGGCTGTGCGGACATTGATGTGGGCGGGCTGTGCGGACATGGGGGTGAGCTGTGCGGACATTGCTGGGGGTGGGCTGTGCGTACATGGGGGTCGGCTGTGCGGACATGGGGGTCGGCTGTGGGGACATTGATGGGGGCGGGCTGTGCGGACATGGGGGGGGGGTGGCGAATTGTGTGTAGCGGGGAGCGGAGGCGGCAATGCCGCCTCGGCTCCATGGTCCCCGGGGAGCGAATTGCGGCTCAGGCAGCGACTCGCAATGGCCTCGCGGCCATTGCTCGCGCTACCTGAGCGGTAAATCGCTAAGGTTGTAGCCGGGGCTGTGGATGGATTTTGGGCCAGCGGCTCGCAATGGCCGCTTCGCGGCCATTGCTCGCCCTGGGCCAGCGACTCGCAATGGCCTCGCGGCCATTGCTCGCGCAGCATTGGGCGCTTCGCGCCCAATGTTAAATTCGTATCCACATGACGACATCGGAAAGTGCGCGTGAAGGGGCGCTTTTCCGATTCGCGATTATATAATAGATATCTAATATATAAAGCTGAATGTGTGTGTGTGTGTGTGTGTGTATCCGGGATTGGCATCTACACCATCGCAACTACACCCATAAAATTTTGCACAGTCACACGTCTGGACCCCGGGAGCTTCATAGACTATGTTGTGAGGTGAAATTTTAACCCAGTTCCAGTTCACCAAACAATTTTGCCCCTATCTACATAATGGGGAAAAAGTGAATGGAAATGTGTTGAAGGAAAATCGACAGCTGCCAGCTACAGCTACAAAAATTTGCACAGTGACATGTCTGGAACCCAGGAGCGTCATAGGCTATATTGTGAGGCGAAATTTTAACCCTGCGCGTTCCAGTTCACCAAACAATTTTGCCCCTATCTACATAATGGGGAAATAGTGACAGTTACTAGTTGACAGTTGTGAATGAGAGGGGCTTAATGATAGCACCAAAGACTAACAGCACATACCAGCATATAGTCACTAAGGTGGGGCCCCAACATGAGATATTCACCACACTTGGGGACATGTATACACACCACACGCACACAAAGAGTAACAGCAAGTGTATAGTCGCTAAAGTGCAGCCCCAACATTGGATACACTCATCACGCACCAGAACAAACACACACACACCACAAAGAGACAACACACAACACAGAGACACACACACACCCCCAAGGGGACACACACACACACACACTCTATAGCGACACATGCACTCATCCCACAGGGACACACACACACCACAAAGAGACACACATAGCACAAACACACACACCACACAGACCCCCCCTCCACAGGGACACACACACATAGCCACCCTATAGAGACACATGCACTCACCCCACAGGGACACACACACCACGAAGAGACACACACACCACACAGACCCCCCCACAGGGACACACACACATACACACCCTATAGGGACACATGCAGTCACCCCTCAGGGACACACACACACCACAAAGAGACACACACAACACAGAGACACACACCCCACACAGACACCCCCCCCCCGCAGGGACACACACACCACAAAGAGACACACACAACACAGATACACACACACACCACACAGACCCCCCTACAGGCACACACACACACGTACACACCCTATAGGGACACATGCACTCACCCCACAGGGACACACACACACTCACACCACAAAGAGACACACACAACAGAGACACACACCACACAGACCCCCCCCCACACACAGGGACACACACATACATACCCTATAGGGCACATGCACTCACCCCACAGGGACACACACACACCACAAAGAGACACACACAACAGAGACCCCCCTCCCCCCACACAGGGACACACACATACACACACCCCAGGGACACACACACCACACAGACAGACACAGATGTGCACAAATCGCCTCACACAACTCGCCTCATACGTGTGCTATCTTTATTTTCCAACCATAAACATCTGATTAAAAACAGCCAATGTGCAACACATGTGCCATATAGGGAATTAAGGCAGATGTCAGTCACATGAGCTGTCTATTATGTATATGTGTGAGGTAACATATACTGCCCGGCCGGGGGAGGGTTTACTGTTGGCTGGAGATTTATTAGGCTGCCTATAGCAATCAATCACAGCTCAGCTTCTATTTTCCTACAGGTCATTAATATGACATAGGCCAGGGTCACATTTGCGTTATGACCCTAGCCTGCCAGATTCCGGTTTTATCTTAGAACTTTTTCCAGCGCCGCATAGCGTTACCGCTATGCGGTGCTGGAAAACGCTGCCCTTAGTTACCCGCTGTTTACCTTAACGACCTGTCACAGAGGCAGAGGCTCGGAGTGCGCTTTACAGCGCCGCACAGGAAACCATTGCAGACAGCGTTTCCTGTGCGGCGCTGTAAAGCGCACTCCAAGCCGCTGCCTGTGTGACAGGTCGTTAAGGTAAACAGCGGGTAACTAAGGGCAGCGTTTTCCAGCACCGCATAGCGGTAACGCTATGCGGCGCTGGAAAAAGTTCTAAGATAAAACCGGAATCCGGCAGGCTAGGGTCATAACGCAAATGTGACCCTGGCCATATTCAAATTCTATTTTGTTATAGCTAACATCAGTTATTTATTAACCCGGTGTAGCCGGGTACTACAGCTAGTATATATATATATATATATATATATATATATATATATATATATATATACATACATGTAACATATAGGATAACCTTCCATGCTCCAGGTGTGTGACCCACGTGGGGTGTGATGCGATGAAACCAGGAGGTGCCTGGATTATAGGAGGTAAACATCGTGCTATAATTCAAGAATCCCAGTCAGACTGAACAGGGCAGGCACATCTCAGCACTCACAGGGACGCATGAAGAATTTTCTTCCTCAAAAAAGCTGCAATTACAAAGATGAATATGTTGTTGCTGTGTAATTCTGCAAAAGCGGATGCAGATGTGGTGCAGAATAATCTGCATCACTTTTTGAGTATGGGCACAAGGCCTAAATGAGGAAGCTATGTTGCAATAATTACTGTTAATTTAGAGATAAGGCGATGTATGACTCCACATTTGTGAAGCACTTTCAGCATATGTCCCGACTTGTGTATAGACTTTAATGAGTCAACATAGGCTAGGGTCACATTTATTACAGGAATTGCGTTCACCGCATCCAGATCCAGATGCAGTGAACGCAATTGGCTTCAGACAAGCCGCAATCCATTAACCGGATTGCTGAAGCCGCAATCCTGTAGCCAGATTGCTCTGTATGTGTAATCCGGAGCAAGCTGGCTGTTCCCGTGACTAATAGTTTTTGTCTCTATCCCCCTGGCTATGTCGCAGGCCTTCTGGCGGCTGCTGTACTTTTTTATGAATAAAGGCTCCGGCTCCTCTGAGCGCAGCGCACATACTATAGCTATTGTAGGTATAGTATATGCGCTGTCCGAGGTCCTGAAGGCTCATACAGTAAGATCTATGGGCAGTGCTGCATCCAAAACGAAGCTCCTCCGGACCGTGTGCACGCACCCTAAGACAAAAAGAGCTGCATTTGTATCAGTTTTGCATGTGTTTTCATCCTGATCCATCCTGAGATGGAGAGAGAGTGAGAGAGAGACTCCAGAACTATTTGTAGCATGGTCAGTATGAAATCCTGATCTGGCATTCACCTGTGGCTGGGCCCAGCCTCATAGAGATCAATGCATTGATTTGCTGCATTCGGAGTATCAGGATTTTTGAAGCACCACAAAATCGCAACATCATGCAGCCAGACACAATGGACACAATGCCGCACTGGTCTGTGTCTGGCGAAATCCTTATGCCACGTAATGTCCCTGCGTCTCCATGTTAAAGAGACCTATCACCCCCCTGCTGCATGGAAAATCTAAATGTCTGCTGCATTCAGGAGAGGGTTCCCCCATGTCTCTAGCCCCCCTGTAAGCTTTAAAAAAGACTTTAGAAAACATACAGATAAGAAGTCTAAAGGGTGGAATCTTATTAACAGGTCTTCACTGCTGTCACAGTCCTCCAGCCGCCTCCTTGTGTATTCCGCCCCCTTCTATGTGTCTGTACCACCTCCAGTTTTGCTGGCTCTGCCCTCCTCCTCTCCTGCTCTCTGTCACTCAGCCTGCCGCATAGAGCTTGGTCAGAGCGGCTGCAAAGCATTTGGCCTGACGTCAGCGCCAGATTCCCGCCCTCCTGTCTGAATAAAGTAAGCATAAACAGGGCTGGCTCTGCTGCTGACGCCAGGCCAAATGCTTTGCAACCACTCTGAGCAAGCTCTATGTAGCAGGTTGAGTGACAGAAAGCAGGAGAGGAGGAGGGCAGACCCAGCAGAACAGGAGGTATGTCGCCCCGATGCAATCACCGTGAAATTGCCTCATGGCTGTGGGATGTTATTGGGGGATTTCGCGGAGATAAATCGCCCATCTCCCATCGCCTGATTCCTGAACAGTGCTCAGGAGCAATCAGTAAGGGACATTTTGGTGTTTTGGCGTGTGACAGGGCGATAGTGATGGAAACAGCGCTTTATATGTCGTAGGCGTGGCTGAAGCATTCTGTAGTCCGCGCCCCATCTGAGATGATTAGAGTGGGCTACTGGCTGTCAGTTGACACCGCGCCATATTTGAAGAGCTGTCCGTTCAGCACCACACATATCTTCAGCTATACAACATCCGCAAACTCAGTGCAATTACGCACGCCATTGAATAGCGCATGCTATGTTGTCCGCGTCTATTAAGTTTGTGCTATGTGGAGTATAGTGCCACACACGAACAGTTCAGATGTTGGGCTACACATCATACATGGGTGCCCATGGGCTACGCACTGCAATCACCCTATGTGTGTGAATTTAGTGACACCATCACCTACAAACGCACACCTAGCCATTCTTAGTGTAATCCACTATACTGCACAAGACCGCTCCTGTGTGACACTTTGGCGCCTCGAAAGTGTGTTGCAGGAGCCTCAGTTGAGGACATGACCATGTATTTGTGATAAATTTCGATAGACAATGCTGTCATGTATTAGCCAGCCTTCCAGACAGGCTGACCAATCGTAACGCTGTTGCATTGTCCAATGAGCGTGTATGGGGTGCAGTATACACCACTGTGGCAAGCCTGTCTCCTGCCGCGCTGAACATGTACGCCCACATTGCCTTTGAGATTGCGCCGTGGGAAGCAGCGAGGGAATGAAGCAAGATTGGTTCCGCTATAGGTGAGGCGATTTCCAGAGCGACACATCGCCTTACCTTCCAGGGCGATATTGTGGCATATGATGCCGCATCGGCGATCTGAGGCGACAGAAAAACGTGAGCACGCACGTTATATCATCTACATATCGCCAGGCAATATTGCGGCGTGTGACGGTACCTTTACACAGTAAAAAATCTGCAGTGGATTCTATACATTTTGCAGATCTTCAAGTCCTCAACCTAAACTACAGAATGTATTTCACATTTACTCATACATTTTATTAATTGCAATAAAATTAGACCAAAAGTGGAAACTGAGGCAATATCGGGTTTGTCATTTGGTTCCTTTTGAGGTTGCTTTACTTTCTTTGGGTGAGTGGTGCAGAAAGAAAGAAGTCTAAAGGTACCATCTGACGTTTTGTAGGCATTTGCACTGGTTTACCGTTCGGCGGTCCCGTTATTTTAATGAACTATTTTGACTACCGACCCACCCGGTGTAAGGATTCACCTTCCTAGTCACATGGATGTTTGAGAAAAAGACGTTGGAACAATTAAAGGGTTTTTTGTCTTGGACGACTTCAGTTTAGTGCACCGACGTTCCGACCGGTTGTCAAGAGATAGGCCCAAGCGACTATCTTTTCAAGTGTTGTCCAGCGCGGTTCTAGTTCGAACAAGTGCAGACCAAAGACCAGTCTCTGAAAACGTCTAAGTGAAGACGTGCCGGGATAGTCCCAGAGATCCGCGTGTACCTCCTTTTACACTCTCTGAGTCGCAAAATCGGTTACGCCAATAATACGCTAACTGTACCCAGGGACACGCTGTAGCACTGAAAACTCAGTCTCCTGCTAATCCTCCACGGCGGTTCCCCGGCGCGTCTGCTGCCACTCGGCATGAACGCTGATGTGCACAGTCTTTAGAACCCTTAAGATTTACCATCCCCATAGTCAGGCTGAACTCACGTTGAGCCAGGCGCACGTCGAATCTCTCCAATTCTGTGTTCTAGGTTCTGAGACTCGACGTATGTTAGATTATTCTGTACACACCTAACACTCACACCAGGACCTATGATTGGTCCCCGTTCAGTGTTGTATGTTGGTTGATCTCAAGTTAACTATTGATGCTATTGTCAAAATAGTGAACTTGTGACATGTTGGGCGCCACATGTCCATGATTTCACTGCAACCAGCAAATTGCCAGTGAAATTGTCTAGCAATATTGCCGCTTGTGACGGTACCTTAAACGTTTAGGAACTATAAGGGTACATTTACACTGTCAAATCATTAGGAACAAGTGTGTCTCATAATGAAAGTTTCCTAACTATTCTTCAGTTTGAACATGCAGCCAATCACCAAGAACAATAATATTCTGTTCAGAGAGAACAATGGTATTAATGATTCTGTGCTCATGAAAGGGTGATTGGCATTAAGGGAATCTGTCAGCAGTTCTATGGAATCAGAGACCAGCATTATATAGGAGCAGAGAGCTTCATTCCAGCAATGCATCACTTACTGACCAGCTTGGTGTAGTTTTGCTGTCATCTTTGCTTTCTCTGTCGTAAATATAGCAGTGCTCAAATTGCTGAGCTGTGTATAATCCCACTCACAGCTCTGGCAGTTTACTTTGAGGAGCAAGCTGCCAATCAATTGTGTGGAAAGGTTACACAAGGTAGCCTGATTGCTCTGCCCTGAGATGTAGTCCTGTAGTGATAATCTCCTGCTAACAAAATACTGATTGCATTGAAACTACATCACACAGCATAAGTGACATGTTCACAAATCAGGCATATACAGTACGTATAAATTGTGTCAACACACAACGATTGATTAATACATGAACTTTAATATTTCTGTACACGGTAAATACCTAAGGTACTTAGTGTTTTTGATCAAAGACTGTAAAAGCCATCAAACCTCTTCAAGGTGTTCATTTTTATATGATGGACCCTAATCACTTAATGTCCTACCTCTCCATGTGCCAAAGCTAGCCTCATATGAATGGAGTGTCTAAACGAGATCAGGCATAGCTCACAATTAAAACTTGGTGTAGATGGTAAATAAGGGTGCCTAATTATTATTGTCTTTAACCTGGAATCAGAATCTCAATGCCTAGATTATGTTGCACTCAGATTAAAAGCAACAACCTGGTGACTGATTCCCTTTAAAGGGACACTGACATTTCAGTATGATACTAATATTACCCTTAAATAGTGCCTGGGCAGACCTTTCAAAAACATGTAAAATCATTATTGTACTGTTTGTAGTTTCCATGTTATCAGCATTGTCAGTCTCTGCAGGGAGCTCCTGGATTAGTCCACTCCATTATAACCAAACAGGAATAGTCCTGTGCTGTATAAACTGACATGTAATTATGCATTCCCTCTCAGCAGCTCTCTCCTCCCTCCTCCCTTTGCTAACAGTACAGTGTCAGGTTTCAGTGGCTTCTGTCCTTTTGAGGACATGGAGGGAGAGAGCTATTACAGGTCTGCCTTATCTAGACTCCATTTGTTTCTCAAAGCAGGCATCCTGCTGTGACAATTTCTGTCTTATACTTCACCTCTTCCTTGGCTGCAGAAACAGAGAGGAGTATACAGCCCCCACCCTGTGATCTCCTGTGCAGTGATGTGGAGTGGACAGCAGAGAACTAAGGGGATCATTCACTGTGAGTGACAGATGGAATGAATCTCTTTATTTGAAGTTTAGGAGTGGAATATAAATAATAAAAATGCATGAATAGAGAGAGTTTAGAGGGAAAAATTAAAAAATTATAGCAGTTACATATGGATTTTTGACCTGGCAATTTTACTTCAACGACTGCCGATCAGCTCGCATGTAGTTGATCAAGTGTATTTTAACACTATATGCCTGTGTTTCTATATGTGGAGACCTGTAGCATTAGTACAGTGTTGTATTTAGGGGCTCAGTTGCAAATTTTAACCTTCAAATGACCCTTCCAGGGACCGCGGACACATTTTAATTGATAAGTTGGAATTATTTTTAACAATAAATGCAAGTAAAAATGCAATTATATGGAATGGAGAGATCAGAAAACATCTGGATAAATTTAGTATATCTGTATTTGTGTCTCCATCAAGCAGGTAACATCTACCAGCTAATATTATGAACAGAGCAATAACACAATTTAATGGCAGCTAAATAATGTTGCCTAGATATATGTTCAAGGATAATTCTTTGCAGTTATGAAACAAGTCATACGTGCATCTATATTGTTTATTTATAACATATAGATTGCTCCACGCCTGCACAGACATTATATATTGCACAATGCCCATACAGAAACATGACATTGAAACATAATGCACTTTATTCTCCAATGATAGAAACACATAACAAAACAGTGTCATAGAAACACTAGAACATTGTGCGGTATAGAATATATACATTGGATGTACATCGCCATCATGTGGATGAAATACACAGCACATCAACTGCATCACAACTCACCTCTGCTCATTTCTATATGGTTATGTTAATCAATCTACACTGTGTGCAGAATTATTGGGCAAGTTGTATTGTAGAGGATTATTTTTATTATTGATCAACAACTATGTTCTCAATCAACCCAAAAGACTCATAAATATCAAAGCTTAATATTTTTGGAAGTTGGAGTGTTTTTTTTTTTAGATTTGGCTATCTTAGGGCCCTTTCACTTCAGCGTTTTTTTCAAATCGCGGCAGATGCGGTAAAAAACCCGAGAGGGTGGGGGGTGCACCGGACCGGCCGGCTACTTACCGCTGCCTCCGCCGGCGCCAGCTGCAGACTCGCTCCCCGAGTCTCTGCTGCTTTTTCCAGAGATTCCCGAACACTGACAGAAGCAGTGAATAATTAACTTCCCTCACTGCTCGGGAATCTCCAGAGCAGAGCGAGTCTGGCTGACAGCAGAGTTCAGCTCAGGTCATAATGACCTGAGCTGAACCCTGACTGTTTAGTCAGTTCTCAGCTCTGCTACATCCATGTCTGTCTATGCACAGACTATGTAGCAGAACTGAGATTGTGTTTTGGACTACGTCGGACGGAAAAGGATTTTTTTAATTAAAGATGGAGTCCCTAATGGCTTTTTTTTATTTCTAATAAAAAAAAATTTCTCTGTGTTGTGTTTTTTTTAAAACAATTTAATAGAAATTCATGGCAGTCATGTCTAATATTGGCGTGACCGCGATAAATTTTGGGCTTAGGGACAGCTGATAATACAAAGCTGGCCCTAACCTCTTTATTACCCAGTGAGCCACCGCACCAGGGCTACTGGAAGAGCGGGGTTCAGCGCCAGAGGATGGCGCTTCAATGAACGCGCCATCTTCTGGGGCGGCTGCAGGCTGCAATTTGTAGCGGGGGGTGCCCAGAAAGATTGGGCCTCCCTGCGCTGTGGATTCCAGCCCCCAGCTGCTTAGCTGTACCTGGCTAGACATAGAAATTGCGCGGAGCCCCACGCATTTTTTTTTATTATTTCATGAAATTCATGAAATAATAAAAAAAAAAGGGCTCCCCTATATTCTTGTGTCTGGCTAGGTACAAATAGGCACCTGGGGGTTGGGGGCAGCCCGTCGCTGCCTGCTGGATTCGGCTGGTTACAGAAATATGGCGAAGCCCACGTCAAATATTTTCTGACAAATCCATAAAACAATATAAATAAAGGGGACTGCATCTTTATTAACCCCTGGACCATGGGTGAGGGGTTAATAAAGATGCAGTCCCTTTTTTAGGATTGTTTTATTGATTTTTCAGAAAAAAAATGACGTGGGTTTGACGTGTAAACCCACCTCACATGCAACCTACAGGTCTTCATTTCCTTGGTGACATTCACCATGGCAGCGGGCACTCAGGGAGGGTAGGGGTCTGTTTATAGGGGTTCCCTGGGGCCAAAACTATTATAGGTCGGATAGTGGTGCTGCCACAGCCAAGCCCGGGACATTATCACTGCAGGGAGTGTATGGCAGTAATGGGCACAGGGTGATGCAGCTTCGCATGAAGGCTGCCCATACTGGTGCCCTGCTGTGCCCTCTGGGGCCAGGATATCCAGGGATTCTGAGGATATAGGATAATTTAGTAAGTTACATTCAGAAGCTTGTGACCCAGCTGCTTCCTCATTTCTCCTGCCATGGCATATTACAGAAGGGGATACCCCATTATATACATTGTATACGTCCTGCACAGTCTCCAATGTGTATACATCCCGCAGCCGTCTCCAATGTGCATAGGTCCCGCAGCCGTTTCCAATGTGCATAGGTCCTGCAGGCGTCTCCATTGTGCATTTGTCCCGCAGCCGTCTCCATTGTGCATTTGTCCCGCAGCCGTCTCCATTGTGTATTTGTCCCGCAGCCGTCTCCATTGTGCATTTGTCCCGCAGCCGTCTCCATTGTGCTTTTGTCCCACAGCCATCTCTATTGTGTATTCTCTATTGTGTACGACCAGTAGCAGTCTCTATTGTGTATACAGCTAGCAGCCGTCTCTACTGTGTATTCTCTATTGTTTATACAGCTCTTGTCTATTCAGCCCCCAGCAGTCTCAAGTGTGTGTGTGTAATATATAATAAAGAAAGTGTAAAAAAAGAAAAACCAGCACAAAAATATGGAAAAAAGTGGACTTTATTGCCCAATGGCATGGCCACAAATTGGGCAATAAAGTTCACTTTTTTCTAATTTTTGTGCTGTTTATCCTTTTTTTACTCTATTGTAAGGAACCATCTGGATTGCTGGTTGGGAAAGCTGTGCACATAAATTGAGGTAATTTTTGGTGCTGTTCCAATTTTTCACTATAAATATAATGTATGTTTGGGTGGAGGAGGAGCATGGGTGGAGGCGGAGCATGGGTGAAGGCGGAGCATGGGTGAATGCTAGGTGGAGTCTCAGGGGGGCCCTAAAATTTTTGCATTAAGGGGCCCCGAAATTCCTAGTGGCAACCCTGCTGGGACATGTACCGTATATACTCGTGTATAAGCCGAGTTTTTCAGCCCAAAATTTGGGCTGAAAAGTCTCCCCCTCGGCTTATACATGAGTCAATACGGGTGGGGGCTGTATCCGGGGCTGTGGAGGTTGCAAGAGGCGGGGGGGGGCTGCTGTATGAGCGGCCCCGTCACGTGGGGCCGCTCATTAAATATGCACTGCTTCCCCCTGTCAATCAGCGGCAGGGGGAAGCAGTGCATATAGCCCCCAAATGCTGGCACTCGCCCCCCCTTGTAAGGGCCCCCCCGCTGCTTATATATTACCATCCCGGTCTTCTGATCAGCGCCGCTCCTCGGTGCTCCTCGGTGCTCCGTCCATCCGTCCTGCTGCATCCAGGATCTCCGGCCGTCACAGGCATATGACGTCATCGCGCGACATCCGGGGATCCCGGATGTAGCAGGACGGGAGCAGAGAGGACGGAGCGCCGAGGAGCAGCGCTTATCAGAAGACTGGGATGGTAAGAGAAGCGGGGGGGGCCCTTGCAAGGGGGGGCGAGTGCCAGCATTTGGGGGCTGCTGGGGACCCCCAGGGGGCTGCTGGGTACCCCCTGGGGGCTGCTGGGTACCCCCAGGGGGCTGCTGTGTACCCCCAGGGGGCTGCTGGTACCCCTTGGGGGCTGCTGGGTACCCCCTGGGGGCTGCTGGGAACCCCCAGGGGGCTGCTGGGTACCCCCAGGGGGCTGCTATATGTATCCCTGGAGGCCTGCTGTATACCACTGGGGCTGCTGTATACTACCACTGGGGCTGCTGGGGCTGCTATATACTACCACTGGGGCTGCTGTATACTACCACTGGGGCTGCTATATACTACCACTGGGGCTGCTATATACTACCACTGGGGCTGCTGTATACTACCACTGGGGCTGCTATATACTACCACTGGGGCTGCTGTATACTACCACTGGGGCTGCTATATACTACCACTGGGGCTGCTATATACTACCACTGGGGCTGCTGTATACTACCACTGGGGCTGCTATATACTACCACTGGGGCTGCTGTATACTACCACTGGGGCTGCTATATACTACCACTGGGGCTGCTATATACTACCACTGGGGCTGCTATATACTACCACTGGGGCTGCTGTATACTACCACTGGGGCTGCTATATACTACCACTGGGGCTGCTGTATACTACCACTGGGGCTGCTGTATACTACCACTGGGAAGGCCTGTATACCACTGGGGGGGCCTGTATACCACACTGCTGGGGGCTGTATACCTGTGCTGGGGTCCACCCTCGGCTTATACACGAGTCAATAGGTTTTTCCAGATTTTTGGGGCAAAAGTAGGGGGGTCGGCTTATACACGGGTCGGCTTATACACGAGTATATACGGTAGTTCTTCACAGTCTGACAGGGTTAATGTGCGGGTGTTCTGGTTGAGGTCATTACCTCCTAAACTTCAGCCTAGTGAAAAGTACCATACATATACATTTAGCCTTTTCCTGCAAGCTACCAGAAATAGTTTTTAGCTTCCCTGTTAAAGCGCTGTATTGAATTTATTGTTTTCCGGTTTTATCTTGGCCTGTTTTTTGGATGTTTCTTCATTACAACTTTGTATTTTGTTGCAGTCTCCATTTTGACCCAGCTCCCCGACTATGCTTTTGCATCCTGATTTTGTCCTTTCCCTGACCATACAGCTTTGACCCTGTTTGGCAACTATTCTTGTCTCTGGACTGCTGCAATTTATATGCAGTCACCTTCTGGACCCTATTGTAAATCCAGATCCCTGTATAGAGCATAAAGGGTGTCAGAGTTTTGCCTGGATTCTGCCCAATGTAGCGGCTTGTGCCGGTAGCCTTGGACAGACATCACATCCCTCTGACGGACATCACAGTATTGAGATGGGGCCCTATGATCTCTGTTTACACTCCTGATCATTTAAAATGAAATTGATCAAGTTGTGCAATTCCATCTACGCATAAAATATACAGAAACAAATAATAACAGTGTAAATATACCCAATAGTATTAACCCTTGTTAAACTGTACATGCCTTCATATACAGCACATATTGCCATACAATTGTTTTAGTTTATAGAGTTCATACCTACATATGTTTTCAATTGTTATTATAGTGTATTATCGCATTATTGACACCAATGCTAAAGCTTTAAAAGATCAAAAAGAAATATCAGTCAGCAATGATATAACTACTAGAAAATATAATTATAGATTTAAACATTTTGCATTTTCCACATGTATATTAGGATAAGGAGGAATTGATTCTGATAGCAATAATCAGTATAAATCTTCAAAGTAAAAGGTTTCATATCCTGGATGTATTTGTATGCCAGACAGGTGTCATGTAGGGAAAAAGAAGCAATTTTTGGGGAGTTGGCTGAAAAATTCATAACTGTTCTGAACCAGCAAATTGATTCTGATAGTAATTATTACAGATTTTACTAAAATACCTATTTGTGGTAAAATGTTTCACATGCAATATCCATCAGTCAAATCAGGAACTTCAACACATGAATATTTATAGCTATCTTTCCGAAATAGACAATCACTTAGTAAGCAAATTTATATTAAGGATAATTCTTACTTTTAACCCTGTCTATCAGCGCAACTGAAGGTACAGTTATTTTTTTGGAAACATATTGTTATAAACAATGAATCTAAATGGTTACTGTATAATAAAAAGTGACTCTCAAAACCCATTTGTTCAATCTCTAGTCTACTGACCTGTAATGCTCTATTCACATTTGTGTTGCTGATTTCATCAATTAATTGATTATTAGGACAAATAATCCGGCCAGACACCATTAATAAGATCCTATTACGGTATATCAATGGCCATTGAAACTCTTACAAGATCAGCACAGACATTATTTTCAGATTTCAATTCAAACTCCAGAACAGAAATATGGAACTACAGTTGTGGCCAAAAGTATTGACACCCCTGCATTTCTGTCAGATAATACTCAGTTTCTTCCTGAAAATGATTGCAATCACAAATTCTTTGGTATTATTATCTTCATTTAATTTGTCTTAAATAAAAAAACACAAAAGAGAATGAAGCGAAAAGCAAAACATTGATCATTTCACACAAAACTCCAAAAATGGGCCGGACAAAAGTATTGGCACCCTCAGCCTAATACTTGGTTGCACAACCTTTAGCCAAAACAACTGCGATCAACCGCTTCCAGTAACCATCAATGAGTTTCTTACAATGCTCTGCTGGAATTTTAGACCATTCTTCTTTGGCAAACTGCTCCAGGTCCCTGATATTTGAAGGGTGCCTTCTCCAAACTGCCATTTCTAGATTTCTCCACAGTGTGTTCTATGGGATTCAGGTCTGGACTCATTGCTGGCCACCTTAGAAGTCTACAGTGCTTTCTCTCAAACCATTTACTAGTGCTTTTTGAAGTGTGTTTTGGGTCATTGTCCTGCTGGAAGACCCATGACCTCCGGGTGAGACCCAGCTTTCTCACACTGGGCCCTACATTATGCTGCAAAATTTGTTGGTAGTCTTCAGACTTCATAATGCCATGCACACGGTCAACCAGTCCAGTGCCAGAGGCAGCAAAGCAACCCCAAAACATCAGGGAACCTCCACCATGTTTGACTATAGGGACCATGTTCTTTTCTTTGAATGCCTCTTTTTTTCTCCTGTAAACTCTATGTTGATGCCTTTGCCCAAAAAGCTCTACTTTTGTCTCATCTGACCAGAGAACATTCTTCCAAAACATTTTAGGCTTTCTCAGGTAAGTTTTGGCAAACTCCAGCCTGGCTTTTTTATGTCTCGAGGTAAGAAGAGGGGTCTTCTTGAGTATACTACCATACAGTCCCTTTTCATTCAGACGCCGACGGATAGTACGGGTTGACACTGTTGTACCCTCGGACTGCAGGGCAGCTTGAACTTGTTTGGATGTTAGTCGAGGTTCTTTATCCACCATCCGCACAATCTTGCATTGAAATCTCTCGTCAATTTTTATTTTCCATCCACATCTAGGGAGGTTATCCACAGTGCCATGGGCTTTAAACGTCTTGATGATACTGCGCATGGTAGACACAGGAACATTCAGGTCTTTGCAGATGGACTATTAGCCTTGAGATTGCTCATGCTTCCTCACAATTTGGTTTCTAAAGTCCTCAGACAGTTCTTTGGCCTTCTTTCTTTTCTCCATGCTCAATGTGGTACACATAAGGACACAGAACAGAGGTTGAGTCAACTTTAATCCATGTCAACTGGCTGCAAGTGTAATTTAGTAATTGCCAACACCTGTTAGGTGCCACAGGTAAGTTACAGGTGCTGTTAATTATACAAATTAGAGAAGCATCACATGATTTTTCTAACAGTGCCAATACTTTTGTCAACCCCCTTTTTTATGTTTGGTGTGGAATTACATCCAATTTGGCTTTAGGACAATTCTTTTTGTGTGTTTTCATTGAAGACAAATTAAATGAAAATAATAATACCAAAGAATTTGTGATTGCAATCATTTTCAGGAAGAAACTGAGTATTATCTGACAGAATTGCAGGGGTGTCAATACTTTTGGCCACAACTGTAGGTGTGAACATGTGAACAAAGTTGAAGAAAACATACATTTTTTAGGGGATGATAAACAGCACAAACATGACTACAGGTAGAAATTATTGAAACTTAAAGCGTAACCGGTATTTCAATTTTTATTTAATAATAATAAAGTAGAGCAAGTGATTTTTAATAAACTTTCAAATATACTTTATCAGATAATTCTGGTTGAAAACCTTTCACAGACCTTCACAAGGTAACCCCAGTACACTGTGTGTGAAAAAGACATATGTTTATTCTCAGTCAGATCTGTCTTCACACTGATTACGGGGCATGCAACCATATAAGGGTAAAGGAGGCTTGGCCTACACTGTTTGCGAGCTCATGACTGTAGCTGGTAAGGAAACAATGTATCAGATTACTTCAGTCTACAGCACAGTTGCTAAGCAATGTCAGAATCACTGCAAACTCCTCTCTCCTTGGCACAAGCTTTTCATCTGTCATCTGACTCCATGCAGCTTAGTCACAATCTCTGTTAACCACTTTTCTGCTGTCACATTGCACTGCTTACTATCAGCCTCCTCTCAGAAGCTGTGGAAATACCCACATAGTGCTGGCAGATGCTGACCATGTCCACAGAGCCATAAAATGCAGTTTTTAAAAGAGCACAGAAAAATGTGAGAAAATAAGTCTTTTTGCACAAAAAAGCATTATCTTAATTGCCATGTGACCCATCATTAACAACCAGTGCAATATTGTGTTTCTCTTTTTTTTTTTTTTCTTTCAATGAGATGACATTTAACTTAAAAGGGAACCAACCGCCAGGATTTAACCACCTGTTAATCAGTGCAACAGGTGATTGACATGTGCAGCATGACATCATTATTTGTTTTTTTTTCAGTCATGTTCTGTGGGATTTTCTTTTTGCTGTAAGCCAAACCTCCCCCCCCTCCCCACGGGATGAGTCTGGATGAGAGGGAGGGGGTTTGGTTTACAGCAGAAAGAAAAGCCCACAGGGGAGGAAAAAAAATAGTGATGTCATGCTACACATGTCAATCTTCTGTTGCACTCATTTATAGGTGCTTAAATCCTGGTTAGTGATGAGTGAATCCTAAATTACTCGGAATCGCTTGACTCTAGCGAGTCCGAGCCCAGGACTCGCTACTCGTTGCGAGTCTAGCGAGTCCAATGTTAATGAATGGGGAAGCGAGTAATAGCGAGTAGTGTGCGATTTACAAATCATAGATGTGTCTCGGAAGCTTCAGCCTGAAGCAATCTTAGTTTTGCCATTGATTTGCATTGGACTCGTTTACTGTGCAAGTAATCGCTGGGAAACTCGCACAGATAAGAGTCCTGTCTGCTCTGTGTGCTGGCTGCCGCAGCTCCAGGGTCCTAGAGCCCGCCTGCTGCCTGATGTAGCAAAGCTGAGATTGTTCTCAGTCTGCTCATTCCCTGTGCATAGACATCTATATCTATGCACAGGGATGAGCAGAGAGGACATCGCGTTTTGGACTGCGTCGAACGGAAGAGGATTTTTTTAATTAAAGATGGAGTCCCTAATGGCTTTTTTTTTTATTTCTAATAAAAAATTTTCTCTGTGTTGTGTTTTTTTTAAAACAATTTAATAGAAATTCATGGCGGTCATGTCTAATATTGGCGTGACCGCCATAAATTTCGGGCTTAGGGCCAGCTGATAATACAAAGCTGGCCCTAACCTCTTTATTACCCAGCGTGCCACCGCCACCAGGGCCACTGGAAGAGCGGGGTTCAGCACCAGAGGATGGCGCTTCAATGAACGCGCCATCTTCTGGGGCGGCTGCGGGCTGCAATTTGCAGCGGGGGGTGCCCAGAAAGCTTGGGCATCCCTGCGCTGCGGATTCCAGCCCCCAGCTGCTTAGCTGTACCTGGCTAGACATAGAAATTGCGCGGAGCCCCACGTATTTTTTTTTAATTATTTCATGAAATTCATGAAATAATAAAAAAAAAGGGCTCCCCTATATTCTTGTGTCTGGCCAGGTACAAATAAGCACCTGGGGGTTGGGGGCAGCCCGTCGCTGCCTGCTGGATCCGGCTGGTTCCAGAAATACGGCGAAGCCCATGTAATTTTTTTTCTGAAAAATCAATAAAACAATCCTAAAAAAGGGACTGCATCTTTATTAACCCCTGGCCCATGGTCCAGGGGTTAATAAAGATGCAGTTCCTTTTATTTACATTGTTTTATGGATTTGTCAGAAAAAAATTTCACGTGGGCTTCGCCGTATTTCTGGAACCAGCCGGATCCAGCAGGCAGCGACAGGCTGTCCCCAACCCCAAGGTGCCTATTTGTACCTGGCCTGGGAAACTCGCAGAGTACCGAGTCCTGCGAGTCCCTTACTACTCGCCGAGTAACGAGTCCTAGCGAGTAGATTCGCCCATCCCTAATCCTGGTGGCTGGTTCCATTAAAAGTAGATTTCCCCAATTGATTTTCTTACTGCACAGGTCACAGTGGTGATGCCAAGCTAGTTATCAAAATATTGCTAAGGGTCGAGGCACACTGTCATGCATCAAAAACGGAGCGTTTTTGATGCATGACAGTGATGCGAGTGCTGGGCGTTTTTACTGTGAGTGTGGTGCGAGTGTGGTACATGTGGGTGTGTGTGCATGGCTGTATGCATGAGTGTGCTGCGAGTGTGCTGTGAGAGTCAGTGTGTGGTGCAAGTCAGTGTGCTGCTGTCAGCGGTCCTGAAGTTTGCTCAGCTGGATTTCTCAGTCTGCTGAGTAATCCCGCCAAGCAAACTTCAGCACGGAGGACAGCACTGACTGTCAGCTCAGCGCTGACTTCATCTCCACCGACAGCATCTACCAGCAAATTCAAACACCGCTGCTGTCAAAGCAGTGGTGTTTGAATTTGCCAGGTTGCCGCCGCAGCCGATAAAACTTCAGCACCATGGAAAGCATTTAATGGGAAATTCAAACACTGCTGGTGTTTGAAAGTCCGTATTTCCATGGTGCTGAAGTTTTAACTTCAGCACCATGGAAAGCATTTACCGCCCGATTTAACCAATCAGCTTTCACCGCTGCTGTCACAGCGGTGAAAGCTGATTGGATACTGTGCCAGCAACCCGGCAATTTCAAACAATACTGCTTTGACAGCAGCGGTGTTTGCCGACATTGTGAGATAGCACACGCGTGAGACAATATTACAGTGTGCTGTATGGGTGCGAGATTTTCTCGCATCCATATACTTACAATGGCCACTCGCGCGAGGAAATCGCATTTAATCGCAGCATGCTGCCTTTGAATTGCATTTCACTCGCAATGTGAGTTGAGGGCATTGAAAACGCACTAATATGACCAGTATCATTTACTGATACTGGTCCGAGAGCAATGCGAATTTTTCTCGCATTGCACTCGTGCGAGTCACACACCCGTGTGCCTTTACCCTAACCCAGTGAATGGCTGCAGCAGTCATGTACATGGAGAACATAACCACAGTACCCTGTATACAAGAACTAGCGGCAGCAGCAGAGTGGAAGCGTCGGAGAAGTGTTGGGTGAGGAAGTCTTAGGCTGCCTTCACACTGGCGTTTGGGTAAGCAGCGCACGATGCGCATACGTATCAGCATTGTAAAAAGCACTCGTGCGCATCGCGACGCTGCTTTTTTTGTGCGCATATCCATACTAATTCCTTTTTAAAAACGCAGCGCATCATTGCTTATACATGCGTTTTGATCATGCGTATGCGTTTTATGTCAGCATGCGTATCTGAAATATGTAGGCGGAGAGTGGGCGGACCTGAAAATCAGACTCTGGGCTTGCGCAATGACAAGTACGCATGCGTACCGAAAGCAGGCATCAGCAATGTCCTGCGCATGCTGGCGTACCCATAGGCGATAATGCTGATATCAGGCGCTAGTGTGCGCATGCGCATTCTCGCGCTTAATTTATTACCCAAAAAATGCAACATGTTGCGTCCGGAGGAAGTTGATTTTCAGAGGACACGTACGCATAAGCACCTATAAGCAGTCAAAAGCAGCATTTTGCTTACAATTGCGTTTACCATTCTAAGGATAGAGACGCAATAAGCATGCTGATGGAATTATTTTTATCAGCATCGTGCGCTGCTGATTAAAATGCTAGTGTGAAGGCAGCCTAAGGGTGCTTTCACATCAGCGTTTTTTGAATTTGCGGCAGTTGCGGTTGAAAAACCGCATTTGCCGCATTTGCCGCACTTGCGGCAAGAATGCGGCAAGCCCCATTCATTTCCTATGGGACTTGCGGCACTTGCGGCAAGTGCGGTTTTTTTACAAATTTCCACGCCAGTTGCGGCAATGCGGATTTTACCGCATTTGTGCCGCAACTGGCAAATGCGGTTACCGTATATACTCGTGTATAAGCCGAGTTTTTCAGCACAAAAAATGTGCTGAAAAGTCCCCCCTCGGCTTATACACGAGTATATACGGTAAAAAAAAAAAAAAAAAAATATACAGCCCCCCCGTGGTATACCGGGCCCCCCCTGTGGCAACCTGTAAAGGAAGCGATGATTATACTTATCGGGTCGCCGACGCCGACGCCGCCGCTCTGTCACCGTCCGTCACCGCGCTCCTCCTGGTCTTCATGCTTCCTTCACCGTCGCACAGGAAATGACGTCATTTTCTGTGCGCCGATGAAGGAAGCATGAAGACGGGAAGGAGCGCGGTGACGGACGGTGACAGAGCGGCGGCGTCGGCGTCGGCGACCCGATAAGTATAATCATCGCTTCCTTTACAGGTGGCCACAGGGGGGCCCGGTATACCAGGCGGGAGGGCTGTATACAGCCGGGTACCGCTGTATACAGCGGGGGCTGCTGTATACAGCGGGGGCTGCTGTATACCCCTCTGGGGCTGCTAAATACCCCTCTGGGGCTGCTGTATACCCCTCTGGGGCTGCTGTACACCCCTCTGGGGCTGCTATATACCCCTCTGGGGCTGGGGCTGCTATATACCCCTCTGGGGCTGGGGCTGCTGTATACAGCTCTGGGGCTGCTGTATACAGCGCTGGGGCTGCTGTATACCCCTCTGGGGCTGCTATATACCCCTCTGGGGCTGCTATATACCCCTCTGGGGCTGCTATATACCCCTCTGGGGCTGGGGCTGCTGTATACCCCTCTGGGGCTGCTATATACCCCTCTGGGGCTGGGGCTGCTGTATACCCCTCTGGGGCTGCTGTATACAGCTCTGGGGCTGCTGTATACCCCACTGGGGCTGCTGTATACCCCTCTGGGGCTGCTATATACCCCTCTGGGGCTGCTATATACCCCTCTGGGGCTGCTGTATACCCCTCTGGGGCTGCTGTATACCCCTCTGGGGCTGCTATATACCCCTCTGGGGCTACTGTATACCCCTCTGGGGCTGGGGCTGCTGTATACCCCTCTGGGGCTGCTGTATACAGCTCTGGGGCTGCTGTATACCCCTCTGGGGCTGCTGTATACAGCTCTGGGGCTGCTGTATACCCCTCTGGGGCTGCTATATACCCCTCTGGGGCTGCTGTATACCCCTCTGGGGCTGCTGTATACAGCTCTGGGGCTGCTGTATACCCCTCTGGGGCTGCTGTATACAGCTCTGGGGCTGCTGTATACCCCTCTGGGGCTGCTATATACCCCTCTGGGGCTGCTGTATACCCCTCTGGGGCTGCTGTATACCCCTCTGGGGCTGCTATATACCCCTCTGGGGCTACTGTATACCCCTCTGGGGCTGCTGTATACAGCTCTGGGGCTGCTGTATACAGCTCTGGGGCTGCTGTATACCCCTCTGGGGCTGCTGTATACCCCTCTGGGGCTGCTGTATACCCCTCTGGGCTGCTGTATACCCCTCTGGGGCTGCTATATACCCCTCTGGGGCTACTGTATACCCCTCTGGGGCTGCTGTATACAGCTCTGGGGCTGCTGTATACAGCTCTGGGGCTGCTGTATACCCCTCTGGGGCTGCTATATACCCCTCTGGGGCTGCTGTATACCCCTCTGGGGCTGCTGTATACAGCTCTGGGGCTGCTGTATACCCCTCTGGGGCTGCTGTATACAGCTCTGGGGCTGCTATATACCCCTCTGGGGCTGCTATATACCCCTCTGGGGCTGCTGTATACCCCTCTGGGGCTGCTGTATACAGCTCTGGGGCTGCTGTATACAGCTCTGGGGCTGCTGTATACAGCTCTGTGGCTGCTGTATACCCCTCTGGGGCTGCTGTATATACCACTGGGGAGGCTACTGTATACTACCACTGGGGAGGCTGCTGTATACTACCACTGGGGAGGCTGCTGTATACCACTGAGGGGGCCTGTATACCACACTGCTGGGGGCTGTATACCTGTGCTGGGGTCCACCCTCGGCTTATACACGAGTCAATAGGTTTTCCCAGGTTTTGGGGGCAAAAGTAGGGGGGTCGGCTTATACACGGGTCGGCTTATACACGAGTATATACGGTACATGCGGAATTTACCGCAAGTGACAGTTGCGGTATGAATGCGGTATTAACGGTCAATACCGCAAATGCCGCGAATTTCAAAAAACGCTGATGTGAAAGGGCCCTAAGTTTGTTATTTTATTATTTGGCAGACCTATGTAGAAAAAAAAATAATTATTGGAAAAGGGATTATTAAAGAACTAGTTTCAAAACAAGTGAAATTTATGTTATTAATTTACAATTCCTTTGTATTTTTTCCACTGCATGATTACAGCCCATCCAACACAGATTATCTAGGGCAGGGATGGAGAATATTTCCTGAATTGAGGACTTCTGTTTATATTGTATATCAAGGGCAATAAAACAACCTGAAGGGAATCTGTCACATACATGTCAATCATCCCAAATTTGTGAGGTTGTACCAATTTCTTGGAAACTGACCTTGCAATTTTGCAGTGTACCAAGTAAAAAATAGGCGGGATTTATACAAATGAGTGTTTAGATCGAGATCAGTGCAAGACCATACCGTCCCAAGATTACCAATTTTAGTACTGGTAACCATGCTTTATGTTATATGTGCAGCAGATGAAATAAGTATTGAACACATCACCAAAGTAAATTTAATTCTAAAGGTGCTATTGCATGAAATTCTCACTAGATGCCAGTAACATTCTATCCAATCCACACAGGGAAAAAAAAAGACAAACCATAGATGTCCATAAATTTAGCGATGTGCAATAATAAGAAATACAGTAGTAGTGAGAGAATGATGTGCACACCGTCAATTGTTTGAGTTAGAAAAATAGAGGAACAATTACTATGTGGAATCCAACTGAACCACTGTGCAATCAACCATATACGACGGAAATTATTCCTCACCCCTTCATCAGGACGGCCACCAGTCAAGATTGGTGATTGTCCTGATGAAGGAGTGAGGAATATACCTTGAAACGCATTGAATAAAGCCACTTACATTCACTGATTTCCTTGGTATATGGTCAATTGTACAGCAGCGCAGTTGGATTCCACATACTTCCTCTATTTTTTCTACAATTGGTTCGGCCTGTGGATACTGCACCAGCTGTTTGGAGCCTATTATTCTAGTTGTGTATGACACAACCCTCTAAGGTGAGCAGTTTCCCTTCAGCTCCCCTTTCACTAATTTTTGTCAGATAAGACCTTATTACACTTTCTATCCCACTGTTATTCATTCAGTGGTTTAATGTGCCATTAAATGGGTCCAAGAACGATTGATCCAATTGAAAGAAGAAACACTGCACACTCGGTTCTTTTGCAAAAAAGTGGTCTTTATTTATAACAATGAATACAGATAGAGAGGTATGCAACCTGATAAATTGACGTTTCAACCCTTGGTGGGTAGGGATGGGCAAACCCGAACTGTAATGTTCTGGACCGTACCGAATACATACTATTTGGTCACAAGGTCCCGAACACGGCTTTCCATGGAAGCCCGTGTTACAGTTCGGGCCAGTTCAGGGCCAGGGGCTGTAAAGAATAAAATAAAAAACATAATTATACTTACCTGTCCAGCGATGCATCCTCCTGTCTCCTATCGCGGCCGCTTCTACTTCCAGGGCCGCTCATTAACTTCAGGGATTATTCACTGCACTGCCGGCGCTCAACTTTTTCCGGCCGCCGTCGACAGTGTTCGTGCAGTGACGTCAAGGTATACCCATGGACATGGCCTGAGCTACAGTCATATGAAAAAGTTTGGGCACCCCTCTTAATCTTACTCATTTGGTTTTGGTTTAAAATCGGGTTTTTGCAACAGCTATTTCAATGTGATATATGTAATAACTGATGGACACAGTAATATTTCAGGATTTCCTGCAGCAGGAAATACTCTGTTGTGGTTAGTTATGTTCATAGATTGTACTGTGGATGATGTCCATTAGCACCCTGTTACGGTAATGTCCCGGTCGAACAGTAAATGAGAATCTTCATTCTAATATTATTCCTGGCTGTATACAAGGTCCAGGTCCTGTTGACGGACAAAAATGAGACTCTGTTTGGTTAGTTTTAAACCAAGCACTAGAGACAGGAGGGTAATTCCTAGGCTGGGATGAGCTGAATGGCAGCAGTTCCGGCCTTGGCTGTGTGAAGGCACTCAACACTTTAATCACTGTTTTGCTTATTTTTACAGTCAAACCTGAACCCTAACAGTAACACGGACCTCTCTGAGAAGGCTGTATTCAGGCTCTGTGTGAGAACATTAGTTGTTTGATACGGACCCTGAACTTTACAGTTTGGGCTCACCCATCACTACTCCTTAACAAGATCTGGGAAATTCATGTCAATAGCACGTTTCTAAATACATTTACTTGAAAATTGGCGACGTGTTCAATACTCATCTTATTTTACTCACTGTCTGTATACATAGAAAATTGACACGCCGGTATCAAACTGTGGAGCTTTATGTACAAAGGCTTAATAAAAAATATGTATAAGATTCTAAAAAAAAACACAAATGTACTGCGAATAGAAGCATATATCACTGAAAAGCAACTTATACAGAATCACAACTTTCTATTCACTGCTTTTCATCGACAGGATCCCATATAGAGTATATGTGCTGATTAAAAGGGAATTATATCTATGTGTACATTGAGGACTTCTTTATACAGACTAAAATTAGAGGTACAAATTTAAGAAAAAATTACACTTTAAGGGAATGCCGAGAGTAACGCATAAAGAATTGGTCCGATTTTCATCTTGAAAAGTTGAATGAGTGTCATGTGTATGTCATTCTATATGTCATGTAAGTGCTATGCAAGTGTGCCATTTTTAACTTTACTAGCATCCATATGCTATTTGTATCACATACAGTATCTGTGCCATCCATATGCAATGCATTTTTTTTCTCAGCAGCTATTATTCAAAAAACATTGATGAGTACAGTATCCCATGCTACAGGATCGCCATCTATCCTTTAAAAAACAGTTGCCATTAGGATGGTCCATGTGGCATTCGTTTTTTTCTCACACCCACATACTTGCAGTGGCAAGTCTCGTCCGATTTACATGCCCATACGCAGCATGCTGCAATCTTTTTCTCAGGCTGAATAAAGCTGAAAAAAATCACAGCTCAGCACTGACTCACTGAATAACATTGGTGCAAGTGCAATACCTTTTTGTCTTACATTACACTTGTATTTTTTACGTTAGTGTGAGCAGGCCCTAAAAGGGTGGAAAAGAAGAAAAGTTTTAAAAGACAATTTTACAGCACAATAGTTATTTATGATTCCAAGGGGCACAGTACAATTCACTAATAGGAAACAGCACAATATTGGAAACATGATGCACTTCAGGCCCCTAGCTGAGCATACTGGATAACATATGTTTTCCTGTGGCTGTCTAATATGTTCAACATTTATACTGTTTAACCCTTACACACAGCACTAAAGCAAGCACATTACAAACGTTGCTGTGTTCAGCGTGAAAATACAGCTATTAGTAAAGCATGGAATTTTGTAACCACAGTGGTGAGAGCCCCATTGTCGTTCTCTAGCATTTTTATGCCTTGACACACCAGGTATACAAGATATAGAACATAATGTCTGTGCACCATGACCGGTATGGTATGGGTGTATGCCCACAATCATGATTAGTAGCGTTTTGGACACTGTATATTTTCACTGTTTCCAAAATGCTGTGTATGACCCACCCAGGGGTCTATGGGAACTCGGTACCCGAGTGTTGACATGGGGGTGCTGTCTCGGTGGCTGCAGCCCTGGGGGTCAGCTGTGTAATAGGTTAAATAATGAAAGTGTAAAATAAAGTCTCATGACGCTAGCTGCAGCTCCTGGTGTTATCACCAGCGTCGCTGTCAGACCGCCGGGACGATAGTATTGCAGCCAGTTGATAACGCTCCCTGCAGGTGGAGCGGGATCCTCGGGGTAGTGCTGCGGAGCTGGTCAATGTAAGAACAACTGCTTCTTAACTTAACAGAATAAGACACCGGAGGCTTGCTGACTCTGTACGGGTACTTTAATGGCAACAGTTCTCAGCAGTTTAGGTACACAGTTACACAGTATTTGCAGGTAGCTGGCCGGGTAGTCACTGGAGACAATAAAGTCTCTTTGAGGCTCCCAGATTGCTCCTTCAGCTACTTTCACTGTCCTTTGCTGTCTTTCTTGCGCCTCCTCACTATCCTTGCGCTGTCCTGCACAACCCTTCTTGTCTACTAGGCCCGTTGGGTGCTATGAGATTACCCTTCTACTCTAAGGGGCTAAATCCGGTTTAGTGCTCGCGGTGGGGCTGCACGTTCTGGATGAAGTCAGGGTTGCTGGGCAAACCTACGACCCACTGCACCGTGACTTGGAGCCAGTACTCCGTTGTGGACCAGGATTCCCCCAGACCATGGATAAGGTCCGGCACTGGGTCTCCTCCTTTTGTCTGGGTCGCCGTTCCTTTCAGGCGCCCTTCCTGTGGTGTCCCTCTAGGACTTGTTCCTTGCTTTGTTCCTCAGACTTCACTCTCTCCTTCTTTCTCCTTTTTATGTCTGTGTGCTTTCCTGCTCCTTCTACACCAACACTCCTCCCACCGGGATTGGTTACCCTGGTAACGGGTGGCCAATTGGTCCCCTATGTTAGGTGTAGGTATGCTGAGATGAGAGCCTCAGGTTGACTTTACACTCCCCAATGACAGGAATACCGCACACTCAGTCATGGGTGTAGTACCCCTACTGTGGCACACTGACCAGTGGGGCACCACATGTAGTACAGTAAAAGCACAGTGGATGGATTTATAGAAATCTCATGCCTGCAGTGCTTGTTTCTAATGCTGCGTAAACTGACCAGTGGTACAGGTTTCCTATCGGCAGCATGTTAATTTCTTATGTGAAGATGCTTGACTCTCCTTGCGGGAGAATGCAGCAGATGCACCAAACACGCTGCGTCCAGGACTCCACATAACCCTGACTCTGAGGATGTAGCCTAACTCAAAAGTCCTACGTTACTCTTAGGGACCTGTATGTGGCTCAACAGCCATAGACAAAGAAAGCTCCATAGGTCAGTCACAGTCAGCGCCAGGCACAGAGTTTTTCACGAGCATGAGAAATTCCATACCTGCCTCTAACTGGGAGTTACTCCAACCTATGGAGCCTCGTTCTGAGAACGAGGCACAATTGATCACTTGTGGACAGCAGCAGGCACAACTATGAGAAAATCTGTGCCTGTTGCTGACCACCAGTGACTTATGGTGCCTCGTTCTGACAACGAGATTCCATAGGATTTAATGGGTGTTGTGGGACATTACACCATTGGATTACATCAGAACCTGAAGGAATTTTTTTAAATTAATTAATTGGTGAATTTTCTTAGATAATGAATTTTGGGTTTTCATTGACTGTAAGCCATAATCATAAACATTAACAGAAATAAACACTTGAAATAGATCCATCTGTTTGTAATCCTTAAGACGGAACCCGAAACCCATCTCTTCAGGAAAGCTTACAGCCTGTGATGACCGAGGTGCCGCCCCACCGGAACAGGAGCTGCTGCCTCACCGCCACCAGATCTGCTGCACCCCTGACCCACTGTCTCTCTCCCCATTGCCCTGTAGAATGTAAGCCAGCAAGGGCAGGGTCCTCTCTCCTCTGTACCAGTCTGTCATTCTGTACCAGCCTGTCATTGTTAATTTGTTTACTGTAAACAATATCTATAATTTTGTATGTAACCCCTCATCTCATGTACTGCACCATGGAATTAATTGTGTTATATAGATAATAATAATAATGACTCTGTATTACATATGCATTTCACTTTTTGTATTGAATTACTGAAATAAATTAACTTTTTGATGATATTCTGATATTCTGATTCTGATGATATTACGTTATAATATCTGCAAGTCACATCTTTTGATATTTAAAGGAAACTGGTCAGAAAATTCCAATTTCACAAATTACTTATATATTTATATTGATACTAGATGGTGGCCCGATTCTAACGCATCGGGTATTCTATAATATGTATGTAGTTTATTTATGAAGATTTAAGAATAATGCAATGAGCGATCTGTAAGGTGCAGTCACACTTGGCAACGCCCCAGTGATCCCGACAATGATATGACCTGGTAGGGATCGCTGTTGCATCGCTACGTGATCACTGGTGAGATGTCAAACAGTCAGATCTCATCAGCGACACAGCAACAATACGGGGGTCATTGGGACCCTGTCACTCTTGGATGAAGTGTTGAGGTCGTTGGTCATTGTTACTGTTACACACAGCGATGTGTGGCACCCCTGCGGGGGATTGCCACAGGTTTCACCGATGCAAGGAAGGACTAACACCTTGGTTTGACACAGCACACATCACCTTCCACCCCAGACCTGAAGGGGGAGCTCTACTGGTTGCATTAAGTCAGTTCCCCTTTAAGAGCACTCAGGCTGAGGGGAGGAGGCAGTTAGTCCCAGGAGAGAGTGACAGTTAGTTGGTGTGAGGAGAGGAAGAGAGAGGAGGAGAGCTGTTGGTCTCTGGGGAGAGATTCAGGCCGGGACCAGGGATGACTGACTGCTGTGCACACCCCAGGGAAGGGGCCGGAGGCAAGTGGAGGAGAAATGGAACTGAAAAAAGGGATTCTTTATATACCCCCTTTAGTACACCCGGACACTGGAGTCCGATGCTGCCAGCCTGCAGAAAACCCAGCAAATTCAGGAGGAGTTCAGCCCTGAGGAGATAAGGAAAGAGGCACTAGACTGACAAAGCACAGGACCAGGGGCCACAAGAGAAACAGGGACCCCGCAGGAGGACCTCATTGTCAGTTTAGATTAAAGAACAGAAAAGAAGAAGTGGTGGGTTCAGGCTCAGGCAGGACTCATCCCACACAGCAGAGCACAGACACAAAGTAGGCCTCATAACTATATAAGGTGAAAGTCCCATATTGCACCTGGACCTGGTTATTACTCTGGACTGTACCTGTTATGTTACCATCAGTAAAAGGTACCGAAACAACAATCCCTGTGTGTCTGTGTGCCTGTTTAACCGCTGCAATCCTCCATTGTGCCAGAAAGGACTTCATCTCTGCCCTCCCTCACCATCATCCTTCATCACTGCCCTCCCTCACGATCTTTCTTCATTGCTGCCCTGAGGTAAAGCTCCACCTGTGGGAAGCTGTACCACACTTTGCTGCCCCAACCATCACCTCAGCGGCCGGCTGGCAGCGACGGTACCATATTATCGGGCACTACAGGTGGTGTCACGTTCCCCTGTAAATAGCCCCTTCTCCCATCATCAACATCCCCTTCAAATGATCACCAGGGCTTGGCACCGGGATCCCGTCCACCCGTGACTCCCTATTCAGCAGACTCGGTGGCTGAGTATCCCATTAGCCCTGGCCACATCAAATGTACGCTGCCCAGCGGGAGCACGACAACCAAAAAATGGTCCAGAACGGTTTGTAACGATCAGCGATCTCACAGCAGGGGCCTGATCACTGCTACATGTCAAAAGTAGCGAGATCGCTGTTTAGGTCGCTGTTGCGTCACAAAACTTGTGACTCAGCAGCGATCTCGCTAGCGATCTCGCTTAGTGTGATGCCACGATCAGCGATCTCACAGGGGGGGCCTGGTCGCTGTTGCGTGTCACACTGAGTGACATCGCTAGCGTCGGACAGGGTACTTCCGTTGTGAGCAGCTGGGAGATGACCGGCTAGCAACGGTCTTCTCTCGGCTGCGTCGCCGCTGACCTCCATGCGACAGGAGATAACCCGCGGCTAGCGCCGCTGATCTCCCGATGGTGGTAGCGGTGGTGTGCGTGGTTCAAATCCTGCGAAAATTCATGCTCGGACTGCGCCTGTCGCTGATCAGCAACGCGGGATTTTCGTTACAGAGAGACAGACAGGCAGAATTAGATGATTATATAGTAGATTCTGATTTATTGAGAAGCACTTATATATATAGACCCGAAGACACGATGAAGCTGGCCAATCACAGCAGTGCCAGTACTCAGCATGGCTGTGATGACTGCGGAGTTACTTACAGAATAAAGCTTCAATAACCTTTATTCAGATTGCGAACAGCATCCAAACTCCTAACTTGACAACAGGCTTCCATGAGAAGCACTGGACATACAAACTCTGTACTTTACAGATTAGGTTCTCTCAACCCTACTTGCAACCAATAAGTTGTCTTGGCGGTCAAGTGAGTTGGGTTCATAATGTCATCTTTTCTGTCCTGGAATGACTGTGGGAGTAGAGACTGATTACAGAGCCAATTATGGCTTCTTTTTTTCTTTTATAAACATGGCTAATTACTGTTATGTTTTAAAGAAAAGCAAATGACCGTTTTCATAAACTGTTCTGAATTTAATATAGGTAATTTTTTCCTGTATATATAAAACAAAACATTTTTTTTTAATTGCAGATTAATCTGCATTATTTCTGTCTTCTATTTCATGTTTTATGTGACCCACCCCAGGGCCGTGGGGTACTCAGATCCCAGGCATTGATCAAGGTTGCTGTCACTGGTGGCCGGTGCCCAGGGCCGTGGCCCTGGTGGTCGCTAAAAAGTGTGAAATAATAAAAATTAAATAAAATAAAGTTTGTGACGCCACCTGCGGTGTCTGGTGATGGCACCAGCGCTGCCAGCAGACCACTGGGGATGATGGGTAGGCAGCCGGATGATGTCACTCCCCGCAGGTGGAGCGTAGTCCCGAGGTCAGTGTAGTAACTGTTGTTGTAGTAGAAATAAAACGCAGGAGACCTTCCTGCTCTGCACGGGTATTTACTGGTGACTTTCAAGCTGTTCACAAGGTACACAGTCATGGGTAGCTGGCCGGGTAGTCACCAAAGGATGCAAAGTTTCTCTGAGGCCCCCAATGATGTTCCCTCAGGTTTCTTCCTCTGTCCTTTTCTCTTTCTCTGCGCTCTCCTTACTACCATGCACTGCCCTACACGGAGCCCTCTCACTGCCAGCCCACGGGTCTGTTAGAGTTTACCCTTCTCTCTAAGGGGCTCAAACCTTGGACGTAGGTCCTGGTGGGGATGTGCTTTGGACTGGGTCATGGCTATATGAAGGCCTGCGACCCTCCGGTTTGGCGGCTCAGATCTGAACTTTCTTGCACCGTACTCGGAGCCAGTTCTCTGCTTTGGACTGGGATCCTTCCTGGACTGGCTATTGGTACAGTCCAGCATGGGGCTTGCACAAGTCAGGGATCTCCCTTCTGTCTGGGTTGCCTTCTTTTACTGGCACCCTCCACTGCGAGCCTCGCAGGGTCCTCTCTCTTCGACTTCCCTCACGGTTCTTCTTTTCACTCCTCCGACTGACTGTCTGTCCTTCACGCTCTTTTTACTACCTCTTATCTCCTCCCACAGTGACCGGTTACCCTGGTAACAGGTTTAGCCAATTGGTCCCCTAGCTCTAAGTGTATGAACATTACCATCCTCTGGTGACCGGGATACCACACATGCTAATCTGGTTGTAGTACCCCTTTAGTGGCACACTGACTAGTGGGCCACCACATTTGCATGATAGATTTTTAAGGGACTGAGGTGGTGTCTAAGAATCTGTAGACAAGAAATGGAGAACTACTGAATGATGGAAGCCAAAAAAGATGGCCCATCCCATACCAAGGTTTATTGTATGTTTTTATAAATTCACATGTGTAACTTATTTATACAAAAAAACAACAATATATTATTATTATTATTATTATTATTTATTTATTTATTTATTTATTTATTTATAGAGCACCATTCATTCCATGGTGCTGTACATGAGAAAGGGTTACACACAGACAAGTTAAAAATACAATGAACAAAGTGACAGACTGATACAGAGGAGAGAGAGGACCCTGCCCTTGCGGGCTTACATTCTACAAGGCAATGGGAGGGAGAAATATATCTTTGGTAGAGAGGATGAATTCAGAGGATCGAGTTTCCTGAAATTGGCGATTTTGTGCAAATGTGTTCATTTTGAGATTTGATTTGCAGTTCTCCCCCAAAAAAACTTGCACTGCACCATCTCCCACATTGTGGGAGCATCAGAGGGCCAGCAAACATTATTTTCCATGGCCATACAGGCATCTCATAATGCTCTGTAGCTATGAAATCTTATGGATTATCATACTTTGTACAGTCAAGGTCAGTACCTGGGTCAACACAGATAAGTGATTACCAGTGGAGCCCAATTTGTATAGAAAAGTCATTTTATATCTCCACAGTCACTGGGTGAGTCTCTCATTCCGAGAATAGTATAAGCTCTTATGGTCAGCATGTTCCTCTGTCCCTCTTAGTATGTACACTCTTATGGCCAGTGGCATCCTCTGTCTTTTAAATGTAAAATATAAGCTCTTATGATCAGTTAGGGTCCTTTCTCTTTTACCTGTAAAGTGTAAGCTCATTTTTTCTATCTCTCTCTTCTCCCCCATGTATATTTTACACACTTGCCAGTATCGAAATGTGTGCAAATTTATTCAACACAATTCTAATTTATTAAGAAAATTTGTCAAAATTGGTAAATTAGATTTACAAAATATTTGGTCATTAGTAACCTATGGTTTAACGGGGTTCATCTATAAGCAACATATATCAACTATCCTCAAAATAGCTGATAAATGAATGATTTATGGGACTCTGACTGCTAGAATTTCCAATCTTCAAAGTCCACAGTGTAAAGGAAATGTTACTGAGCATGTGTGACCACATCTTCATTAATTGTCCATTAACTGTTTTATAGGTGTTGTGAACAATCAATTGTAGTAATGTTTAGTAAAGCTTCATTAACAAAGCACTTTGGGAACCCCTTGTCCATATCGGGAGTGGCGGGGGGCTCAAAAGCTAGAACCCAATTGATCATATGGTACATTAATGCTCTATCCTGTGAATACATTCTAATGAATAGGACAGGTGGACATCTTGAAAAAAATGACTAACCCTTTAACATATCTATGGTTTGGACATGCTTGCACACAGTAAGAAATATCTAGTGAACTGTGGAGGGATGTGATTGTAATTGAAATGAGAATTATGGTGGGTTTACACACACCAATTTCTGTGTCCAATATCTGAACAGATCTCTGGTTGCAGTGAAATCATGGACACATAGTTCCATTTTGTGGCTGTGTACAAATGATACAATCTATTATATAAAACCCGAAGGCCACTTCCGGAGGAGGCCACGCCCACTTCCGTGATGGTCGTCGCCCAGGCTCATCCAGTGCACTGTAGCCAGGCTGCCCCCCGGCTACAGTCACCGACACACGGAACGTTCCGATCTCGGAAGTTCCGTGTGCCCTCCTGCCACTCCCCTCCACCCTCTGCCCTCCAGCCAGTACCTACATACCGGGGGGGGGCAGGGGGGCCCATTGCCCGCCACCTCGGAGGGCCACACACACCCTGGGGGTACCCGTGCTCCCTGCCGTGTGCCTGGAGAGGAGGGAGGGCGGGACTTCCTCTCCTGCAGCTCTGCCCCCCCTCCTCTCCTCCTACACCCGACGGCCGGCCACCGGTAAGTCTGCATCTGCAGCCATACACGCTGCTCTGCCCTCCAACCTGTGTACCCCCTCTGCCCTCTGTCCTCTGCGTCCTCTGCCCCCTCTGTGTCCTCTGCCCCCTGTCCTCTGCCCCCTGTCCTCTGTGTCCTCTGCCCCTCTGTGTCCTCTGCCCTCTGTCCTCTGCCCCCTCTGTGTCCTCTGCCCCTGTCCTCTGTGTCCTCTGCCCCTGTCCTCTGTCTCCTCTGCCCCCTGTCCTCTGTGTCCTCTGCCCCCTGTCCTCTGTGTCCTCTGCCCCCTGTCCTCTGTATCCTCTGCCCCCTGTCCTCTGTGTCCTCTGCCCCTGTCCTCTGTGTCCTCTGCCCCCTGTCCTCTGCCCCGTGTCCTCTGCCCCCTGTCCTCTGCCTCCTCTGCCCCCTCTGTGTCCTCTGCCCTGTCCTCTGTGTCCTCTGCCCCTGTCCTCTGTGTCCTCTGCTCCTCTGTGTCCTCTGCCCCCTGTCCTCTGTGTCTCTGCCCTGTCTCTGTGTCCTCTGCCCCTGTCTCTGTGTCCTCTGCCCCTGTCCTCTGGTCCTCTGCCCCCTGTCCTCTGTGTCCTCTGCCCCCTGTCCTCTGTGTCCTCTGCCCCTTCCTCTGCGTCTCTGCCCTCTCTGTCCTGCCTGCCGCCCCTGTCTCTGCTGTCTCTGCCCCTGTCTCTGCGTCCTCTGCCCTCTCGTCTCTGCCCCCTCTGTCTCTGCCCCCTGTCTCTGCTGTCCTCTGCCCTGTCCTCTGCCCCTGTCTCTGCTGTCCTCTGCCCCTCTGGTCCTCTGCCCCCTGTCCCTCTTGCCCCTGTCCTCTGCGTCTTGCCCCCTGTCCTCCTCCCCTGCCCCTGTCTCTGGTCTCTGCCCCCTGTCCTCTGCGTCTCTGCCCCCCTGGTCCTGCTGCGTCCTCTGCCGCCCTGGGCCTCTCCTGTCCTGTCCTCTGCCCCCTGTCCTCTGCGTCCCTGCCCCCTGCTCCTCTGCCGTCCTCTGCTCCCCTGTCCTGCGTCCTCTGCCCCCTGTCCTCTGCGTCCTCTCCCCTGTCCTCTGCGTCCTCTGCCCCTCTGTGTCCTCTGCCCTGTCCTCTTCCGCCCCTGTCCTCTGTGTCCTCTGCCCCCTGTTCCTCTGCCCTGCCTGTCCTCTGTCGCCCCCTGTCCTCTGTGTCCTCTGCCCCCTGTTCCTCTGCTGTCCTCTGCCCCCCTGTCCTCTGCCCCGTCCTCTGCCCCTGGTTCCTCTGCCCCTGTCTCTCCTCTGCCCCCTGTGTCTCTGCCCTGTCCTCTGGTCCTCTGCCCCCTGTCCTCTGTGTCCTCTGCCTCTGCCTGCCCCTGTCCTCTGGTCCTCTGCCCCCTGTCCTCTTGCCCCCCTGTCTCTGTCTCGCCCCCTGTCCTCTGCTGTCCTCTGCCCCCTGTCCTCTTGTCCTCTGCCCCCTGTCCTCTGTGTCCTCTGCCCCCTGTTGCCTCTGCCCCCTGTTCCTCTGCCCCTGTCCTCTGCGTCCTCTGCCCCCTGTCCTCTGCGTCCTCTGCCCCCTGTCCTCTGCTTCCTCTTGCCCTGTCCTCTGCGTCCTCTGCCCCTCTGTCCTCTGCCCTGTCCTCTGCCCCCTGTCCTCTGCTGTCCTCTGCCCCCTGTCTCCCTCTGCGTCCTCTGCCCCCTGTCCTCTGCCCCTGTCCTCTGGTCCTTGCCCCCTGTCCTCTGCTGTCCTCTGCCCCCTGTCCTCCCCCTGTCTGCGTCCTCTGCCCCCTGTCCTCTGCCCCTCTGCCCCTGCCCGTCCTCTGCCCCCTGTCCTCTGCGTCCTCCTGCTCCCTCTGCCCCCCTGTGTCCTGCCCCTCTTGCCCCTGCCCCCTGTCCTCTGTCGCCCCTTGTCTGCCCTCTGCCCCCTGTCCTCTGCGTCCTCTGCCCCCCTGTCCCTCTGTGTCCTCTGCCCGTCCTGCCCCCTGTTGCCTCTGCTCCCCTGTCCTCTGCTGTCCTCTGCCCCCTGCCTCTGTGTCCTCTGCCCCTGTCCTCTGCTGTCCTCTGCCCCTGTCCTCTGCGTCCTCTGCCCCCTGTCCTCTGTGTCCTCTGCCCCCTGTCCTCTGCGTCCTCTGCCCCTGTCCTCTGGTCCTTCCTTCTGCCTCCCTGTCCTCTGCGTCCTCTGCCCCTTCTGTCCTCTGCCCCCTGTCCTCTGCCCCTGTCCTCTGCCCCCTTCTTGCCCCCTGTCCTCTGGTCCTCTGCCCCCTGTCTCTGTGTCCTCTGCCCCCTGTCCTCTCCCGCGTCCTCTGCCCCCTGTCCTCTGCCGTCCTCTGCCCCCTCTGTCCTCTGCCCCTTGTCCTCTGCCTGTCCTCTGCCCCCTGTCCTCTGCTGTCCTCTGCCCCCTCTGTGTCCTCTGCCCCTGTCCTCTGTGTCCTCTGCCCCCTGTCTCTGCTGTCCTCTGCCCCCTGTCTCTGCTGTCCTCTGCCCCCTGTCTCTTGTCCTCTGCCCCTCTGTCTCTGCCTCTGTCCTCTGCCCCCTGTCCTCTGCGTCCTCTGCCCCTCTGTGTCCTCTCTGTCCTTCTGCCCCTGTCCTCTGCGTCCTCTCCCCCTGTCCTCTGCGTCCTCTGCCCCCTGTCCTCTGCGTCCTCTCCCCCTGTCCTCTGCTCCTCTGCCCCTGTCCTCTGCGTCCTCTGCCCCCTGCCTCTGGTCCTCTGCCCCCTGTCCTCTGCCCCCTGTCCTCTGCCCCTGTCCTCTGCCCCCTCTGCCTCTGCCCCCCTGTCCTCTGCCCCCTGTCCTCTGCCTGCCCCTCTGCCTCCCGTCCTCTTCCCCCTGTCCTCTCTGCGTCCTCTGCCCCTGTCCTCTGCCGTCCTCTGCCCGTCCTCTCTGTCCTTGCTCCTCTGCCCCCTCTGCCCTCCTGCGTCTCCTTGGCCCCTCTGTCCTCTGCTTTCCCCTGTCCGTCCTGCCCGTCCTCTGCCCCTGTCCTCTGCGTCCTCTGCCCCCTGTCCTCTGCTCCTCTGCCCCCTGTCCTCTGCGTCCTCTGCCCTCCTCTGGTCCTCTGCGTCCTCTGCCCCCTCTGTGTCCTCTGCCCCTCTTGTCCTCTGCCCCTCTTGTCCTCTGCCCCCTTCTGTTGTCCTCTGCCCCCTGTCCTCTGCCCTCTTGTCCTCTTGCCCCTGTCCTCTGCTCCTCTGTCGTCCTCTTGGCTTCCCCTGTCCTCTGCCCCCTGCCTCGCGTCCTGCCCCCTGTTCGCGTCCTGCCCCCTGTCCTCTGCCCCCTGTCCTCTGCCCCCTCTGTGTCTTCCTCTGCCCCTGTCCTCTGCGTCCTCTCCCCCTGTCCTCTGCGTCCTCTGCCCCCTGTCCTCTGCGTCCTCTGCCCCCTCTTGTCCTCCTGGTCCTCTCCCTCCCTGTCCTCTGCGTCCTCTGCCCCTGTCCTCTCTGCCCCTGTCCTCTGCCGTCCCTTCTGCCCCCTGTCCTCTGCCCCCTGTCCTGCTGCCCTCTCCTTGCCCCCTTGTTCCTCTGCGTCCTCTTCCCCCTGTCCTCTGCGTCCTCTGCCCCCTGTCTCCTCTGCGTCCTCGTCCTCCTGTCCTCTGCCCCTGTCCCCTCTGCCCCCTGTCCTCTGCGTCCTCTCCCCCTGTCCTTGCCCCCTGTGTCCTCGCGTCCTCTGCTCCCGTCTGTGTCCTCTGCCCCCTGTCCTCTGCGTCCTCTGCCCGCCTCTGCCCCCTGCCTCTCCCCCCTGTCCTCTGTCCCTCTGCCCCCTGTCCTCTGCGTCCTCTGCCCCCTGTCCTCTGCGTCCTCTGCCCCCCTCCCGTGTCCTCTGCCCCCTGTCCTCTGCGCTGACCACTCTGCCCACGTCGCTGCGCTGACCAATCTCACCGCACTCACTGCTAACCACTGAGCCACCGCACTCACTGCTAACCACTGAGCCACTGTATACTCTGCTACCCACTGAGCCGCCTGTATACACACAATTCATTTCACCGCACTCCCCTATTAGTAAATAAACTATATATGGATTCTAGACTACCCGATTCTTTAGAATCGGGCCGCCATCTAGTGTGTCCATGATTTCACTGCAACCAGAGATCTGTTCAGATATTGGACACAGAAATTGGTGTGTGTAAACCCACCATTAGTGTGGAGTTTTGTTGATATTCCTGGTTCAATTGAGAATGTCACACCTGAAAAAGGTATCCAATATCAAGGGCCTGGTATTGTTCTGATAAGCTACACTTTACACATTAAGGCCTGGGTCTCGCATTGCTCTCGGCCTTAATGGTAGGCAATGAGGCAGCTCAGGTCTACAGATTTCCACAACCCTAACTGGATTGAGGAATGTATGCTGTGATAGTCAGCGAGTCTCGGCTCACACTCACTCATACAAGTCTATTGGTGCATGTGCAACATCGCACTGTGCTCGAATGTTCTGTGAGTGCAGTGCAATATATGTAGAGACAGGCAAAGATAGAGTAATCTCTCAATCTTCTCATCTGTGATCCTTTCGCTGGATTGGAGCACAGTAGATGACACTGCTCAAGTGTGCATTTGATTAAATCTTCTTGGATTAAAAGTGTGGGATCCTGAACCAATCCCCTCAAATTGCACTTCTATCAATGAAATACATCTGAGTGCACGCCAAATTCTGAGTATATGACTCTGCTCACGCTAGCAGAAGAGCCTAAGCTGAATGTCATTAGCATAACGCATCCCATGCTTTCACATCACATTCCATATGCTCGAGGGCCCCTGGCCTAAAGGAGAGATATAACCTTCAATCTTATTCTCCTGATACATGCTGGCTAATGGTGTTTATTATGAAAGAATATATGTCACCCTGCCATTCTATTTCACATACGTTTTCTGTATGGTACACAAATTTATTTTTTAGAAATCCTGTACTAAAACAAAACTGCTACTTCCATAAGCTTACCTAAGAATAAAGGCAAGAACAAGGAGGAATGTTATACAATATATACCGGTATGTTACTGGTCATGCCTTGCTGCATTTCCGTAATTGCCATCACAGAACGTTTCTGTTCCCTAAGAGATTCCACTACCATGTCCTATCTGAGGCTGGGGTTACACATAGAAATCCGTTTTTGGAAGTCCTTTTCATCACCAATCCGTTTTTTATAGGGTGCTTTTTGTGTCTCCTGCACTCCTGTACGTTTTTGGGACTTAGTCATTTTTTCATGAAAAACGCATATGCGTTAACGCATGCGTTAACGCAGATGCCTATATGTGCTATGCGTTAACGCATGCGTTTCCCATAGGGCCCCATGTTAAAAAAACGCATGCGTTAACGCATGCGTTTTTTAACTGATGCCAAAAACGCTGTTTACTGCGTTTTTGGCTCAAAAACGGACAGGGCAATGTTTTGAGCTCCAGAGAAAAACGCACAGGGTGTTTATTACACCCAATGCGTTTTTCTGTCAGTTTTTGGACTTAGAAAAAAAAATTAACAAAACTGAAGCCAAAAACGGACTGAGGGCTTATGTGTGACCCCAGCCTAAGAGTCATGTTAGGTCTAATGTAGTGTATCCTGTAAACCAGCTGGGACATTTCCCAGTAAATGAGTTTATCTGTCAAAACAGAAAAGTACTTGATATTCTATACTTATATTTAGCAGACAAAAAAATCTTGTGTCAGGAGTCAGGACGTATTACACGTCTTGACTTACTTATCTCTGGCTCTCCTATTTAATTCATTTAGTTATGAAGTTACCTCATTTTGAAATGAGGATGTAATCCAGGGAATAAATTAATGAATGTAATATTTAACAAAGAGTAGCAAATATGAATGCATATATGTTTCAGGTTTGGTGGTGAGAATATTATATCTAGCACTGTCAACAAACAAACTTTGCACTGATCTGCTTTCTTCGTTTTCAAGTTTTTCACTTTTACTGTTTGGGGGAATTCACGTCTTTATTTTTATCATAATCACAGAAGCAGATTTAAAATACACCAACATATGTTTCTGCCCAAGGTCAGGTGAGGAAGGGGCCATGTCATTATACTTTCATTTTCAACTCCTTTACTGGTTAGTCAACCAGTGTGAACTACTTTAAAGGGATCCTGTCACTTCCAGAACGCCTCCTAAGCTACCAAAACATGTCTCTGCAGCATATTATCACTAATCTCACACTTCTTTTGTCTCCTAAAAGCATCCTGTGAAAGTGCATAAAAACGTTTTAATACTTACTCATTAGTGATTATAATTAGCAGGGGCTATATTCTTTAGCCCTTAGGGCGTGTTGTTTTGCAGCTCCAGGATCCGCCCTCTCTCTGTCTGTGTTGCTCTGCTTGTGCAGGCTTTGCCCTCCCCCCTCTCTATCACTCACAGAATGCAAAACATTAGTCCTGCCTTCAGCTCTACATCACAGCAGCACAGACAGAGAGGGTGGATCATTCGGGGCGTGAAAATGAGCACCTAGGGAGGTCTTGGAGTCTCACATGGGACGCCCTGTGAGACTTATTCAGGGACAAGAAGTCTCAGATTTGTAAGTGTATATTGTTGATTATTCCACTGTTACAGAACGCTTTTTTTAGTGAAAAGGAGCACTAATACTGATATGTTAGGGTGCAGGGATAGGTATTAATAGGGTTGGGGGTGATTTGGAGGGGTTAGGTTCCTTTTAATGCATGCGATGGAGCATATTGTCTTAGAAAAAAATCATGGTTTTCTTGAAAGATATAGACTTTTTCCTTTACCAATGCTTGAACAAAGTGTCTTCTAAAAACTATCAGTTGGTTTGTGAAAGGTCCAACTAGCTAATCTTTCATAATATCAACCCATGGTAGTACCCCACCTCCACTTTCCTGGTGCCTGAGTCAAAGTGGATGTATGTGTCCTTTATTGATCTAACTACAGGCTCATTCATCTGGTTTGTCAAGAGCTGAAGTACAGGTTCTGGGGATGCAACGGCACAGAGAAGGACAATGCAGTGCTGACTCACAAATAAGATTTATTATTAATCTAACTAGGATATGGCAATACAATGAATCACAGAATAATCAGTTTGCACATAAAATATTCAGAAATAATTATTTATCAAATACTTCTAATACTGCTAACCAAGGTGTATATTTTTTCCTTATGCTTAATTGGTAACTCCAAGTTAAGCTACAGCCAGGTCCTGGTGTGTCTATCTGCATCACTATTTAACAGATTCAATTCAAGTACATTTTATTAAACAATACAGTCCTATATTAAGATTAGAGATGAGTGAACCTTTTGAAGTTCGGATTCAGACAGTGCAGATGAACTTTTTGTCACAATATTCATGGCCACAAACTGGACCCCAACCTCAGTGGAAGTCACTGATTGGCAGATCAGCTCTCCGCCCACATACAGCCAGCCATAAGTAAAACACTTTCAGGGGTGGGAAGACTTTTTTTTTTTAATTAATTTTGGACACACACTCCACTTAAAAACTGTGCTTTTAAACTGAGTGTGTGCTGATCAATCACTGCACGAGGCTTGCACTGGGCCAAGCACCAACTGTACCTGATAATAGCAATGCGCACTCCAGTGCTTTGCAAACCCAAACAAGTTTGCTCAACACCGGGGAATTTGGTGACCCAAACTGAACCTTAAACAATTTGATCATCTCTAATTAAGATGGCTGATGAGGACTTTTGAAAAACCTGCTAGTGATAGAGTCCAATTATAAGACCTAGAACACATCAAAAAGTACTGCATGGCTAAGCAGAAAGCAACGGCCCGACTCAAACAGATTACCCACAATAGTTGGTCTACTTGTTTTGGAACTTGACCACACAGACTGGGGATATTGACTGGCGATGTCGGGTCTTCACAGCATAACCATGCAGTCTAAGTCTCAGATTTTGACTGGTGACATCTGGTATTGGATCAGGAAGTCCGAGTGCAGTAGAGACTTCTAGTGGGCCACACCGTTAAGGCCTGCTTAGGGTATCAGCAAGTCCAGCTGCTTTGTGAGCAGAGTGGTGAGCATTATGCAGTTGTACTTGTACATCTGTTTCCCTCCTCACCTTGGCCTCCCCTCTGGCACTCTGAGTGTTTATATTTCACTGCTGTGCCAAAACTAACACCTGACCCAGTGTCTTCCTGAAACTCTTCTCCCAAGAAAATACCTCTGGGATGCAGCACTGAAAGGAAATGGGCACACAGTAGTGTTTATCTGTCAGGCAGGGGTTATGGAATAAAAGTGAATCACTCACAACCACCTGAATCATTTGTAATGGCTAAAGATGTCAAGTGTTTTCATTGGTTTGCAGCAGTCCTCCCACAGGTTGTTGTCCAGGATCTTGTATGAAGGAAAGGAGATTTGTGACTGCGCTCCCGGTCCAAATGATCCAATTGAATCTTTGGATTCCGGGATTCAATTTGATCATTTGTTACTGGAGCTTGGTCACAAATCTCCTTTCCTTCATACACGATCAAGGAAATATGTCTGTCATTCATTAGTTCCGAATGATTTCTTTGGCAAGCAGAGGTAATTGTTCCTCCACCCCTGCTAAGTCTGATTGGATGCACAGAGTAATAATAATAATAATAATTTATTCATTTATATAGCGCTGTTAATTCCATAGCACTTTACATACATGAGTAATGCTGTCTCTCTTGGAGCTCACAATCTAAACATCCTATCAGTATGTCTTTACAATGTGGGAGGAAACCGGAGTGCCCAGAGGAAACCCACGCAAACACAGGGAGAACATACAAACTCCTTGCAGATGTTGTCCTTAGTGTCCTTTGTGGGAATTGAACTCAGGACTTCAAGACCCCAGTGCTGCAAAGGCTGCAGTGCTGCCTGAGCCACCGTGCTGCCCAGAGTACATTTCGACTTCCTTACATCCCTCCTCTTTTTAAACTCACCAGTCCTCGGGCAAAGTTAATATCTCCTTTTTTGAAAGGCTTTCTGAGGTGGGCCTAACGTGGCCAGTATCCAATCACAGCCCCATACTTTCTGGACTGTCCGCTGCCAGATGAACTCATCTTGTGCATACCTTGTATGCAGTGCACAAGCATTGGCATGCCAAGTCTTATGAAGATCTAACGGAGGTGACTCACCATACAAATTTGAAATTTCAGGAGCCTTGTGTGTACGGAGTTCTGCTTCAGGTACCTCTTTTTGCGCTGTTAGTGATGGAGGTACCACATCATGAGGTCCTATAGGAGCCATCCTCTGTTATTCCCAGTCGGTAATTCTTAAAGTTCCTCTGTACTTGGTCTTTCTTCTCTGCACACACAGGGGCAATGCATGTTTCAATGTAATATCCAACAAGGGGCACCCTAGTCCCCTTCAGGTTCCTCTGCATAGACTTCAATTGTGATGGTGGATCCAGTTGGTTGCTTAATGCTGCCTCCCATTGATATTCCAGTTTGTTTTTAGGCTATTTACCCTGCAACCTTACCTGATCACCAGGTTGTTAAGGTGTCTCTTGCACTGGAGTCATATTAAAATGGCTAAAGTCCTGAAACTTTTGTTTCACAAGCAAGTTTGTATTCAGGGTTGATGTTTCTACACCCAAGTGGATGTAGTTATCCTAGCGCAATCTTCATCTGTATTGAGTTCTATTTGAGTAATTTAACAACCACTGTGGCCAAATAGCAAGGTGTACGGAACATGTCCGATGCTGGTGAGTCGGTCGACAGGGTAAAGGGTACTCAGATACTGGGACAGATGGTCACTTTGATGGGGGATCATGGCTGGTCGGTTCCTGGTTCAGTGCCCAGGACCCTCAATGGCGGGGATGGTGGAGGATGATGATGATGGATGTGGGAACGGTAACGTGACACCACCTGTGATACCTGGTAACGTGGATGCCAGCGCTGCGGCCAGTCGCTGAGGTGATGGAGGTGCAGCTCAGAGTAGTACAGCTCCCCACTGGTGGATCTTTACCTCAGGGCAGATGAGGGAAGTCGTAGTTGTCCTCACCTTTTTGATGCTGTGGGAGCCCTCCGGGCGGCAGAGAAAAGGAGTACAGACACCAGATCAGCTCAAGAAGTTCTTTATTGGTACCAGGCAGTTGTTGAAGTACACAGGACAGTCTGGTTTAACGGGGGCATAGCCACAGATTTTAAGGTGATTTTGCAGAGTCTGTCGGTGGTACCTTTTTAATAGCTTTCTGGGTCTGAGTTCCTCTTTAACTCTCTTTAACCACACTGAAGAGCCCTTTTGCCAGTCCCCTGGTCTGTTACTGTTGGGTTCAGTCGGTTCCTTACCGGTACGGACGAGAGCGACAACAAGCTAATTCTCCCGCCACCGGAATTTGGTCCTTTCCCTAAAGTGTCCTGGACCTAATTTGGGACAGAGGTAGGGATTCAGTCCGTGGTGCTATGGCTTCTTTATGTCGGTCCCACAGCTTGTCGGTTTGCAGTCAGGTAAAGATCAACTGACTGCCTCGGCTCCAGTATGGCGGTGACGACCCCGTACTCCCCAGCCGGCCCAACTGGTCCTGGTATTTCCCTTCCGGTGTCTGGGTCACCTCTCTCCAAAGAGGTGTCCTTCTGTCACGGATGCAGTCTCCTCACGTCCGTCCTCCTGCTCACTTACTCGCTGACTGACTAGAACTGTCACTCACTGTCACTCAAGTCTCCCGCTCTACTCTAGGCTCCACCCCCTGGGACCTACTGAATATACGGTCCCCTATCCTAAGGTGGCCTAGTGTATGCATGCTTATGAAAGACTCTGTAAGAAACCCCATATTCATGACTACGGAGGCACTATACCATCTGTTTGGGGTGCAGTATCTCCCTGTGGCACCTTCCCATAGGGGCACCACACTGGCGTGTACCGGATTGTTATACCTCCACCCCAATTATGGGACAAACTCAGGCCACCTCATCTCTTGATTATCTTTTAAGGTTCTCAATATCTGAAGCAGTGTTCTATTGAAGTGCCCACAGCCCTCTTTCCCTTAGGGGTGATAGGGTATCATGCAAGACTTCTCGATGCAGTACAGCCGATATACTTTTTTCATGACCCTCCCTTGGAAGCATGCCCCTTAATCAGTGTGGATTCATTTTGGAGAGCCATACACACAATTTACATCTCTGTAGATGGCTGGAGATACAAATTTAGCTGTCTGGTCCTGACTAGTGTCACGAATGTGAACTTTGTAAAGTGGTCTGTCATCACCAAATAGTATTCACAGCCATTGTGAGATGGCCCGATCATTAGATAGTCAGCCAACAATATGTCAGAGGTTCAGATATTCTTATCGCCTGAGTAGGTACCCCTTGTTCAGGAGACTTAGACAGTTTGCATTGAAGACAGGTTCAACCAGTGGCGTAGTGTGGGGGGGCGGGGGGGGCGGTGCGCCCCGGGCGGCAGTGTGTGTGAGGGCGGCAGCAGGGCTGCATTTACAAGGCAGGGGAGTGCGAGCGTTTTTTTTTTTTCTTCTTTACCTCCCTCCCCCAGGCTCCATATGAAAACTGGAGTCTTTGTGGGGGAGGGAGGGTGTCGCCGCCGGCTTGCCGCCCGGCCGCGGCACCCGCATGTACTTTGCTCCGCTCCCGGCCGGCCCCCCAGCGCTGAGAGTGATCATCACGCTGACAGGAAGCCGCTGGGAGCTCTGCTGCTTCCTGTCCGTGATGGCTCCAAGTGCTGTGGCGGTGCGGTGGATGCGGCTGCGGTGCTGGCGGCTCCTCCACTCAGTCGGCTCGGCCCCCCATGGACCCGGAGAGGTGAGGAAAACTCTGCAGGGGGCAGAGGAGAAGAGGACAGGGGGGCAGGAGGACATTAACAGGGGAACAGAGCAGAGGAGAAGAGGACAGGGGGGGCAGAGGAGAAGAGGACAGGGGGGGGGCAGAGGAGAAGAGGACAGGGGGGGAAGAGGAGAAAAGGACAGGGGGGCAGAGGAGAAGAGGACAGAGGAGAAGAGGACAGGGGGGGCAGAGGAGAAGAGGACAGGGGGGCAGGAGGACATTAACAGGGGAACAGAGCAGAGGAGAAGAGGACAGGGGGGGCAGAGGAGAAGAGGACAGGGGGGGCAGAGGAGAAGAGGACAGGGGGACAGAGGAGAAGAGGACAGGGGGACAGAGGAGAAGAGGACAGGGGGACAGAGGAGAAGAGGACAGGGGGGCAGAGGAGAAGAGGACAGGGGGGCAGGAGGACATTAACAGGGGAACAGAGCAGAGGAGAAGAGAACAGGGGGGGCAGAAGCACAGGAACAGGGGGACAGAGGAGAAGAGGACAGGGGGGACAGAGGAGAAGAGACAGGGGGGGCAGAGGAGAAGAGGACAGGGGGGGCAGAAGCACAGGAACAGGGGGGCAGAGGAGAAGAGGACATGGGGGCAGAAGCACAGGAACAGGGGGGCAGAGGAGAAGAGGACGGAGGGGGCAGAAGCACAGGAACAGGGGGACAGAGGAGAAGAGGACAGGAGAGCAGAGCAGAGGAGAAGAGGACAGGGGGGCAGAAGGACACGAACAGGGGGACAGAGGAGAAGACGAGCAGCTTGAGGGACAGGAGGACGGGGGTGCAGGAGGACGGGGTGCAGGAGGACGGGGATGCAGGAGGACAGGAGCAGCAGGAGGGACAGAGGAGGACGGTGCAGGAAGAGAGGAGGACGGGGGTGCAGGAGGGACAGAGGAGAGGAGGACGGGTGCGCAGGAGGAGTGGGGCTGTGTGTGGTGATAATGGCAGCTGTACCAGGTGTCTCTTGCTCCATGCGGCAGCCTCCACCTTCCTGTGTTGGAAGGTTGTGGCATGCTGTGAATTGTAGTTCTCCTGCCTGTTCTGGCATTACTATATGGTTTCTGGGCAGTGTGTTGGGTGCTGGGAGTTGTAGTTCTCCTGGGCGGGCTCAATGTTCTCCTGCCGCCTGTCTGTGGTTATTGTGCCTCTTCTGGGATGTCCTCAGCTCTGTGCTGTGCACAGACAGTGTACCACCATATCCTCAGCTCCGTGCTGTGCACAGACAGTGTACCACCGTGTCCCCAGCTCCGTGCTGTGCATAGACAGTGTACCACCATGTCCTCAGCTCCGTGCTGTGCACAGACAGTGTAACACCATGTCCTCAGCTCCGTGCTGTGCACAGACAGTGTACCACCGTGTCCCCAGCTCCGTGCTGTGCATAGACAGTGTACCACCATGTCCCCAGCTCTGTGCTGTGCACAGTGTACCACCATGTCTTCATCTTCGTGCTGTGCACAGACAGTGTACCGTATATTGTCTGTGCATAGCACGGAGCTGAGGACATGGTGATACACTGTGCACAGCACGGAGCTGGGGACTTGGTGGTACACTGTGCACAGCACGGAGCTGAGGACGTGGTGGTACACTGTCTCCCGCCGCCTTAAAATCGGTCTGTTTCTCATCCAGGAGAGTCGGATGAGTGACATCCGTTTTTTGGTCCATTTGGCAACTGCAGTGCGAGTGTCCGACATTTCTCTCAGATCACATCCGTGTGCAATCTGTTTTTTGCTCAGCAGCTATTACTGTAGAATCATTTACAGGAACATTTTACAGTTGTCTCAGCTACAGAATGAGAATGTATCAGTGAAAAAAACAGATGCCTCTTGGATGATCTGTGTGCGGTCAGTGATTTTGTCGGACCCATAGCCTTGCATTGGTGAGTCTCGTGTGGGAATCACATACTGTCGCAGCATGTTGCAACTTTTTTCTCATCCTGAATCTGGATGAGAAAAAAGCGTCCGACACTCTGCTCTCAGAGATTGATTGCAATGCGAGAAAATCACACATCGCACTCATCAGAGTTTCACGCCAGTGTGTCCGTACCCTAATACTAAAATCCATATAGTAATCCTACTGGTGTGGGGAGGGTTTATGGCTCAGTACACACTCCATACTTCTCGTTATTAACCAGTTAATGCTCTCTTGTCCACCGCACTGCAGTGTGAAAAGAGGACGACAGCGAGGCAGACAGCAACACGGCATCAGAGAGCCTATGACCTCGAAATAGAAGATCCTCAGATCCCGGTATTGGGACATAATATTAAGAATAAAGTTTTTTGCATTTTTATTACACTATGAACTCCACAGTACAGCGGCAAAAATTGCTTCGGCCCCAGGCCCTCCTTGAGTCCTGCTTGTTGCCATACACTGGGGTTGTGCAGAGGTGGCGGTGCACAGTGACAACCCCAATAGGTGAGTGGCCATTTGGCCCAATACTTACCCCCCAATTGCGCCCCTTCTCTTTGTGTTTTAGTACAGTAGTTATATTCTTGTATATAGGGGCAGACAGTATATACTATGTATACTTCCGGATTATCAACTTCCAAAGGGGCGGCAAATTTTTCGACCTCCCCGGGCGCCACAAACCGTTGCTACGCCACTGGGTTCAACAGACATTCCCCACTATTCAGCTTCGGCCAGTTCATAAGCAACTGTAGCCACTGGAATATCCTCCCCACTCTGAAGTGTGCACTTCTCTCATGAGCTTCTTTGGCCAGACATGAAACCATCCCCTCTGGGATCACTACTTGCCAAGTGGTCCCAAACTCTTGAGGACACTGGTTCCCTGGCAGAATAGACCATTCTTCATAGTGAATCACTCTCACTGGCCAAGTATATACAGTACCCAACTCCAGCTGACAAAACTTCTCTTTCCTCCCTGCTGGACTTCTGGCCTGATGTCAAACAATTCTGCAGTTCGGGCAGGTCATGGTCAGATTGCTGTATCTGTCCCCATTCATCTCTTGTTCGCACTAGAACCCAGGTTGTTGAAGTACTTAACCAGCTTCTTGGAACACATGGACAGAATGTGGTAGCATACGCCATCTTGGATAAGGGCAAGGAAACACAAAAGGTAATATGGAAGAGCCAGAATCCTGACATTACTTCCTCCTTAGAAGCAGCTCAGGACGATCACGGACCTAGTTTCTCTGAGTATATCTGGTGAAAACGAGCAACCTTTTGAGAAGCACTGATATTATCTACAAGTTGCCAAGAGTCAACCTCAGGAATATACCTCTGCCACTTTATTAAGTACTGAAACTGACCCTAGAGTCAATGAACTCCTCATCCATGAATTGTTCCCGCCCATCTGCCACCACAGGGTAGAGAGGGCACAATTCGTTCCTGGGAGGTATTAGGAGACACGGGTTTTACTGAAGAAACATGAAACACAAGGTTCACCTTATAGTTCTTGGCCACTTAAATGGCAGGAACGAGCTCAGTTTAGGACTGTACTGCTGGAGCCAGTGCACTGACAGGGAACCTTGATAGAGTTCGGCCTGAACCTCGTGACTGCGGAAGGGAGGTGATGCTCTAACTATGTTGCCATGTGGAGTCCGTCACAAGAGTTTTGTTCCCACTTACAGCTACTTACTGCAGCCTAAGGTACTTCTTTGGCTTGCACACTGCTCCTACTCACTGTACTGTCCAATAGTACAGTTTTCTTCCAAATAACTCAACTAAGATGGATTCTTCTCTCAAAGCCTAGAGGCTAGCTTCACCCAGTAGCAGACCACGCAGCCGCTATAGGGTCCAAGAGTCAGAGGAGCCTTGTGCCAGTGCACGACTGAGTGCCCCCCACCGCGCCCTATGGGTCATCGCCCTTTTAATTTTATCGGCATTAATAGAATTGAAAGCAATGATCACAGTGGGATTGGAGCGCTCTCTCTCATCATTCTCCTTCTGGACCTCGGCTCTGATGTCTCTGCACGGCGGCGTGCGATGACTGCATGCTGCTGTGCTGAGATGTACAGTGCGCAGGACCGCCACTCTTACAGATACTGGAACTGCGGGGAAACTAAGGAAAGGTTAGTATTTATTTATTTAGTTAGTTTATCAGTGTGTACACAGTGGCCAGAGGACTATTGGGGTGCATTATATTAAATGAAGACTGCATTATTTTATACAGAGGACTAAGGAGACTGAATGAGATGATATGGAGGGCGATTGAGATTGCATTATATTATATGGAGGAACATGGAGGCTTCATTATATGATATGGAAGACTATGGAGGCTGATTATAGTATATGGAGAATTATGGAGCCTGTATTACATGGAGGCTGCATTATATTATATGGAAGACTATGAAGGCTGCATTATATTATATGGACACTCCATTGATATTATAGGGAGGCTGGAATTACATTATATAGAGGACTATGGAGGCTGCATTATACTATATGGAGGACTAAGGAGGCTGGATTATATAATATGGAGGACTGTGCAGGTTGTATTATATTATATGGAAGAATATGGGGGCTGCGTTATAATATAAGGAGAATTATAATATATAGAGGACTATGGCGGAACACTATACTATTGGAAGGCAATGTGGAGCCCATTATATTGTATGAAAGTCTATATGTCAGTATAGGGCTTTGTGGAGACAATTATAATTTTGGAGGGTTGTGAGGGACCCTTTATAACTTTATTGAGGCCTATTTGAGAGCCTATTATACTGTATGCAAGCAATTATACAGTGTGAAAGTTCGTGTGGGGTCCTTCTTACTGTACAGAAGGTAGTGTGGGGGGTCATTATGCTATTTAGAAGGATAGTATGAGCCATTATACTGTATGTAGGCTCAATACACTGCATAGAGGGTGGAGTGTGGGCCACAGTTGGGGATCATACTGTATTGGGGATCACCATTCATTGCCAGGGTAGTCTAAGGGGGTGCAGTAGTGCAATCATACTGTACCATGGAGGGTACTGGGATGAATTATTTGTGGTGGCATCATACAGTGTTAGCACTTTAGTTGGCATCATACTTTATGTATGCAATGAAAGGGGAATCTAGGGCTTCAATAGCAGCAAAATTACTTTGTAAGGACTGCAAAGTTGTGATATATGCTCTTATGTGACCCAGATGATGATGATGAATATTGTTTTATTTTTTATTTTTTTTTTCGTGAGGGAGGGGGCCAATAAGAAATTTTGCTGCTGGCCTCATGATTTCTTATGAACGTCCCACTCCCAGTGGGCTGATCCCACTTCTTGACTACTGCTTGCCTATAGTAACTGAACAAGCTCACCTAAACTACTATGTTAGGTTCGATCCTACCCTAAGTGCAATGCCATATCTTATACTGTAGAATATCACATAACATCTTCTTATACTGTAGACATGGACACAGTACATTACATCACATTATATATAATGACGCAGGACAAATCCACATTGTGGTTGGTGTCTTCTAGGCAAGGCATGAACTATCACAAGGCACTCCCAAGTAGATTCTCAAGTGAACGTATTTTCCTACTGTTCAAAAATGTGGAAAATGTTTTGGTCAAGAGTAGACCTTCATCAGTTCCAGGTCCTGGAGCATGCTGGGCTGCCTTAGTAGATGACATCAAGTGCAATTAGCAGTGTACATTTTCCACTTTATTGTACACTGGAAATTTAAAACATTCACTTGAGAATCTACTTGGGAGTACCTTGTGATATTTAATTTATCAAAAGGACTAGGACCCTACCAGAGCACCCGTCTCTGGATTAGTTGGAAGTGCCATGTTTTCCTTTCATTGTTCAGGGCAGGAGCATCCAGGTACTGACCACCGGCTTATTGCCGGCTTTGTTGGGTTTCAGCCTCCTAACCTTGGCCATATTTCTTAGCACTGTACACCTTGTACTTCTGAGCACTCCCGGGAAGGATCCATGTTTGGGGAATATGACAGCACTGGAGGATGATGGGTTTCCAGTGACTTCATGTTTGATTATTCTCAAATTTATAGCAGTTAATGAGCATATTTTTTCTCAACACATTTTTGCAACCCTGCTGGAAAAACATAAACTGCAAAAATGAAATTTGGTTGTGGAGGGAAGGGCTTAAAAAGAGGTACGGTTATAGTTTCATCCAAGCTTTACAGAGATAGTGTCATTATTTTGGGGGGAGGGTAAGTGGTAGGGAGATAGATTAGAAGAACAGGCTGGAAGGTCAGGCATTCCTTAGTTATGAGCAGATACAAAGAATCCGGACCAACAAAAAAAGCTGGTATGCTCAATACTACCAAAGGTCGCTCAGCTTTCCTGTCCATTAAATGGCTACTGGTAAAGAACTTGTCTGTAATTAAAAAAAAAAATAGCAAAAACCCTTCATGTTTGCAAAGATACTTGAAAATCAATTGACAGACTCCCTGACAAAACATTCAAGCATGGCTGCCATCTAGTGAGTGCAGAACAAATAGCAACGAAAAATTGCAAACGTGACGACCAGCTCACATAAAGCAATGTTAATGACAACTAGAGATTAGCATAGTATTTTAAAAGTCAATTGACACCTGAGTTTTTGGTCAAATTTATTTTTTTCTTACAACTTTTAAAAATACTTAAAAAAATGAATGCAAAAATATTACACAAATGGATATGCAAGTGTTAAAAAAATATATATTTTTTTCTATTTAAATTTTTTTCAAATTTAAAGGGATCTGAATACTTTCCGTACCCACTGTATTTTGTATTTTTATGCTATTTCTTGCATATAAATTAAAGAACTGTTGGCTGTTCAGCTGTGTAATATTATCTTTAAGGCTACTTTCACATTAGTGTTCTGCGGAGGGGAGCCACAATGTAAGCGCAGCACCGCAAGTCCCTATCTTTAGAATGGGAGCGCACGGTGCTGCGCTTGACTGCGCACAGATCACATATGGGAGTGAATGGGGACGCACGGTCATGCGCAGTCAAGATAGGGACTTGCGGTGCTGCGCTTACATTACGGCTCACCTCGCAGAACGCTGCGGAGGGGAACGCTAATGTGAAAGCACCCTAAAGCATTCCTTAATTAATTCCTCATTATCTTGTGAAATGATTCAGGGAACTTCATACAAAATACTAGAACACTGTATAAAGAGCTTATTTAACAAGTCTATAAAGTAAATGAGCTAACATCTACGGTACATATCCAGCAGTGTCATCATTCATTATCTCAGGAGCTGACACAGACATAAAAGTGCCCCTGTATAAGGAAAATTGTAATCCAATAGCTCACCGCAATTTATGACTCCCCTAGTTTTGAGGCTCCCTTAGATCACTTGGCCCCCTATGTTACTGCCCAGGTTGCACCGATGGTATGTGCACCCCTACATTAGCTATTAACATACTTTACAGAGGTTCTCCAGGATTTTTATAAAATCTAGATGTGTATCAAGGCTGCAAAATGCTGACAGTTTGTAATTTACACCCTGACACTATTTTACATTGTTACTACATTTTACATATCACTATACAGCGTCTGGATGAGCAGCTCAGCCCCTGACTAGAAGTGTCTTTGTTTTGGAGCCTAGGTGTAAACGTCACTACTTGTCATTTACACCCAGTCTCCTACTACCGTAGCATGGTTCCCCACCCCTCACAGTCTCAGCAGGCCCGGCCATCCCAAGCTCCAACAAGCCCTCCTCGCTCAGTCTTCAATATGACCACCAACCCCCATTCACCTGTGTAAATTCTGAATTACACTGAGTGGTAAACACCTGTCTAAAACACTGTGCCGAATCTGCAGCTGTGTGAAGGAGTTGACCGCTGAGTGCACTGTGTTGCGTTTGTGTGAGCTCACCTCCTTACCAGTGCCTGCGCTGTCTCTGACGAGATCTTCATGACCACAGACATCCACATGTGCAGTGATACAGAGCGGCTTATTCTGTTTCACAGGGGGTGGCTGTTGCAGTGAGGATCTCATTAGAGACAGCGTAGGAATGGGGAAGGAAGTGAGCACACATACCACAACACAGTGCACTCAGCGGTCATGTTCAGCATAGTGTTTCAGACAGAAGGAGATGACTGCTCAGGGTAATTCAGAGTTTACATAGGTGAATGCCAGTGGGTGGTCATATGGGAAACTGGGGGAGGGCTTGTAGGAGTCTGGGGAGTAAACATCCAGTTATAACATTACAGCCAGGCTCCAAAACAAACACGTCTCTGATTGTGGGCTGAGGCTGTTCCTCCAGATGCAGAAAAGTGCTGTTTCTACCCTGTGCCCATATTGGACTCTGGCCCTGCTGCATCCTGCATCTTTGAGGTATGTTCACATGAGATCAGGTTTTCAATACATTAGTTTTAGGGACTGTTCTGATAAGCGTCACCTTGCCGTGGTAGAATGGCTTCCGTACACTTTTTGCAAAAAACATATTAACTAAGCACCCTGTTATTCACACTGTTTTGCACTTGCTACTTTTACCTATATAGCAGAATATGTTTAGATGTTTTTTATACTGTCTCTTTTTTGTGATATAGATCCTTGGTGGTGTGAACACGGTTCTACAGACCTGTTCACACTGTGCTCTGTCTCAGCTGTTAGTATCCATTTAGTCTCTTGTTATGCAAGATGGGAAATGCCCCACCCCTTCCTTACTGAGCCAGACACAAAAGTGCTGTTTCTGCCCTGTGCCCATATTGGACTCTGGCCCTGCTGCATCCTGCATCTTTGAGGTATGTTTACATTAGATCAGGTTTTAAATACGCTAGTTTTAGGGACCATTCTGATAAGGGTCATCTTGCCGTGGCAGAATGGCTTCCGTACATTTTTTGCAAAAAACATATTAACTAAGTACACTGTTATTGACACTGTTTTGCACTGGCTACTTTTACCTATATAGCAGAGTATTTTTAGACATTTTTTATACTGTCTCTTTTTTTGTGGTATAGTACAAAATCAGTGCTACTCAATTGACAACTGAGCTCTGCTGCATCTGTATCTGCAAAAAGGAAGATGACGAGAGAAAACACTTCAATAGAACCAATATATCAGATTCTATAAAGTATTGGAAACCTTGTTTTATTGCTTGGCTAAAACATATTTGAAGTTCACACAAAGAGTTCTAGTTACATTTGACATTTTACTAATTTTCTCCATTTTGTAAAAAAAAAAAAAATGTTCAAATGTTATATCTTGTGGAATTGATGGGAATGAGAATAATAATGTAGACATATTTATATAGTGCAGATATAATATCTGCAGGTCGCATCTTTTCATAATTAAAGGAAACTGGTCAGAAAATTACAATCTCACAAATTAATTATATTAATTAAATTAATTAAATATTTTTAATTAAATTAAAAATAAGTAACTGGATCCCTTTATGATCCCAAAGCAATGTCCCAGCAGTGAGAATTTGCATTTTGAAGTTCTGTATATATATTTCTGGAAGTGTATTGAGTCATGGCAATGAACTTCTAATTCCTCAGCCTCATGCTATTTTCCATACCTAGTGCCACCCTTTACTGGTTACTTGATGGGTTGTTGGCACTGGAACACGGCCAAAGGACCTGTGACTTCTAAATGTATTTATAGAAACAATTTCTTTCAGCTGGACCATTGCTTGGGGTAATTTTCTCTTCTTTGGAATGTGCCTTGATAATCTCAGTTTTCCTACAAATAAGGGTAACAGTTTTGGGAGCCTAGGGTACTAAAGGGATAATAGTAACATTGGGTAAGCTAAGATGCTAAAAGGGTTCATGGTGACTTTCCTGATGGCCTAGGTTAATGAAAGGTGCAGTATATCATGCAAGTTGTCACAAGTGTCTCTTCATCATACAGCAATTACCAGATTTACTAATAGTCCAGTAGTAGAGTGAAAACCGGGCACTACCACTAAGAACACCCTTTACAGACCATTGTGTCATGCAAACTTGCCTAGGGACCCCCACTTGTTGGCAGAGTTGCACATCTTCAGTGATAAGAGTAAAAAACTTTCAGCATATGTAAGAAGAGACTGCACTCTCCGGGCTCATTGGTGCAGCTTTATTTTCGGTTCCTGGATTACATCAGTGCAGGGAGGGGGATTGGAGGCAGCGGACAATGGCTCGCGGTTTTGCCGGCTTGTGCGCTTCAACAGGTCCTGCGCACAGGACTCTTTCTAAAAAGAAAGTCATGCAAAGGCTTTCAAAATGTAGCTTTCAGCAAGAATGTCATATTTTTCATTGTATATTTGGATTTTTATTAGATCAATACAAATATTCTAACACAATAGAGAAGTTGATTTTTACATATTTTTATTGCAAATATATGCAAGACAGTTCAGTGAAAATCTTACAAGTAAATTATATATACAAATATTCTGATTCTGTAGAAACTGATATTCTAGATAATAAAAATAATAATTTCATACTTTCAGTCAATGAATGAGAATATCTGTCGGGTGTATTATCCAAGGATAGCCTATAGATGGCAGTATTGTCCTGTCGCACACCTAATAGAACCTGTAAGATCATTCCCGTTCATTGAGCAGCTCAATAATGCACATTCCTACAAGAAATCATGTATATTATAATGATTACTTGGCATTTTACAGAAACAGCTACCAATGCAAATACTGAAATAAATACAGTAATTGCTATATATTATTATTTACTTAAGTGATTGCTGAACTTAGTATAACTTCATCTATACATGTTTAAAGATGATTAAACACTTTGCTAATTTCATTATCGATGTAAATACTTATGTCCCCAAAAAATGACAAAAGTCAAAAATGAAAAAATGTCATCAATTTTCTAAGTAAATACATTTCTAAGGGTTCTAATGGTATGAATTTCTTAACAGATGTCGGTAACAACACATCCAAGCCAGTCAGGTAAAGAAATCAAACTATCAATATCCAGAAACTTAGTGATGTGCAATAATAAGAAATGACAGTGAAAAAGTGTTCAACATGCTCAATGAAATTAATGTAATACTTCATTGAAAAGTCTTCGTTAGTGATTACATTTTAAAGATGCCTCCTGAATGGAGACACTAGTGACATGCGCTACTCAGGTGTGATTTTGGGCCATTCTTCCACACAAACACTCTTCATAGCTCACATAGGATCAGTGGGCTCCTTATATGTTTTCTTAGCTTTAGTACATTACATACATTTTCTATTAGATTCAGGTCAGGTGATTGGCTGGCCATTTTAGCTACTTTATTTTCTTTCTCTGAATCCAATTGAGAGTTTCCTTAGCTGTGTGTTTGGGATAATTACCTTGCTGAAATGTCCACCCGCATTTCATCTTCATCATCCTGGTAGATGGCAGCAGGTTTTTATCGGCACATTTATTCATTTAGTATGCTGAAAAACAGCTATACACTATTATGTTCCCACCTCTAAACGTCACTGTTGGTATGCAGGGAGCACTTGTTTGTGGCTTGTTATTTGTGAAATGATATACTCTCCACTTCTGGATTATGACCCCAACAGTGCTCCCTGGGACCTTCAGTAGTTTAGAAATTCTTCTGTAACCAATGCCATCGATATGTTTTGCAATAATAAGCTTATGAAGGTCTTGAGACAGCTCACTAGTTATACCCACCATGAGATGTTTCTTATGTGACACTTTAATAATGAGACACCTTATTTTAGGACATGAGTTGAACCAGCTGATATTATTTTTCACTAAGTGGCAGGATTGCTTTCTAATTGCTATTAAATTTCAGCTGGTGTTATGACTTTCTATGGCTTTTTGCACCTTTCTTTCTTCATGTGTTCACTACTTTTTCCCTGTGTTGTTTCTCATTATTACTCATTCACTAAATTTATGGACAGCTATGGTTTGATTTTTTTGCCTGTGTAGATTGGATGGGTTGTTAAAAACATATGGTAAGAAATTCATGTCAATTACACATTTAGACATACAACACCAATTTTCTAAGTAAATGTACTTAACACTTATTTTACCCACTATAAATACAAAGCAAGGAGTGTGTTAAAGCATGGAAAAAAATAAATTGGTTTATCACATAAAAGTAAAAAATACATAAAAAGTAAGTATGAATATTCAAGTATTACCAGTGAATTATATAAAGTGCAATGTGGCAATATGCAAGTACAAAGAAAGACTGCAAAGCGAATAGAAAATTAAATAATTTTACAATCTGAGTAATAATATGATAATATATATATTGATATACTAAATGGGTGCCCGATGCTATTGCATCAGAAGGGCAGTAACATTATAAAGGGGGCGGACTCTGTGGTGCTAGGGGGGTGGCTGTCTCCCTCCTGTGCTCTCTCCCCCTGTCCGCGCTCTCTCTCCCATGGGCTCTCCCTCCTGTATGCTGCCATCTCCCTTTGCAGGGGCGGACTGGCCCAGGTGGCAGGGGACGGCCGTGCGCAGCGGGCAACGTAGTGAGTAACAGTGCCCCCCCCCTGCTCCTCACCTGGCTCTGATAGCACCCCCACCGCATTTCACCTGGCTCTGATAGACACCCCCAGCCCCCCTACCACCCTGCTCCTCACCTGGCTCTGATAGCAAGCACTTCTCCCCCCTGTTCCTCACCTGGCTCTGATAGCAGCACATCCACCAGCCAGCCCCTGTCCCTTTGTGTGCTGACTTCTCCCCTCATGTGCTCTCTCCTTTGAGCTGTCTCCCCTCTGTATGCTCTTACCCTGTGTTCTGTGTCTCCTCCCGTGCTGTCTTTCCCCCTTAGGGCATTAGAGGTCAATCTACTAGAGCCATTGGCACACCTTGCGTTGAGAGGGGTAATTGTAATGTCCATCTGAGATACAGGTAAAGAGATGAATCCAGGTCAGACTAAATGCAAACCACACCGTAAGGTAGGACCTCGAGATGCTCGGACACCCTTTAACACCTATGAAGGTATCTGGCTTTTCTTCAAGATCCAGGGGATTGCTGCCAATAGATGGGTTGCAGCCTAGGAATAGAGAAGTCGCCAAGCAGGGTCAAAGCCGAGAGTTCAAAATAGTACAATATCGTTAGACTGGAGAATAGTACAAAATCAGGCAGAGGTCAATCTGGAAAATCGTTAATACAATAGCAAGAATACCAAGTGAATCAGGGAATATATCTGGCAACCACCAGGAGCACACAGAGGATTGAAATAGACAACAATACTTTTTAATTAGCTGAAGTCAATGACTGTTGCAGGGCAGCCATACAATTCATCCACAAGTCAGACAATTACATCACCAGCCCCACCTTTAGAGGGAACACAGCGGCTCCAGGTGGCACACGCAGAGGTCGGAGGAGCAGACTCTGGGGATGTGACAGTAATGCATCTGTGGAACAGATATGCAGGGTGGCAGTATGGTGTTTACCTTCCACTTTCTTTAGACATTATAGATTAGATCTGGGTCTTTCAGGCATTGCCTTTGGGAGGACAGTGTATCTGCTGTTGTCCCACCATAGAGGTTTCATTTTTTTAACCTCTCATGTCAGTGCTGTCATGGGGATAGGAAAAGATGACAATTACTCACTAGTAATTTGATTTTCCAGAGCCATAACAGCAGCGTACTAAATCCCTCCCTTACTTGTTGATTGGGTGTTATGTTTGCAATGATGGTGAAACTATTGATGAATGTAAAGTTTTGTTTAAAGCGTAACCACGGTTTAAATTTTTATTTAATAATAATGTAGAGCAAGTGATTTTAATAAACTTTATATTATGGTCCATTAGAAAATTCTGGCTGGTTACTATTCATAATCCTAGCACTGTGGTGCGCACCCCCATAGACCTAATGTTAAAGTAATCAGGACCTCGGACAGCGGCAGATACTATACGTACATTACGTACAGTATCTGCACAACTGTCATGAGCCGCGGCTTCATTGATAAAATTGTACAAAGCCAACAATAGCCGGCTATACTGTAAATGGGTTATTAATCCCTGACATGCCCACAGGAGTGGGCAGCATGTCTCTTGGGGGGGTGGGCACCCCCTAGAGACATGTTGCCCACAGCTAATATTATTATTTAATGTTTTATTAAACAGTTAACACTTTGTTCATCCCTGCAGCAGCAGGGATGAACAAAGTATACAGTAACCGCATTGCTCAGGATTACACATCCGGAGCAATCCGGTTACCGCATTGCGGTTTACAACACACATTTTTCTACAAAAATGTGTGTGAAGGCAATTGCGTTCACCGCATCTGGATTTGGATGTGATGAACACAATTCATTTAGGCTGGCCAAATGTGACCCCAGCATAAATGGCAAGTTTAAGTTCTATTCAGCAAGGACATAGTTGGAAAGAAAGATGGACCAATGGTCGAAATGTTTCAGTTTTTGTAAAAACAAGTGCAAC
>JARQOC010000003.1:187412893-187692003 GCA_033576535.1 Allobates femoralis
TGTCAGAATGTCAGGATCACTGCAAACTACTCTGTTCTTTCCTTGGCACAAGCTTCTGATCTGTCATCTGGCTGCTGGCTCCCCACACAGTTCACAATCTGTGATCTTGTCATTTCTCTGCTACCACGTAGCACTGCTCCCTATCAGCTGTTGGCAATGCCCACACAGCCATAAAATGCAGTTTTTAAAAGAGCACAGAAAAAGCAGAGAAAATAAGTCATATGGCACAAAAAAGCATTATCTTAGCCTCTTTGTGACCCATCATTAACAATCAGTGAAGTATTGTTTTTTATTTTTTTTTTTCAATGAAATGACAATTACACTTTCATATTAATGAGCTTTTGAAAACCCCGCCCCCTGCACAGATTTTTGCCTATGCACATTGTATACAGAAAGCTGTCAATCAGTTGTGTGTGGTATTATAGAGATCTCTGCATTCAGAGTACTGGTAGATCTGCAGCAGGCAATATTGATTTAATGAAAAAAATACAACACACAGCCCAAAATGTGACACATCACTGGAATCAGGAATCCAGCTCATATGTCCTGTGTTCCCCACTTCCTAGCTATATCTCGGATGGGGTAGAATAAACCCAGTGTACACATGCACTGGGTCTTAAACTAGTACAACCCTGTTTTGAGAAACCTATCAGCTAGTCAAATAAACCTTCCTGTGCTCTTGAAGACTAGTACATGTGGGATTTAGTACAAGACATCCAATAAATAAGCTTCTTTTATAGCTGTGAGGATGTGGGTTACTGTAAATGAAAGCACATGTCACATACTCTGGCAAATTTGAACATATGATTTTAATGTTTTACATTTCTATAACTACAACCATTTGATTTACACACAGGTTTATGGATACTATTATCAGCAATAGGGCTGACATTTTGTTCACTAATACAATTTTATTATAGAAGTAATGGAAATTCAGCCTATGTTCTACTAAACCGCAAATGAGTTCTTTATTGTATGTGAAATGTGGAATTTCCCTATGGACTCACAAAACATTTAATAAAGTGAGCAGCTCAGCCATTTCATTACACATACTACATACAAGGTACTATTGTAACAATACCTTTCAAGCCAGGAGATCCCTAAAGCTTTAGAAATAAATTACATCGCTACTGTCTGCTCCTATTCCAGAACAATTTCACCTCCATGTTTTAAGTGTCCATTCCAGACTGCATCGACTTAAATGTTCCTGATTAATTACATCTCAGTGACACCACACAGGGTCTATGGTTCATGCATTTCTTCACCATGATTTGCAAAACAATGAATGTAAATGTTATGACTATGGACGCGATTTTTACCATCCTTACACTTTATTACCTTTACTTTATACCAGGGGTCTCCAACCACCGGGCCATGGATCTGCACCGTTGGGGCCCCTGTGCCAGTCCGCGTCACCGCCACAGACCAGCACTACAAAATGAAAGTGCGGTCTGCGTACAGCGGCTCAGAGCCTACTTCCCCGCCCCCTCAGTGACAAGGCTCCCAGCAAATGAGCCAGCTGCCAATCAGACGCAAGCATCTAATGTTATGTGATGACATTACATGCTCGCCTCTGATTGGCTGCTGACTCATCTGCTGGGAGCCTTGTCACTGTGAGGCGGGGAAGCGTGCTCTGAGCTGCCGGTCTGCCAGAGGACCGATGAGGAAAGAGTGTGAGTGTGTGTGTATGTATGTATGTGAGTGTGTGTTATTGGGGGCTGCAACAAAGGAATGATGGGGTTATTGGGACTGCAAGAGGATGATGGGGCTATTGGGGGGCTGCAGGGATGATGGGGTTATTGGGAGCTGCTAAAGGGGATGATGGGGTTATTGGGGGCTGCTGCAAGGGGATGATGGGGTTATTGTGGGCTGCTGCAAGGGGATGGTGGGGTTATTGGGGACTGCAAGGGGATATTATGGGCTGCAAGGAGATGATAGGGACTGCAAGGGTATAGTGTGGGATGCAAGGGAATGATGGGGATATTATGGGCTGCAAGCGGAGGATGGGGAGACCATATTGAGGGCTGCAAGGGGGTGGAAAAATAAGACATCCCGTGAAAATAAGACATAGTGCATCTTTCGGGAAAACAGGGTACTAAACTCCACCCCTTCTCCATAGCCCCACCCCTATGATCAAAGCCCCACCCTTGTGCAACACCACCCCGGGAAAGTGGTCTTGCATGGCGCCGGTGCCCAGTGCAAAAAAATTTGGGGATCACTGCTTTATACTACTTTGTGTACTTACCATATTTTTCAGACTACAGGATGCATTGTACTATAAGATGCACCCCACATTTAGACAGTAGAAAACAGGAAAAACATATTTTGTAATTTAAACTGCCCTGAGTGTGCAAAGAAAGGGTTCATGATCCTTATCACTAATGTTAATGCACTAGGCTATAATATGGAGATCATACAGTAAATCTATTATCTTCCCTACAAAATCTGTGTTATGTTAGAGGGCGGTCGAGGCAGTCATGTGTTCCTACCCCTTAAGACCCCAAATGCGTTTATATGTCATAATGTAAATTGAGACATGCATCTTTGTGTAAAATGTATTATTTGAACTGTAATGTGTTTTATATATAATATAGTGTGTATATTTGGTGGATTGTAAGGTAATGTGGTCTCATAGTACTGTACTATAAGATGCATAGGAAAGTTATGTAGGATACTATTATATACATAATGTTGGTAAGATAGGAAGCTTGACTAGCAACTAACTGCAGGGCAACCAATAGTTATGTGTGAAACTAGCCCACAATGGGTGGCGTTACTTCATAAGGTAAGTGACTGTTTCCTGTAAGAAGTGAGATAGGGTTTGACTCTTGACTAATATGGACATGCAATTCACCTAGTACCTAAAGGCTGCAGTTATTGGGTTACTCATGGCAACCCCAAAGCAGAACACTGACTGTGAGATGACGAGAATCCTTCTAGAGATTATAGCTTTAGACAGGACAACTCAAGGGAGAAAAGGACAGTAGCACATTGCTACAAACATAGCTGGTAAACGGACTGTTGGCCTGGTCCCTAATCCTTACAGGTAGCTGCTTACTACAATGGGTGAACAACAGAAAAGCACAGGAACTGTGACTGCGAGCAAGGAGCTCTTTGCTTGAGTTATAGCGTGCTCCCTACCCCTAGCTCATCTGGAGAAGTTAAGCATTTGTTATGAAGTGTCTACGAGCAAATGTCTTTCCCCAACCTAGCACAATGTCCCCTTCTAATTACTCCTGTGAAAGGGATGGAGAACGAAAAGTGTGGTGTGAAGGTGACTGTTAAGGCCCCATTACATACAGTATAGTGACACACCAGTGATCCCAACAACGATCCGACCGGGACGGGATCGCTGGTGTGTCGCTACGTGGTCGTTGGTGAGATGCCATACAGGGAGACTTACCAGCCATGACCCAGTGATGTGCCGACACTCGACAGTTGTTGGGATCTGTCAAGTTCTCGGCCACAGAATGGGGATCGCTGGTCGTTGCTCTTGTCTCACACAGCGATCCAGCATGCCCATCGGGAGATCACCAATCAAAAAATGGTCCAGGCCATTCATTAACGATCAGCGATTTCCCAGCGGGGGGCCAATCGCTGCTAAGTGTCACACACAGCAATATTGCTGGCGAGCTCGCTGCTAAGTCACAAAACCTGTGACGTTGCAGCAATATTGTTAGCGATATCGCTATGTGTAACGGGACCTTTATACCAATGCTGCTGTGTATCTCACACCTTGTTATCTCACGTGTAAATTCGTATTGAAAACCTCTGCAAAGTGTTCAGTAAAAGACAGTTGTTTAAGGACTTTTGTCCTCTATTACTGTCTTCACTATGGACTAGTACTAGCATGCCAAAAGAAATGGCGACAAGCAGGCTGGAGAAAAGTATGACCTACACCACACAAGTCCACGCATCCAGCCAGGACCACAACCCCACTTTTCCTGTAGAGGTCTGGGGTGCCTTGAGGTGGGAATTACTCACACATTGCTATCGCCCTGGAATCCTCTACAGTGATACATAATATATTCAGCAACCACATTGTCTACACTCTTTGCAGTGCACAGATCTACACAACACTGCTGCACACACCATACAGATAAACTCAGCACTGCTATATATGCAACCTCAACTCTGCTACACACATACACATCTTTTACACACAGCTCTGCTACATGCACATAGACAACTCTGCCAATACACACACAGACAAACTCTGCTCCTCTACATCTACACAGACAGCTTCTCTACATCAACACACAGTTTATCTAAATCAACACATACACAATTCAGCTACACCAACACACACACAGTTCAACTACAATAACACACACAATTCAGCTACATTAATGTACAAACACATACACACAAATACACACATCAACTGTAAACTGTCACATTTTGAAATTTCTGCCAGTTCCCGATCATTAATCTTAAAAAGAGACTACAGTTCTTAACAGTTTAACCCGTTTTCTGTCAGGATGTTTAATAGTTATAATCACAATTAAAAAACTTAAAAGAACCTGAATAAGATAAAATATAATATATACAATCTGTGAGCTATCCACAATTTTTTAGACGGATGCTCATCCTATAGATGCCTGCTAATGATGAAGATCACTTGTTCTACCATGATCTGAAATATAATGTATAAAATTGGTTCATTAAACCACTATAAGTGGAATAACTGTATCTATTACCTCCCGTGTACGGGTGAAGCCTTACCTCTAGATGATTACTGCAACGGATGATACAGCATTTAGTTCACCTGCTCAGGTTCTTATTATTAGACTACCTGTGAATAGAAAAATATATATGCTATGTGTCAGATTCCCAATTGGTTTGAGCCTCCAGAGAACAATGATATGCTAACTTTCATTAAGTTTATAAGGTTCTGTTTGCATGTGGTTGTTGACTGGTTAAGACATGATCTTCTAAATATTATGTATCTAGGTAGATGGCTTGGATTGCTTTCAAGGATGCACATATACCACTATTTCAAAAACACAGAGAATGTACCTTTAAGATTAGCAAGTTTGTTCTGCAAGTTTGGTGTTGTTCTGAAGATCGGTCGTGAAAACCTTTCCTATTAAAATTCACAGAAAATATGGTTAATAATAATTGTGCCATTATACTGCCCTTATCAAATTAACAATAAGGTATAATTACCGATCATTGGTTCCTAAGAAGTCTTATGCAAATTGTCACTTCAGTGATGAAGGGAAAAACTATAATGCCACCTAATAAAGGTAGCAATGCTAAAAGTCATAATTGACTCTTTAACAAGCCTTTTAATATGACTTAGGATTTGCACCAGATCAGAACCCCAAACTGCAGACGCTGCATTTCAGGGTGATTGCCCCTCATTAGTGCAGTATTTGGGAGTTCTGATCTGGCTGTATGAGAGGCTAAGACAAGGTCTGGGGGAACAGCCATTCTCCTTGTGGAGACTTTTCTGTAGTCTTATGTACTACTACACATAATAGTAGTTATTCACCATCACATAGGACTACTGAGGAATTATATTTAACCTTATTGTAAATAAGGGCATACATTTGATAAGGGCACTACAACGGCACAATATACCCCAAACCATATTTTCTGTGACTTTTAATAGGAAGAGTTTTCACGGCCGATCTTCAGAACAACTCCAAAGTTGCAGAACAAACTTGCTAATCTTAAAGGTACATTCCCTGTCTTTTTGAAATAGTGGCATATTTTCCTATTCACAGGTAGTCTAATAATAAGAATCTGAACATATGCACTAAATGCCATATCATCCGTTGCAATAATCATCTAGAGGTAAGGCTTCACCCGTACACGGGAGGTAATAAATACAGTTATTCCATTCATAGTGGTTTAATGAACCAATTTTATTCATTATATTTCAGACCACGGTAGATCAAGAGATCTTCATCATTAACAGGCATCTATAGGATGAGCATCCTTCTAAAAAATTGAGAATAACTCACAGATTGTATATATCATATTTTATCTTATTCAGTTTCTTTTAAGTTTTTTAATTGTGATTATAACTATTAAACATCCTGACAAATCAGGGTAAACTTTTAAGACTGTAATCTCTTTTTAAACTTAATGATAGGGGACTATTGCAGCGCTCGGCCTTGACGTATTACGAGTTCTGTACAAACTACAAGGAGGAGTCACACATGTACCCTCCTAAGGCCTTCTAGCAGCAATAATTCCATTTATTGGTCTAGAGGATCATCTACAACCCTAACACCTTATATCTAGCTCTACTGTTAAACCTATGCATTAGTTTATAAAAGACATTTCCATCTACCCTTTTGGGTAATTATACCTTAATAGAGAGAGTCTCCAGGTCAGGATCCTCATCTCTTAACCTTGTGTGCAGATGCAAAGCTTGAATAGTATTCATATCCCATGAATTTTTCACATTATTTTCATGTTAACAAACCTAAATGTATATTATTGTCATTTTAAGACTTCAGACTTGAGCATATTGCCACCTAACGTACTCTGCCAGAGCAACAATGGAATGGTTTAGATCAAAGCATACTCATATGTTTCAACAGCCCATTTAAAATCCACACCTTAATCCCATTGAGACTGTGTGGCATAACTTGAAACTTGCTCTTCACAGACTCTCTTCATCCAATCTCACTTAGGCCTCTTGCACATGTACATGTCTCTGGCACATGTGACATCTGCGCAGCCACATGCCGACAGTATGGACATATGTTCACAAATGTTAATCAACGTTCTTTTTTACATGTTCATTTTTCTGCATGGATCGTGTCTCCGTGTGGAGCAGACGTGTGTACATTTTGTCGGTGTAACCTGAAAAAAATTTAGAAAACTTCACGAGGTATGAATACTTTTTCAAAGCATTGTAGGTTATAAAATGTATCTCATTCTGAAGATTCTGTCCTTTTATGAATTACACCAACAACCTATGAATTAGAATGAGCATCGTGTAATTCTCATTTTCTCCTTTGGTAGCGCTGCCTTAGCCTGTGTGCATGTGGCGCCCCAGCGGTCTGGCCGCTACTGAGGGGTACTGGACCCACACCAGGGGGTGGTATCCCCATCTGCGGCCACCATGGTTGGTAAATCCAGTCACCCACAAACACACACAACACACCTGGTCCCAGGCTTAGCTAGTGAACACAGGTAGTGGGGCGGTTCAGGCAGCCCGTGGGATGGTTGGGGGAGAAAGGTGGTGGGTGGAAAGGGAGCAGGAATTGGTCAGGAAAGGAAAGGGACAAAGGAAAAACACCACAGGAAGTAGGAGTCTGTCGAAGGAGGTCAGTTGGAGAGAGTACAGAGTGGAAGGACCCGGAGGACTTAAGCAGAAATGAGGCTCATCCCAGGTCCCGAGGCCAGAGGCCGCAAGGAGACAAAGGAAGCCCTAGGGGCACAGGCAGTGAGCGATCCACCTGTGCTCCCGAATCTGAAGTGAAGCGGAGGGGCAGGGCGAGCACCAGGGACCAGGCCCTGAAGGTGGCGAGGAGACTCCAAGCTCCAACCATGGAAATGGTAGCCATAAGATCTTTAGGAGCTGGGGCCAACTCCCGGCACTCTTAAACTCCCTTGCTTTTTAATTGACCACCCTAATGGGGTGGCCACGGACCAGGTCCACCACCGTGGCAGCCCCCAGACGGTTGAGGACGTCGAGAGAGAGGCCCGGCTCCAAGTACCTCACGGCCCTCACTGAAGCGAGTCATGCACATGATTAGTGTTTGCAGCGTTATGGATGTTATGGTCTTTGCGCTGCATCCATAATGCTGCATTATACAGTACAAGCACAGTTGATGAGATTTACATAAAACCCATGCCCGCTGTGCTTCTTTCCTTCACAGCATTAACTGACATGTGAGATGGCTTTCCGTCCACCCATATTATTAAGTAACATTTATTCAAAGTAAGCGATCCCCTTTATAAGCCCTTCTAGTATATTACAGATACCAATATTAATCTAAAAATACACCACAAACTGCAGTCATTAAAAATTGCTTTTGAAGAAGTTTGCATAGAGATGAATGAGATGTGTTTACTTTGTCTTTTCTCCTTACATGTATTTTGCCAAATAACAAAGATTAATGATGGATGAACCCGGACTGTAAAGTTCAGGATCCATACCAGACACCTAGTGTTCATGCACAAATCCTGAACACGGACTTCTCAGGAAAGTGTTTTACTATTCAGGTTCAGCCACCATTCAGGCTAGAGGACTGCAAAATGGGGATTAAAGCAGGACAGTTATACTTACCACTCATTAAACCTTAGGAATATTCACTTGTTCCCCCACCTACCCTCTGTAACAGCATTTATGATTGATTGCAATTAGGCTGCGCCCCATCCTCTGCGCCGGCACTTGTGATTGGTTGTCCTCACAATAGCTATCCAGGTCCCCAAAATATAGTGTAAATATAAATAATTGAAAAAATTGTGTGGGATCTCCCGTATCTTGATACCCAGCGCAGCTAAAGCAGAAACACTGGAGGTAGCAACCCTAAGCTGTGTGTTTTATCTTGGCTGAGTATAAAAATACAGGGACCCCCATGCGGGTTTTTTCAATTATTTAAATAAATAATTAAATAAAATGGCATAGGGTCCCCCCAGTTTTGATGGCCAGCGAAGATAAAACACACAGCTGGGGACTGGTATTTTCACGCTGGGGAGGCCCATGGTTATTAGGTCCTTCCCAGGCTACAAACAGTAGCCCACAGCCACCCAAGAATTGACATATCCATTACATACGCCAAATCCTGGTGCTTTACCTGGCCCATCCGATTGCCCTCAATCAGTGGCAATTGGGGAAATATAAGGGGCTAATGACAGATGTGATTTTTCTAAAAAATCACAGCTGCCAGGAAGCCCTGGATTAGTAATGGAGAGGTGTCTATGAGACCCCTTACTAATCGGTTAAGTAAAAGAAATAAACACAAAACACAGAAAAAAGTCTTTATTTTCTTTATGTACTCTCTTTCTCCAATGTATTAAACCCCAAAACACCCATGCAAGTCCGACATAATCCACAGACACAACGTCCTACAACAATCCCGGCTCTGCTACATTCTGAGGTCGCAATGCTGTCACATTAGAAAACATGACAAATCACTGTAGCCTGTGGAACACACTGACGGAGCTGCAGCTGTGAGAGCAGTGATGTCGGTGAGTTCACTTGATGTGAACTCATCTAAGGTGAACTCATTGAACTCAATTCCGGTATTCTGGCATTGAATTCAATGGTCCAGGATTACCTGATTAAACAGCATCATTGAAGTCAATAATCTAGGAATCACCAAAGAACTTAAGGCTGGATTACTAGAATGCACACACATTCTGGTAAAATGGGATTGAGTTCGTTGAGTTCACCTGAGGTAAATTCACTGATTCAATAAGAAAATTCTGCACCACATCTTCATCTCCTGGAAGAAAAACTCACCAAAAACACAACACATTTTTGACGATTTTTTGGCATGCATTTCTGCTATGACTTTCTAGATTTATTTCTGTACCAAATCTGCAAGGGAAAAAAGCAACATGTAAATAAAACATCAGAACTCACATTGACTGCTGAATTATGCTATGTGCACATGTTGCGTATTTGGATGCAGAAATTTCTGCACCAGAACTTGAACCCCTGGCAAAAAAAAGGTACCAAAAAAGCGTAGCATTTTTTACCTATCTTTGACATTAATTTTTCATGCATTTGGGGTGGAAATATGCTGCAAACATGCAGCAAGAATTGACATGCTACATATTTATTTCTGCACCAAATCTGCAAGGGAACAAAAGTAACATGTGCACAAAACATCAGAATTCTCATTGAATTTGCTGGCATAAGAATTTGCACTAAAAACACAAACAACGCATCAAAATTGTGTTGTGGTTTTGATGCAATTTTTGGCCTAGAGATGCAGATTTGTTGCTGAATTTTCTCATTGAACTCAGTGAACTCACCTCAGGAGTTCAATGAGTTCCCCTCAAGTCACAGGTGAGTTCATCTGAGGTCACAGCTGGGGTACCATAGGAACTGTGCAGCTGTGACCTTAGGTGAACTTACTGACACTAACAATCTCACAGCTGCGGCTCCATCGGTGTGTTCCGCAGGCCACAGTGATGACATTTTTTATGTAACTGCACACTGCACCCTCAAGATATAGCAAAGCCATGATCATCGTGTGACGTCGTGGTAAGGATCACGTTGGTCCTGCAGGGGTGTTTTGGAGATTAATAAATAGATATCTCTCCCCTTACTAATCCAGAGCTTTGGGGCAGATGTGATTTCTTCACAAATCAAACCTGTCATTAACCCCTTATGTTACCCCGATTACCACCACAGCAGAGTTAGGTAAGCACTAGGTAATGTCGCCTTGTCTGACAGCAGTATGTATATAGCAGTATGCTATATGTAGGATGAGACGATCAGTATATTCATTCTTGGGATGAGGTACAAGTTCACCTTTTACACACGTGGTCAAAATTGTTGGTATCCCTCATTTAATGAAAGAAAAACCCACAATGGTCACAGAAATAACTTGAATCAGTTGCAAAGAAATAATAAATAAAAAAATTATGAAAATAAACAAATGAAAGTCAAACATTGCTTTTCAACCCTAATTCCACAGATTTTTTTTGTAAACTCATGAAATAAACCTGGACAGAGATGATAGTTGTTATATCAAGGTGTGTCCACTAATTAGCATCACAGGTGTCTACAATCTTGTAATCAGTCAGTGGGCCTGTGTATAGGCCTACAGATACTCAATGTGCTGTTTGGTAACATGGTGTATTCCACACTCAACATGGACCAGAGGAAGCGAAGGAAAGAGTTGTCTCAGGAGATTAGAAAGAAAATTATAGACAAGCATGTTAAAGCTAAGGGTTATAAGAGCATCTCCAAGCAGCTTTATGTTACTGTCACAACAGTTGTACATATTATTCAGAAATTTAAGATCCATGGAACTGTAGCCAACCTCCCTGTACATGGCCGCAGGAGGAAAATTGATGACAAATCGAAGAGATAGATAATGCAAATGTTAACAAAAGGGTCCAGGAAAACTTCTAAAGAGATTAAAGGTGAACTTCAAGCTCATGGAATACCAGTGTCAGATCGCACCATCCGTCGTTCTTTGAGCCAAAGTGGACTTCATGGGAGACAACCAAGGAGGACACCATTGTTGAAAAAAATCATAAAAAAGCCAGACTGTAATTTGCCAAACTATATATTGACAAGCCACAAAGCTTCTGACAGAATGTCCTATGGACAGATGAGACAAAAATTGAACTTTGTGGCAAGGTACATCAGCTCTATGTTCACAGATGGAAAAATTAAGCATATCAAGAAATGAAGACTGCCCCTACTGTGAAACATGGAGGAGGTTCTGTTATGTTCTGGGGCTGCTTTGCTGCATCTGGCCCAGGTTCTTTGAATGTGTGCAGGACACAATGAAATCTCAAGACTATCAAGGGATTCTATAAAGAAATATGCTGCCCAGTCTCTTGGTCTTAGTCACAGATCATGGGTCTTGCAACAGGATAATGACCCAAAACACATAGCTAAAAACACCCAATAATGGCTAAGGCTGGTTTCACACTGCAGTTTTTTTCCTGATCAGGTTCGATCAGGATTGTGTGCCAAAGCCAGGAGAGGAACTTGCAGAGAGAAACTATTAATGAAAGACTGACACCTGTTCTGGGTTTTGGAGACACTGGTTGGTTTTGGCACACAAACCTGATTGAACCTGATCAGGGAAAAAAACTGCAGTGTGAAACCAGCCTAAGAGGAAAACTTTGGACTATTTTGAAGTGACCTATGAGCCCTGACCTAAATCCTATTGAGCATCTTTGAAAAGATCTGAAACATGCCATCTGGAAAGGGCAACCTTCAAACACGAGACAACTGGAGCATTTTGCTCTTGAGGAGTGTGCCAAAACACCTGTCAAGAGGTGCAGAAGTCTCATTGACAGTTAAATGAATCACTTGGTTGCAGTGCCTCAAAAGGTTGCACACCAAAATATTAAGTTGTGGGTACCATCATTTCTGTCCAGGCCATGATTTTAATTTTTTTTTAAATTCAGTGGAAGCAGGGTTGAAAAGCAATGTCTGACTTTCAATTGTTTATTTTCATAGAATTTTTTAATTTAGTATTATTCTTGTCAGATTCAAGCTATTTCTGTGACCATTGTGGGGCACCAACAATTTTGACCATGTTTGTTTTGTCCTGACACAACTTCTCTCCGGGGCACTTACGATTGTAGCTGTTGGGGCATATGATAGTCTTCATTAACTCCATCAATGTTTACGCTGCTCTCTCCATCCTCTGCACAACGTAGTCAACAGTTTTGAGGGATCATAGCTACTGATGGACTACTCTAAGGCTACTTTCACACTACGATTTTTGTAAAATCCGATGCTGTCCGATATAAATCGGACAGCATCGGATTCTTCTAATGCCTGGAATCGGGTGCCAAATAGACATCCGATTCCGACAGAAAATAGGATGCCCGCCCTCCTGTCAGATCGCTCCCTGAGAGCTGTCAGTCTCTCCCCGGTCCTCTTCTTTATCCCCTGTGTCTCCCCTCTTGGCCCCCTGTCCTCTCCTCTTATCGCCCTGTCCTCCCCTCTTGGCCCCCGGTCCTGTGTCTCCCCTCTTGGCCCCCAGTCCTGTGTCTCCCCTCTTGGCCCCCGGTCCTGTGTCTCCCCTCTTGGCCCCCGGTCCTCTCATCCCCTGTGTCTCCCCTCTTGGCCCCCGGTCCTCTCATCCCCTGTGTCTCCCCTCTTGGCCCCCGGTCCTCCTATGCGTCCTCCTCCTCTCCTCTTGTCCTCCTCCTCTTGTCCTCCCCTCTCCTCCTCTCTTTTCTCACCTGTCCACGACTCCTGCACGGTCCCGCGCGTCTCCGGTGCCTTGCTGTTCTGTCTCAGTGCTGCCAGGACCTCTCGTGATGTCACAATCACATGACTGCCGGCTATTGGTTCCTGGCAGTCATGTGATTGTGACATCACGGCAGGTCTTATCAGCACAGACGGCAAGATACCTGGAGACACCGGAGATGCCGGGAGACGTCGGGGGCTTCGTGGACAGGTGAGCATAGATTTTTTTATTTTTAATTAACCCATTCATTCACTTTTGGAGCGATTTTAGTGTACTGAGCATGCTCAGTACACTAAAATCGGTCCGAGGAGACATGAGATGTTTCCTCGGACCCTTCTCCATAGGGCCCCATGTTAAGTTGATCGGGTCGGATCGGATGTGCACTAAATGCCATCCGATCTGGTCCGATCCGAATCTGTCAGATTTTATTTTCGGTGCAAAAATCGGAGCAAGCTCCGATTTTTGCACCGATAAAAACATCGGACAGATTCGGATCGGACCAGATCGGATGGCATTTAGTGCACATCCGATTCGGTCCGATGCCCATAGGCCTGCATGGGTCCGAAAATCGGTCCGATGCTGTCCGATTTTCATCGGACAGCATCGGAAATGCTAAAATCGTTATGTGAAAGCAGCCTTACCAGCTCTGTTATGTTATGTGACCCTACAAGCTACACTTTATGGATCTGGCTACACACAGACTTCTTGTATTATACCATTTGCAATTTAAGGAACACCCTAAATCACACGTTGATGCAATATGAGATTTTAATGCTATTGGTGCACAACAAATAAATAAATGAAAAAGAAGAAAAAGTATTATTTTATTATTTATCATTTATTTTGCTTATCATATTCTATATCACTTTGCAGATTTCATGATTACTGTCCCCATTGGGTCTCACAATATAAACTTCCTACCAGTAAGTCTTTGGAGTCCAAGTATTGCTATTAAAGAGTTCACATATAAATTGACAATTTGAATGGAGACTGTGTATACCCCCGTCATATACTGTAAGAACTTTAATTTTAATGTATGTACCTATTATATATGTGTTCACAGCAAGATATTATAGTCTATCTTGTTGAAAAAAAGGTTTTTAGAATTTTTGACCACTAATTTATTTTTTCCTTACAATGTATATTATTATGTTTTGCATTCTACAGTTCATTATAAAATGTCCATCATACATTTTTAATTTTGGACTGAAATAAAAGGAATGGAATCTCTCAATTAGGCCTCTATAAGGAGATCCATGGAGATTACAAGAAGCTGATCAAACAGCTACAGCCAAAAGGGAACAGGTAATGGCATCAGTATATACGTACGCCTGTCCGATATAGGACATGATTCTAATGACTCTTCTATTATTATTCTAGAAAGTCCAATTTATTTTATTTTCTTAGAGGAGTAGTCATTAAACTAATGATGAAATTGAACAAAAAAAGATACTTATAATATTTATGAGCTTCCAACATAGTCTACATTGTAGATATACGGTATGACAGAGGTAGAGACCTGGTCTTTAAATCAGCAATGTGGATGTATTTAAATCATTTTTATGAAATGTTTCATGAAAGAATTATCAGCAAAAGAGATGGGCAAATCAGACATTTTCTTACTATATTACTGTACTTTAATGGACAGTCTTGTAGGAAATGATTCTGCACTACTGTCCCATTCTGACATCAGGACATGGCCATTATACACAGATGCATGGCACTCCACGTGGCACTATGCATCTCTCCCAGCAGAAGCAGAGTGTCATATATGTGGCTGATTACTAGAGTCAAGTGAAACAGTATGTACATGCCAAGTGAGGCTGGGGTTCCACATAAGCCCTCAGTCCATTTTTGGCTTCAGTTTTCTCTTTTTTTTTTTTCTAAGTCCAAAAACTGACAGAAAAACGGATTGGATGTAATAAACACCCTGTCCGTTTTTCTATGGAGCTCCAAACATTGCCCTGTCCGTTTTTGAGTCAAAAACGTTGCATGCAACGTTTTTGGCATCAGTTAAAAAACGCATGCGTTTTCATGCGTTTTTTTTAACATGGGGCCCTATGGGAAACGCATGCGCGAACGCATGGCATATGCGCACTTGCGTTTGCGCATGCGTTCGCGCATGCGTTTTTTTAATGAAAAGTCCAAAAACGTTCAGGAGTGCAGGAGGCTCAAAAAGCACCCAGAAAAAAACGGATTGGTGATGAAAATCACTTCCAAAAACGGATTTCTATGTGTGACCACAGCCTAAGGCTGGGGTTACACATGAGCCCTTGGTCCGTTTTTGGCTTCATTTTTGTTAATTTTTTTTTCTAAGTCCAAAAACTGACAGAAAAACTGATTGGATGTAATAAACACCCTGTCCGTTTTTTTCTGCACTTAAAAACATTGCTATGTCCGTTTTTGAGCCAAAAACGTTGCTAGCAACGTTTTTGGGGTCCGTTTTTCAAAAAAAAAAAAAAAAAATTTTTTTTTTTTTTTAACATGGGCCCTATGGAAAAACGGATCCGTTTTTTGAGGTGCCTTAAAAAACGGATCCGTTTTTTTGAGAATTTTGGTCAAAAAATGACTAAGGCTGTGGTCACACATAGAAATCCGTTTTTGGAAGTGATTTTCATCACCAATCCGTTTTTTTCTGGGTGCTTTTTGAGCCTCCTGCACTCCTGAACGTTTTTGGAATTTTCATTAAAAAACGCATGCGCGAACGCATGCGCAAACGCAAGTGCGCGTTTGCATGCGTTCGCGCATGCGTTTCCCATAGGGCCCCATGTTAAAAAAAACGCATGAAAACGCATGCGTTTTTTAACTGATGCCAAAAACGTTGCATGCAACGTTTTTGACTCAAAAACGGACAGGGCAATGTTTGGAGCTCCATAGAAAAACGGACAGGGTGTTTATTACACCCAATCCGTTTTTCTGTCAGTTTTTGGACTTAGAAAAAAAAAATTAGAAAACTGAAGCCAAAAACGGACTGAGGGCTTATGTGGAACCCCAGCCTAAGTCCTAAAACGTTCAGGGGTGTAGGAGGCACAAAAAGCACCCAAAAAAAAACGGATTGGTCATGGAAATCACTTCCAAAAACGGATTTCTATGTGTAACCCCAGCCTAATGGAGGAGTTTGTGGCATGAAACATGTCTTTTTGTTACATTTCTTGAGACATTAAGCAGAGCAGCCACTAAGGTGGCATATTTAGAGTAATCAGGGATTGTGTACAGCAAAAAAGCTCCCTTTCTCTATATGTTGAGTTCAAAATTTTAAATATGGCTCATTTGTTTCTTCTGAATCTAGTTAGTCCACTTAGGTGCTCCTAACTGAGCTTTGTTGAGCTGTTTGATCCATGCAGACATCCCAGTCTAGGGGCAAGGTGGGTCCACACCTTTGGGATTCATCATCATTACAATGATGGATGGTATGGACAATGGCTGGAATTCATCAAGGCTTTTACACTAGTTTTATTTGATATTGTACTGCAGCCCTTCCACTTTGCTAAACAATGGATGTAAAAAAATCACAAAAAACAAAAAGGCCATACTTAGCAATACCTGGTCATAAGACCGATATACTACAAGATGCAGACCGGCCTCAGAATAAAAGATGGAGGTGTAAGGAGGTTGCTGACACCAGAGAGATTCCTATCCCTGAAAAGTGTTGCTGTAGTCATATGCCATTTTATATAGTACTAGTAAAAAGGCCCGATGCAATTGCATCGGGAGCGCGGTGAAATGAATTGTGTGTATACAGGCGGGTGAGTGGCTAGCAGAGTATACATGGGGCTCTGTGGGTGGCAGACTATACAGGCGGGTCTGTGGGTAGCAGAGTATACAGACTGCTCTGAGGGTAGCAGATTATACAGGCGGCTCTCTGGGTAGAAAAGTATACAGGCGGCTCTGTGGGGAGCAGAGTATACAGGCGGGTTTGTGGTTAGCAGATTATACAGGCGGCTCTGAGGGTAGCAGAGTATAGAGAAGGCTCTGTGGGTAGCAGAGTATAGAGGCGGCTGTGTGGGTAGCAGAATATAGAAACGGCTCTGTGGGTAGCAGAGAATAGAGGCGGGTCTGTGGGTAGGAGAGTATACAGGCGGCTCTGTGGGTAGCAGAGTATAGAGGCGGCTCTGTGGGTAGCAGAGTATAGAGGCAACTCTGTGGGTAGCAGAGTATACAGGCGGCTGTGTGGGTAGGAGAGTATACAGGCGGCTCTGTGGGTGTCAGAGTATAGAGGGGGCTCTGTGGGTAGCAGAGTATACAGACTGCTCTGAGGGTAGCAGATTATACAGGTGGCTCTCTGGGTAGAAAAGTATACAGGCGGCTCTGTGGGTAGCAGAGTATACAGGCGGGTTTGTGGTTAGCAGATTATACAGGCGGCTCTGTGGGTAGCAGACTATAGAGAAGGCTCTGTGGGTAGCAGAGTATAGAGGCGGCTGTGTGGGTAGCAGAATATAGAAACGGCTCTGTGGGTAGCAGAGAATAGAGGCGGGTCTGTGGGTAGGAGAGTATACAGGCGGCTCTGTGGGTAGCAGAGTATAGAGGCGGCTCTGTGGGTAGCAGAGTATAGAGGCAACTCTGTGGGTAGCAGAGTATACAGGCGGCTGTGTGGGTAGGAGAGTATACAGGCGGCTCTGTGGGTGTCAGAGTATAGAGGGGGCTCTGTGGGTAGCAGAGTATACAGACTGCTCTGAGGGTAGCAGATTATACAGGCGGCTCTCTGGGTAGAAAAGTATACAGGCGGCTCTGTGGGTAGCAGAGTATACAGGCGGGTTTGTGGTTAGCAGATTATACAGGCGGCTCTGTGGGTAGCAGAGTATAGAGAAGGCTCTGTGGGTAGCAGAGTATAGAGGCGGCTGTGTGGGTAGCAGAATATAGAAACGGCTCTGTGGGTAGCAGAGAATAGAGGCGGGTCTGTGGGTAGGAGAGTATACAGGCGGCTCTGTGGGTAGCAGAGTATACAGGCGGCTCTGTGGGTAGCAGAGTATAGAGGCGGCTCTGTGGGTAGCAGAGTATAGAGGCAACTCTGTGGGTAGCAGAGTATACAGGCGGCTGTGTGGGTAGGAGAGTATACAGGCGGCTCTGTGGGTGTCAGAGTATAGAGGGGGCTCTGTGGATAGCAGAGTATGATGTGGCGGGAGGCTGGAGGAGTGAGGGGAGCAGAGGCTGGAGGGGTGAGGAGAGCAGAGGCTGGAGTGGTGAGGAGAGGTCCAGATGGAGGGGTGAGGAGAGGTCTGGCTGGAGGGGTGAGGAGAGATGCGGCTGGAGCATGCTCAGTACAGTAAAAGGTCTCCAAACAGGAAGGCAGGGGTTAAAAAAAAAAAAAAAAAAATGCTCACCTCTCCCAAGAGCCCCCGCCGTCTCCTGCCGTCTTCCTCCAAGCTTCCGGTGGCTGCCGCAGGCTCCCAGTGTCTGCAGAGCTGTTCTAGTGCAGTTCAGGACCTGCGGTGATGTCACAGTCACGTGACACCAGGTTACCATGGAGTAACATGGTGTCACGTGACTGTGACATCATCACAGGTCCTTGACTGCAGTAGAATAGCTCTGCAGACACTCGGAGCCTGCGGCAGCCACCGGAAGCTTGGAGGAAGACGGCAGGAGACAGCGGGGGCTCGGGGAGAGGTGAGCATTAACTTTTTTTTTTTTTTTTTACAGTAGTGCGGTCTGCGGCTCGTGATGACGCTGCGCGTCATCACTCGCAGTCCCGCAAAGCATGTTGGGATTCGGCTACAGTGCCCGAATTCCCAACTGCGGATTGTATAAGTAGATGTATTTATGTAAATTATGTGTATGTTTAAAATATCTTTGATTTTGTTGTAATTTGTAAGTAGATTATAGATATCTGATTTGTGATGTTAAATATCAAAAAATGTAATAAAAATAAATAAGATATATCTTTTTCCCTAAGAAATGGGTCCATTGTTATCAGCCATCCCTACGTGTCACTAATGTTAGCCTTGCTTGGTTGTAGGGGAACCTAGGCATTACAGAAGACAAGGCTGAGGGAGTTAGTGTAAAGCTGTCCCACAAGGAAGGGGGATATAAGAGGGAGTGCTTCATTATACATGGAGGAATGAGACAGAGGGCAGAATAGGAGCATAAGCAGCGTGCAGGAGGAAAAGGAGGAAGCCAGGCTTATACTACAGTAAAGCCCCTCTTGGAGGAGAAGGGAGGTACGAGTGGGCAATCCCACACACAATAAGTGAAGCTAACTGATGAGGTGAGTGACAGATGGTCCTGCTGTAGAAATTGCCAGAAAGTCATTCTTCAGGCTGAGATCCACATACCCCGACAAGCATAGGGGGAACCTAATTAAATCTTTACCAATTGAGCCATGCAGTTGGGTACCTGGGAAGGAACAGTACAGGATCCCTCAGGGTCGCCCAGTTTAGCCAGGTGGGACATAGTCTGCACCAGAAACTGTACCGCTGGTCTGTGTGTGAAGATGATAAAGTTGAAGGAAGGTTCCAGTCTGTACGCTGTTCAGTGTATGATGAAACTGTGTTTGGACTATGTTGCAAGAAGTCTTAAACTGTAGTGGCCTCTTTCTTGGTAACCTTCCTTGGTAACTGCGCAGTGTGAATGGGCCTATTACCCAGAAGTACTGAAGCAACAAGGCATACTAAGTCTCCAATAACAACCCATGTCTGTAACATGCCAGGGCAAGGGAACAGGCCATCTTGCCCACGACTAGGGCCTTTGGCACTGTTACAGAGGCACAGATGCAAAATACCGATGAACAACATCTCACATACCTACCATCTATGAGGAGATGGATGCTTAGTATTATAGATGAACATTTATAAGGAATGTATAGGGTGCCATGGTGTAGGGTACCATGCCAGCTTTCAGCCTGTTGGTAATGCCCATACAGTTAGATCAAACTGGCAACCAAGTACTCTATTAGTGTACCTCACATGGACCGACATACCAATTCCCCCACCTAAACTCTAGTGCAAGGCTGCATACTGCAAACATGAGTGAATACATGAGGAATTAGTTGATACTTTTGCCAAAATATGCAAGCTTGCAACCCGTGTCATGGTTACTTTTTGACTTGCAAACGCCTACACTAAAATTAAAAGTGATTCAAAAGTGACATGAAATCCAAAAACAGAACAAAAAAGACAATTTTTGTCCAAACCTTGCAGATGGCTTGATGGAAACAGGTGACAAATTGCTGCACAACAGATTCACTATCATTTACACCAGAAAGTCGCCTCCATTATTTCAGGAATCTACTCTAGCTCATAGCTGCAGACTAGTGTGGATTTCAGATTGTGGCAAACAGACAGTCAAATTCAATAAGAGGCATGCTCCCCTGGAACATTATCTTATATGCACACTAGCTAATACATTATTGGGATACCGTGCCAGGATATATATTTGAGAGAACACAGACATAGCATTGGATAGAAAAAACTAACGGTACCTTTACACGTCGCAACATTGCATGCAATTTCACTTGCAACTTACTGGTTGCAGTGAAATCATGGACACATTGTTACATTTGTATACGGCAACAAAATGGAACAATGTGTCCATGATTTCACTGCAACTAGTAAGTTGCAAGTGAAATTGCATGCAATGTTTCAATGTGTAAATCTACCCTAATAGAAACTGGTAGAAGTGGTATGGTGTTGGCATGCATTTTTTATTGTACTAAACGGCATTGGAAGATAATGTGGCGAAGTATGTAAAAGCATGAATTTCAGCTAAAAATGAACATACAACATGACAATGACCCTATATATAGAGGTTTCTTGAAATACCAATTCAAAGGCCATATAAAAATTCCATTATGGTGCTGTGGGAGGATTTAATACACCCATACATTAAACAAAACCCTTTAATCATCACACATCTGACTATTTTTAGGACACCGTATTTGGTAGTTATTGAGAAAAACTTTCACTGTTCTGGTAATGAATGGAGGTCGTATTGGTTCAGTCTCCACTGATCACTGAAAAAAGAGGACATACTTACCAATACAAAATATACCAGATCACAGGATGCAGACAGGCCCCAGCTGTATAAAATGGAGATATCACAGGTGCAAAACACAGCCCCAAAGTGTTATCACTTGTGAGGTGAACTTATATTATTATTATTATTATTTATTTATATAGCGCCATTATGTTCCATGGCGCTTTACATGAGGATAGGGGAGACAAGCACAATTACAATAACTCTAGACAATCAGGACATACAGGTACAGGAGGGGAGGGGACCCTGTCCACAAGGGCTCACAGTCTACAAGGGGCTGGTGGGGATACAGTAGGCTTGGGGAGTGTCAGTTACGGGGCCATGTGACCTACTATGGGTGTTATCAATAGACTGGTAGCTAGGACAGGGAATTATGTAGGTATGCAATATAAGCCTTATCACTAAGCATCCCCCACCCACCTTATGTATGATAGCTGAGAAGGTAAATGTTCATCAGTAATTTGCATATGTGCTAATTCCATGATATATAGTGGGTCCTATCTCCATCCTGAGTAAATGGTATTTTAATAATCTATTATCAAAATATGTTTTTTCTCCAGTGATGTGTTGTCAATCTGATATTTTCAGTGCATTGCCTCCACTAATCAGCAGTTATTACCTTTCTTGTGGATAGTTGATGACGCCTTACCACTGGAATGACCCTTTACAGTATTCTCTTTGTAGTGTGCACAGTTTTCAATATTTGCAAATCATGGTCAGATAATGACACAATATTATATCTAACAAATAATAAGTGAGTAAAGATGCATTTATGCTCTTTCAAATTGTTCAACTGATGCTGCAGCAGATTCTATGGAAAACGTTCAATGTGCTAAATCTAAACACTTAAAAGGAATCTATCAACAGATTTTTGCTACATCATCTGACAGCAATATAATGTAGGCAAAGAAATCCTGAATCCAACGAGGTATCACATAGATTACTGGTTGAAGCCGTTCTCACACAATTACAGAATTTAGTTTCAGGAACACAGCTGAGTTGAGATATCGCCCCTGCCCCCACCAGGATCCCAATAGAGTTTGTGCTTCACTGTGAGATGTCAATCACAGCAGGGGGCATGTAGGAACTGCTGTGCGTGCCAAAGTTGTCCAGTAATAGGACAAAAAAAGCAAAAAGGATCCGCACTTCCATGTGGAGCGATGAAGAGAAAATCAAAAATATTTTAATGTGAAAACTTTTTTTACTGTTTTACAATAAAGTTTTGTTCATTTTATCTTCATCGGATCCTTTTTGCTTTTTTGTCCTATTTCTGGTGACAGCTGTGCCAAGAATCCAGCACCCAGCCCTTCTGCCATGGATTGAGACAGTTCTATTCAACATGGCGAGCTTCCTTTTTGTCTTTTTCTTTTTTTAGCCATATAATGGTAATCACAGGGTAATAAACCCAATATTTTAAGTAAACTTAACACACACTAAAAAGAAAAGCACAGTTGCTTTTTGTTTTTTAACCCTTAATCATGTTGTTCTCAGCTTACATAGCAAAACCCCGTATAGATTCCCTTTAATGATGTTAATGATATCTTAAAGGTATAAATAACCCCACACTAATTATTTTTCTTAAGTCCTGCTGCTTTTGCCATGACAATTAGGACAAATTGACTTGACCCATAAGGGACCCATATATTCTATAGAGTTGTAGGACAAACACTTATTTTTAATAGTGGAAAGTGGAGAAAGTTGCTGTCAGACTCTTCTGGCAGCAGTTTGTATTTTGGGAAAACAAAGAATCAAAATACCCAAATCTCCTTTCGGGTATGTGCACACAGGGAGTTTTAGGGCCGTTTTAGCAGCGGAAACCGCCGGTCGGTTTACATAAATTTCATGCAAATTTATGTTAATCCAAACCGGCGTTTGGATTAACATAGAAACCTATGTAAACCGACACCCGCTGTGCACACAGCGGCGGTTTACACATGCTCATCCGTTGCTAACCCGCTGGGTTCCCAGCGGGTTAGCAAAGAATGAGCTTGCTCTATATTCCGGCCGGTTCTGCAGCGGCTGCAAGCAGAATCATGTGCTGCTTCCAGCCGCTGCAGAATCGCCGGCGCTAACCCGCTGTGCACCGCCGCACACCCACCCGTCTCCCGCAGCACGGACCCGACAGGAAGCCGGTGGACGGCTCCGGAGCTTCCTGTCGGGTCCCGCCCAGCCGCCGCCGCCACTAACCCGCCCCCGTGTGCACATACCCTTCCCCACCCTGCTCTGACGGGAAAGAGTCAGTGTTCCTTACACATTATTAATTACTTATCCTGCCAATACTATGGACGTTGATTATTCTGTATATGGGTCCCTTAAGCTGCCTATTTTATAATTATTTAGGTCATCAATTATATTGCTACATTCCTTAATACATCCACAACTTTTATAGCACATTATGTAAACGTGGATAAATGCGCATAGGGTCTTATCTTTTACAAAGGGTTGTGCGGTGTATATTAGGAACTGCTCACCTGGTTCGGTTGTGTCACCCACAACGGTATAATCGCCTGTAAGATGCTTGTAGAATGGCTGCTGCAGGCCGCACCTTCACGATAACGTGGAAACAGGAATGCTGTAATGGGACAAAATGCCGGATTGCCGCGCTGCCAACAAAATCACCAGGAACAAAGAGTTAACTGGGCAGATTTTTCTTTTATTCTATCCTACACGTTTCAGAGCATCTATCGAGCTCCTTCTCAGGGAACCTGGTGATTCTTGGCGGCAGCGCGGGGAAATCCCGCATTTTGTCCCATTACAGCAAAGCACCATTATAGCACTTTATTTTTTTTTAAGCATTGGAGTGGTGCTTTAAATGTACTATTATGCTGACCTTTCTGTGGCTTCACCTTTTGCCGATGCCACTCCAGTTCTGCATCGACAGCTTGTCCAAGTAGCTTCTGACTGGTCGAAAGCCAGAAATTAAGTCCCAAGCTCCCAGTGCAACTCTATGAGAGCAGAACAAGGCTAGAACGAGCTTCCATAGAGATGTATTGAAAAGTGACCTCCGGCACGCTCTATGAACATTGGAGCATTGGCAGGTCACCACTGGAGTGATGCTTTAATATCATCATTATGATTTAATGAACGTAACTGTGAACACTCAGCAGTAAATGACATGTTGTGTCTAATCTAAAGATCAACTGTCATAATGTTGACTCCAAGTAATGAGCTGTACATACACCATGATTGACTGCGTTACGGGCTGCTAAGTTTCTCCTTCTTATTTTTTAATTGTATCTCTTTAAAAGTTAAAGTGTTTCTTTAATTTCTTTAATGTTGACTGATAAAAATCATTACAATATGTATAGGCACTTCTTACCTCCACGGGAACTACAGAGATTAAATTATGAAGCAAATCTAAGCTTTGAGGCCAATTTTATTTCATCTGTATTCCCTATTTTCATCTCTTCATCTTTCCATCACAATCTGCATCATTATTAGCAACACCAGATTAGTAGCAAAGAATGAAAAGTAAGACATCTGCGCTATAGCATTAATATATTCAAAATGTTTTGACTTTCATCTTGCAGACATTAGCACCGAGCTGCTCCACATAATGACTCCTGCTCACAGCATCATTGTCTTGCAATGGAATAAAAAAATATTCATAGTTAAAGGTAAAAAAAAAAATAGAAGTAATCACTGACATCCCGCATGAACAGTAATAAAAGTGGGAGAGATTGTTCATAATGCTCTTACTTTTGCCTATTGTTCTTCTCTACCTTTATTTCTAATTACTGGTACAATTTTAAGGCACTGAGGCAAGCCTCCAGCAGTGTGCTGAAGGTGTGTTTGTGCTGTTATGCCCTCTGGCTTTGCTGCCAGCCTATTCCCTTAGATCAGAGCCAGAAGCTAGACTGCTTCCGAATACCGATCACCTAACCCAGACCTAATCCTTTGAGTTCTCTCTGGCATCTATTCCTTCTGCCAGTTTCCTCTTCTGTTCCTATCTTTTCTTCTGAAGTTGACAACAAAGACATCCTCGGGGCCTTCCTTGATGTAAGACCACTCTTGATGTTTTTACAGTGTGTGTTTTTTTTTTGTACCCTAAACTTGCGCTACTTTTATATTCAGCTAGAACAATATTTGTTCACCAGAACATAAAGAAGAGATTGTGCCTGTTGCATTGATTTATAGATTTTTTAATTTGTACTGCCTCATTTCAAGTAGTGTTATCACGCCCCAGCCTTGTTCACCTCGAATTCCTGCCCCCGTCCCGCTCTTTAATTTTTTACCTATTAGCTTGCCTTTTCCTTATTTACGCTAAATTGGCGTGCCGTGCCATTATTAATTTTAAAAGACGACTGTACAGGATGTGCATGAATATGGAATTTCTATGAAGCTGGAAACTTTTGAACAGCTCCTGTCCTTTGTGATAGTGAGTTTTAAAAGGGAAATCTCCAAAGAGCTAATTAGCAGACGAATGGATCTCTAGCTTGAACAAAGCTGGAGAGATAGCAGATAACTAAAAGGACCTGGCCATGGTTGTTTTATATCAAAGCACTGATAGTGCACAGGAATGTAACCTTAGGCTGCTACCTGACAGGGACAATATTAAAGAAAAACAAGGGAATGTGGAATTTAGTGACAGCCACGTCCCATTATTCTCTGTAGAGGATTCAATCACAAGCGCAATGTGCTAATTATTGGTTCTATACTAGTGGACGGACATGGCAGGTCTGCTTCCCTGCCATTGATTTTCTTACTTTTATATATGTTTATTAAAATGTTGGATGTGAAAATCATATGTTGGTGACAATGTAGAAGCGGTAATATCTCAGTGAAGGATCACTATGGGACTGTGTCATAGCAGTAGGCTATAAATATTGTAGGCTCCTCTAATCTAAGCCATTCATGTGCTCCATATTTATTGAAGAACCAAATCTCTATTACATTTCTTTTGTTACCTGACACTGAATATTGTCCATCATCATTGACATGTCAGAGGTATGAGGGAGTGGGCTGTTATTCTTAACTGTCCATCACACTGATCAATGGTTATAATTACTGCTGCTTTTGTTAAACTGCTAATTATTTTTTCCCATTTTTACAGTAGATCACCACAATAAAAAACCTTTGATATTCAGACAGATTTAATGAATTATTTACAACCTTTTTGGTCATGTTAAAAATGCAAACTTCCAAAATAATAATAATCTTTAAATCTATAGTGCAGTAATATTCTACTGAAATTTGCAGCTCAGATAAAAAATGTATACACAAAATCAAAGATTACAGAGACACAATCTAAGAAAAGGGCTGTAGGGGCAAGACAGTGCAATAGTGTGTTATCCAGACAGCAATAGTGAGTAAAGTGGTACTGACCCCCTGATGGGGTATGTGAGACAAAACACCTAATACAGTTTGAGGAAATGATATCCGGCTGCCACCATTCCACAGAATGTAGGATCCAACGTGATATTGAGGTAATAAGAGATTCAGGTATCCTACGCTGCTGGTTGTATAATCAAGGAAATCCAATACATGTCATTTGAGAAACAGTCTGGTTTATCCCTATGTATTTTGAAGTAATCAAATTTGATTGTGAATTAGCAACATATTGCTCGTTTATTACGTAATTCCTGACATGATTATAACTACCGTATGAACTCTCGTCTGAAGAAATTTAACCAGGGATGCCACCAGGAATTTTGCTGGCAAAAGTTTTGTGTCCCCTCGAGACTCTGCCCAGACTCCATTCCACCTCTGCCTTCACCCATCGAAGTTTCCACAGTTCCACCTCCCACTGTTAGAAAAAGTCCACTTCTGCTTCACATCCTTACAAACCACACATTAACTGTTCCCATCAAACACTATCTGCTGTCTATATATATATAGGAGTTGTTGTTATCAGGCATCAGCAGACTGCCGACCATACAGAAACCACAGTACTGATGAGAATTAGGCAGTATCGTACAAACATTTACATCCAGGTACCTTATAGATGACATCATCTTTAAATGGAGTCGTTCTCTTTCTTATCTATCCCTATCCCTATCCCGTTGTAGATTGTAAGCTCTTTTGAACAGGGTCACCTTCATTTCTTGCTTTATTTATTGTATTTTCTTTTTTACATTGATTCTATGCCTATTGTTTTGTATCCAATTATTGTACTGTGTTTGTTCTCTACTGTAATTACTTACTGTATTATATTTTCATACTCTAACCCTACATTGTAAAGCGCTGCGGAATATGTTGGCGTTATATAAATAAAGCTTTATTATTATTATTATTATCATCTTCATCTGGTTTAGATGATAATCATGATGTCTTTTCACATCCATGTCTCATCTCTGCAGACTTCTATCTTCTCCGGGCTTCATCAGCACATCCCAAAACAGTGCTCTTAAGAATAGCAGCATGATTATAATGCTCCTGAATAAAAATATCTGCTCCACACTGTGCCCTTGAGTAAACAATTGATCCTCACTATTTTCCCCACACAAAATATGGCACATACTGTCCATCTTATGGTGCTTGCCCTTCACATTGCCCTATCTTTTACATACTGGGCCCCCAGGGCTGCCACTAGGAATTTTGGGGCCCCTGACTGCCAACATTTTTGGGGCCCCCTGAGACTCTGTCCAGCCTCCACCCAACTCCGTCTCCACCTGGCTCCACCTCCACCCAAACATACATTATATTTATAGTGAAAAATTGGAACAGCACCAAAAATTATCTCAATTTATGTGCAAAGCTTTCCCAAACAGCAATCCAGACGGTTCCTTACAATAGAATAAAAAAAGGAAAAACAGCACAAAAAATTTTGGCCCCAGCATATGCCAATATAGCAATGGGCATAATGGAGGAGGATGTCGTCTCTGTGTCCCACCACTTCAGGGATGTACTGGGGTGGTGGAGATCATTGATGACATCTTCCTCATATGGAAAGGGAGTGAACAGACACTAGTGGAGTTTCTGGACTTTTTAAATCAGGTTAATCATACCATCAAGTTTATTATGGTGAATAGAGATTTCCATTCCCAGCAAACCTATAAAATACAACACTATCTTACATGTGATTCTGATTTTATTATTTATCTGTTGGAGTGCCCATGACATTTGAGATATGTGGGAGAAACCACATGTGATTTTAAGACAAAGTTTGCACAACACAAACATTCAATAAAGAAAAAAATGGATCTTCCCGTGCCAAACATTTGAATGAAATGGGACATAAATTAAAAGATCTTAAATTTAGGATAATAGACCATATTCCGCCATTGAGAAGGGGTGGTAATAGGATTGCTTTATTAAAAAAGAGAGAAATGGAATGGATATGTAGGTTGAATACCTTAAAACCCAATGGGCTTAATGTTGATTTTAAAATTCATACTCTCTATTAACTACTTTCTGCCCATAATCCATCTCATTCTATCATATTTACTAGGTGCACGAAAGTATTATTATTGGATATTATGTCTTTTTTCCTATGGGGATAAAGAGGTTTTTTTTCCCATAAAAAGAATATTTCTGTCAAAGATTATTGTTAAAATAGGAAATGATCCAATTCTATGGTGGCCGCGCTCCCCGTGGTAATGATTTTAAGAACTTCTTGTCCACAAAAAATTTTATTACTCAAAACAAGTGAGAATATAAAAAACGGATACAACGCGTTTCGGCGGAGACAACCGCCTTCCTCAGGTATCTAAATAAAAATACAATTAACACTTTGCTTTATAGGTAAAAGATAATTACAGCTTGCTAGGTAATGACATGAGGGTGTGGGTATAACCACACCTGTCCAATCAGTCAGTTAACAAAAAAAGTAAAATGTTTTAAAAAGAGTTTTGTTTTTTTTTGTTTTTTTTTGTTTGTTTTAAAAGGGATCATATATATATACTGAATACTAAATACTAAATTCTTTCCACAATATCATTGAGACCATTTGGATGCCCACAGCTACAATCAATAACGTAAACAATATAATCGCTATCGCATCTCAGATTCTGTTTTATTTCAATTATTTCACTTGTACTTTTGCTTGCAATCTGTTTCGCACCATGGTTCAGAATCCCACACGTATGACATTTCCTGGAACTGCATCTGAAAACTCCAATCTCATGATCTTTACTTTTCCATTTTTTGCAGATCTTTTTCTATTGTCTCTTAACCTACTTGGGGCTATTTGACTTTTTATCGTTTTCCCCCTTCTAAATGTTATACCTGGTTCCTCAGGCAGACATTTTCCCAAAATCGGATCACGTTTTAAAATATACCAGTATTTTTTCAGAATCATGCGTATCTTTTATTCCCCCTATTATAAGTTGTGATAAAATTAAATTTCCACCTGCCTCCTTCTCTATCCTTTATTTTTGTATAAATCACCTCATTTCCTTCCCCATTCTTTTTACTCAAACAATCCTCATGTCATTACCTAGCAAGCTGTAATTATCTTTTACCTATAAAGCAAAGTGTCAATTGTATTTTTATTTAGATACCTGAGGAAGGCGGTTGTCTCTGCCGAAACGCGTTGTATCCGTTTTTTATATTCTCACTTGTTTTGAGTAATAAAATATTTTGTGGACAATAAGTTCTTAAAATCATTACCACGGGGAGCGCGGCCACTATAGAATTGGATCATTTCCTATTTGAACCTTTATGCCTGTGGGAATCCGTGGCAGGACACAACACAGGATCAATTCAAGGCGAGCAGCAGACCCGGATAAATATCCAAAGCGTGAGGAGGCTTTGGAAAAACCATATGCTTGAAGTTTTATGGCAAGAGGTGAGTGCATAAAACTTCATTAAAAGGGTATCAGAGAGTTACATTGGTAATGCACTGAGATTGGCGCCGCATGTTTGTTTTTAAATATACCCTACAGGGAATCACCTTACTTCAAAGATTATTGTTAACTAGCTGTGAGCCCGATGCAAATGCATCGGGATTCTAGAACGTGCATTAATTTGATTATAGTAGTTATAGCTACTTTTTGGGGGAGTCCAATACTTTTTTTGGGGGGTCCAATACTTTTTGGGGGGGGTCCAATACTTATTGGGGCGCGTTCAATGCTTTTTGGGGCGCGTTCAATACTTATTGGGGCGCGTTCAATGCTTTTTGGGGCGCGTTCAATGCTTTTTGGGGCGTGTTCAATACTTTTTGGGGGCGTTCAATACTTATTGGGGTGTGTTCAATACTTTTTGGGGCGCGTTCAATACTTTTTGGGACGCGTTCAATACTTATTGGGGTGCGTTCAATACTTTTTGGGGCGCGTTCAATACTTATTGGGTTGTGTTCAATACTTATTGGGACGCGTTCAATACTTTTTGGGGCGCGTTCAATACTTATTGTGACGCGTTCAATACTTATTGGGGTGTGTTCAATACTTTTTGGGGGGTGTTCAATACTTATTGGGGTGCGTTCAATACTTTTTGGGGCGCGTTCAATACTTATTGGGGTGTGTTCAATACTTATTGGGACGCGTTCAATACTTTTTGGGGCGCGTTCAATACTTTATGGGGCGCGTTCAATACTTATTGGGGTGCGTTCAATACTTTTTGGGGCGCGTTCAATACTTATTGGGGTGTGTTCAATACTTATTGGGACGCGTTCAATACTTTTTGGGGCGCGTTCAATACTTATTGTGACGCGTTCAATACTTATTGGGGTGTGTTCAATACTTTTTGGGGGTGTTCAATACTTATTGGGGCTGAGTGCTGGCCGAAAATAGAACCAGAGGCTCGGCCACAAAGTTAGCGATTTACCGCTCAGGCAGCGACTCGCAATGGCCGCGACCATTGCGAGTCGCTGCCTGAGCGGTAAATCGCTAACTTTGTAGCCGAGCCTCTGGTTCTATTTTCGGCCAGTGACTCGCAATGGCCGCTTCGCGGCCATTGCTCGCGCGTGGTGACGTCACAGTGTGACATAGCTACGGCGTTTTCGGGGGCCGACACGAAAATGCCTACGGCAATTATAGAGTAGATTTTTTTGTTGTTTTGTATTATTATGTTTTATTTTATTGTGTATTATTTATATTATTTATTTATTATTTTTTTTAGTATTTTTATTATTATTAAAGTTAAAAAACCGCACTTGCTGCACCTGCCGCAAGTCCCCCTATACTTTCTATGGGGATTACTGCAACCGCGCCGCAACCGTTACACTTGCGGCGCGGTTGCGGTAATCCCCATAGAAAGTATAGGGGTACTTGCGGCAGGTGCGGCGGCTGAGGTAGCAACTCGCAATGGCCTCGCGGCCATTGCTCGCGCTACCTCAGCGGTAAATCGCTAAGTTTGTGGCCGAGCCTCTGGTTCTATTTTCGGCCAGCGACTCGCTGAGTAAAACAGCTGAGTGTGAGTGCTGAAGATCCGATACATTCATGAGCCTAATGAGCGGCTGAACCTGTGGGGATGAGTGCTTTGCTGGGCTAAACCTGAATGGTGCACAGGGGGTTAATCACATGTCAGGTCTGTGTGTGAGTGAAGATGTGCTGATTGACTCACTGGGTTGCAGCTGGGAGTGAGTAGGCTGGATAGGAACCTGCCAGGTGTCTGAGTGAGGAGAGGACGATTCAGAAGTTCAGAGCACTGCCATGTGAAGAGGTGCTGGAAGTGATCCGTCCTCAGTGGGTAAGTGATGGGAGCCTACCAGCTGATGTGTGCATGGCAGCCAGTGTCCAAGGGCCAGGCGGTCACAGCTGACTTTGGGACATTGAGGGGGGGCTGTGCGGCCATTGAGGGGGGAGGGGGGGTCTGTGCGGCCATTGAGGGGGGGGGTCTGTGCGGCCATTGAGGGGGGGGGTCTGTGCGGCAATTGGGGGGGGGGTCTGTGCGGCCATTGAGGGGGGGTCTGTGCGGCCATTGAGGGGTGGGGGGGGGTCTGTGCGGCCATTGAGGGGTGGGGGGGGTCTGTGCGGCCATTGAGGGGAGGGGGGGGTCTGTGCGGCCATTGAGGGGTGGGAGGGGGTGGGTCTGTGCGGCCATTGAGGGGGGGTCTGTGCGGCCATTGAGGGGGGGGGTCTGTGCGGCCATTGAGGGGGGGGTCTGTGCGGCCATTGAGGGGGGGGGTCTGTGCGGCCATTGAGGGGGGTGGTCTGTGCGGCCATTGAGGGGGGGGGTCTGTGCGGCCATTGAGGGGGGGGTCTGTGCGGCCATTGAGGGGGGGGGGGTCTGTGCGGCCATTGAGGGGGGGTGTGCGGCATGAGGGGGGGGTCTGTGCGGCCATTGAGGGGGGGGTCTGTGCGGCCATTGAGGGGGGGGGGGGTCTGTGCGGCCATTGAGGGGGGGGGGTCTGTGCGGCCATTGAGGGGGGGGGTCTGTGCGGCCATTGGAGGGGGGGGGGGTCTGTGCGGCCATTGAGGGGGGGGTCTGTGCGGCCATTGAGGGGGGGGGGTCTGTGCGGCCATTGAGGGGGGGGGTCTGTGCGGCCATTGAGGGGGGGGGTCTGTGCGGCCATTGAGGGGGGGGTTGTGCGGCTTGTGGGGGTGGGTTGTGCGGCCTGAGGGGGGGGGTCTGTCGGGTAGTATAGTAGTAGTAGTAGTAGTAGTAGTAGTAGTATAGTAGATGTAGTAGTAGTAGATGTAGTAGATGATCTGTGATAGCGACTCGCAATGAATCCCCATTGAAAGTATAGTGGCAAGTGCGGCGGCTGAGGTAGCGACTCGCAATGGCCTCGCGGCCATTGCTCGCGCTACCTCAGCGGTAAATCGCTAAGTTTGTGGCCGAGCCTCTGGTTCTATTTTCGGCCAGCGACTCGCAATGGCGGCTTCGCGGCCATTGCTCGCGCGTGGTGACGTCACAGTGTGACATAGCCACGGCGATTTCGGGGGCCGACACGATTTTGCCTACGGCAATTATAGAGTAGATAATGATAAAATGTAAATGCACTTCCATGATAGGAAGTTTCTAATTTTTATCTTAACTTTATTGCCTTACAGATGCAATGCTGACCTGGAGCCCATATCAAGTATTATTACAGTTTGTAAAAATATTTTCAATGACATCTATTAAAAATTATGAGCATTTTGATTATTTTCTCTTTTGACTATTATATTTATTTGGGATGGGACCATGGATGTTATGATAATGAATGGCAGCTTGTGCTGTTGTGTGTGTGAGGTTCTAGGATTTTCCTTGTTCTACCGCACGCATAGGCATGACACAATTCCGTCACCCATTCTTGGGATCGACGTAAAGGTGTTTGCTGCGTGAAGTTGAGTTGTGTGAGGGTCCTAAATAATCCCTATAATTAATGATTAATTGGTATATTAAGTTTGAAGGATGTTTGTTAATAGAATACTTTGAAGTAAGTGTGGGCACAGTTATGTAGAACGCCAATAATCCAGATGGCGATAGCTGTTTCCGCGCATGCGTGGTTGCCCGATGACACTGACAGTAAGCGCATGCTAGCGCAATGATGCCACTATCATGCGCAGACATGCGCTGTGCAATCAGGAAGATGCTAGAGACACGAGGCTGTAATACATTGGGCTTAAGGTTAGATTGCTATCTGCGGGTAATGATTTTAATTATGTCACAGCTGGTTGGCGTTGCTAATTAATAATTACACTGAAATACTATCTTATTTATGAGATAGTATATTATGAACACTTAATGTATGCACGAACGAAGCACTTTTTAAATGAGAGACACATTGATGTACATGTCAAATTCACTGTATGTATTGTAAATTCTTAAGGTTGATTATTGTAATTGACTTGTTCACAACTCTGTATAAAAGATGTATACTTTACTCAGTGCACTGTGCTTGACAAAGACCAACACAGGTCAAAATGTTGCACCACTGAGGGCTCCAATAATTTATATATATATATATATATATATACAGTGATGGCCAAAAGTATTGACACCCCTTCAATTCTGTCAGATAATGCCCAGTTTCTTCATGAAAATGATTGCAATCACAAATTCTTTGGTATTATTATCTTCATTTAATTTGTCTTCAATGAAAAAAACACAAAAAGAATTGTCCTAAAGCCAAATTGGATCTAATTCCACACCAAACATATAAAACGGGGTGGACAAAAGTATTGACACTGTTAGAAAAATCATGTGATGCTTCTCTAACTTGTGTAATTAACAGCACCTGTAACTTACCTGTGGCACCTAACAGATGTTGGCAATAACTAAATCACACTTGCAGCCAGTTGACATGAATTAAAGTCGACTCAACCTCTGTCCTGTGTCCTTGAGTGTACCACATTGAGCATGGAGAAAAGAAAGAAGACCAAAGAACTGTCTGAGGACTTGAGAAACCAAATTGTGAAGAAGCATGAGCAATCTCAAGGCTACAAGTCCATCTCCAAAGATCTGAATGTTCCTGTGTCTACCGTGCGCAGTGTCATCAAGAAGTTTAAAGCCCATGGCACTGTGGCTAACCTCCCTAGATGTGGACGGAAAATAAAAATTGTCAAGAGATTTCAACGCAAGATTGTGCGGATGGTGGATAAAGAACCTCGACTAACATCCAAACAAGTTCAAGCTGCCCTGCAGTCCGAGGGCAGGCCCGGACTGGCAGGCAGGAGCATCGGGAGTTCTTCCGATGGGCCGTTGATTGTGAAGTGGGTGGGGCCTAGTGGCAGACTGGGCCATGGAGTAAGGAGTTTGTCCTTTATGGACCATTCAGGGCCGCCAGGTACTCTGGAAACTTTGCATATTGAAATCACCAGCAGCCACATTATAATCTGTACAAGGCTACAAGCCTCCAGACTGTGATGTGGCTGCTGGTGATTGAAGTGCTGCATCGGTAGCACCGTAGCCGCTGAGCAGGGATTATGAAGAGCCGAAGTCCCCTACCATGATCGCTGCTGGCCGGCATCCTCTCCTCCTCTCCCTTCCATTAGACAATCTAATCAGCTGTTGGAGGGAGAGGGGAGGGTTGTGTGAGGGGGGGGGGGTAGCACCTCCATATGCCTCACACAGGGAGCTGAATGACCCCGGAAGTAGCAAATCTTGCACTTCTGGGGTCATTCAGCTTCTTGTGTCAGGAGCTGCAGCTGCTTCAGCGTGTGTGGAGTGAGATGACATCATCTCACCACACTGCAGGACATCAACACAAAGTGAGGAGGAGGAAGATGATCCCGGAGCAGGAGGACACAGGAGAAGGAGCAGGTGAGTGCACAGCTCCTGGACCTGAAGATGGGGGAGATGGGGCAGGAGGGCTAATACTGCAGGCTGGGAGGGATTATGGGGAAGGAGGGCTAATACTGCAGGCTGCAGGGGATAATGGGACAGTAAGGATAATGCTGCAGGCTGGAGAGGGGGATGTGACAGTAAGGATATTGCTGCAGGCTGGAGGGGGGATGGGGCAGGAAGGCTAATGCTGCAGGCTGGAGGGGGGATGGGGCAGGAAGGCTAATGCTGCAGGCTGGAGGGGGGGATGGGGCAGGAAGGCTAATGCTGCAGGCTGGAGGGGGGGATGGGGCAGGAAGGCTAATGCTGCAGGCTGGAGGGGGGGATGGGGCAGGAAGGTTTATGCTGCAGGCTGGAGGGGGGAAGGGGCAGTAAGACTTATGTTGCAGGCTGGAGGGGGGATGGGGCAGGCAGGCTAATGCTGCACACTGGAGGGGGATGGGGCAGGCAGGCTAATGCTACAGGCTAGGGGGGATGATTGAGAGGCTAATGCTACAGGCTGGGGGGGTGATGGGGAGGCTAATGCTGCAGGCTAGGATGTTGAAGTTGAGGGATAATGCTGCAAACTAGGGGGATTATGGGGGGGACTAATGCTACAGGCTGGGGGGGATGATGGTGAGGCACAATGCTGCAGGCTGGGGGGGATTATGGGGCAGGAGGGCTAATACTACAGGCTGGGGGGATGATAGGGAGGCTAATGCTGCAGGCTAGGGGGATGATGGGGCAAGAAGGCTAATGCTACAGGGGGGCAATGGGCAGGAATGTTGCTATGGCTGGGGATGATGGGGAGGCGATGCTATTGGCTGGGGATGATGGGAGGCTGATGCTATTGGCTGGGGATGATGGGGAGGCCGATGCTATGGGCTGGGGATGATGGGGAGACTGATGCTGTGGGCTGGGGATGATGGGGAGACTGATGCTATGGGCTGGGGATGATGGGGGAGGCTGATACTATAGGCTGGGGATGATGGGGGAGGCTGATGCTATGGGCTGGGGATGATGGGGAGGCCGATGCTATGGGCTGGGGATGATGGGGAGACTGATGCTGTAGACTGGGGAAGATGGGGAGGCGATGCTATGGGCTGGGATGATGGGGAGACTGATGCTATGGGCAGGGGATGATGGAGGAGGTTGATGCTATGGGCTGGGGATGATGAGGAGACTGATGCTATGGCTGGGGATGATGGGAGGCGATGCTATGGGCTGGGGATGATGGGGAGGCTGATGCTATGGCTGGGATGATGGGGAGGCTGATGCTTTTGGCTGGGGATGATGGGGAGGCCGATGCTATGGGCTGGGATGATGAGGAGACTGATGCTATAGGCTGGGATGATGGGGAGGCCGATGCTATGGGCTGGGGATGATGGGAGGCTGATGCTGTAGACTGGGGATGATGGGGAGGCCGATGCTATGGGCTGGGATGATGGGGAGACTGATGCTATGGGCTGGGATGATGGAGGAGGCTGATGCTATGGGCTGGGGATGATGGGGAGGCCGATGCTATGGGCTGGGGATGATGGGAAGGCTGATGCTGTAGACTGGGGATGATAGGGAGGCCGATGCTATGGGCTGGGGATGATGGGGAGACTGATGCTATAGGCTGGGGATGATGGGGAGGCAGATGCTATGGATGGGGATGATGGGGAGGCTATGCTGTAGACTGGGGATGATGGGTAGGCCGATGCTATGGGCTGGGGATGATGGGGAGGCTGATGCTATGGATTGGGGATGATGGGGAGGAAGGGTAATGCTTTAGACTGGGATAAGGGGTCATTTTACTGTAGACAGGGGGGCTATTACTATAAAAAAAAGTTTTTAGAGTAGCTTTTATAATATGCTAGGGTTTATGAGGTGGCTATTATTGTAGATTAGGGCAGAGAGGGGCTTTTACTGTAGACAGGGGGTTAGGGTGTCTTACAGAGTGAGGGATAATGCAAGGGACAAAATAGATGGAGGACAATGTGCAGGGCTCAGTGTAAAATGGAGCAATGTAAGGGACTCAGTATGAAGAGTGGGACAGTGTGGGGGTCTCGGCATTAGGCGTGAGGTAGCTTGGTGGTCTCTGTATGGAGGGGAGGCAGTGTGAGGGGTTTCATTATTGAGAAGGAGCAGCATTGGGGGTACAGTATAGAGGGGGCAGTGAGGGCACAGTATGAAGTTGCGACAACATGAGTGGGACATTTGTGAAGAAGGAGCAGTGTGATGTGGGGACAGTGTGGAGATCATAGTTCATAAGTGAGGAAAGTGTGGTAGGTATAATTTATAAGGGACACAGTGTGGAGTTTATTAGGGGTCAGTGTGACGGTCATACTACACAAGGGCAGATGGTGTGTTGGTATTATTTTATAGGGGAGGCTAGTGTGGAGGCCATGTACCGTAAAAGGGACAGTGAGAGGAGAAGTAATTCTTTATTTGCAGGGCACAGCATAGGGCTTATTTAAGACACAGCATGGGTGGTTATTTTTTATTCAGGAGCATTATAATGACAATGTTATTTTTTTAAGGGCATCGTGTCGGGATGTGCTGCAGATCGGAGACGAGGGAAGTCTACAGAGACGAGCTGTGGATGTGAATCATTATGGAGTCGGGCACGTGACAAAACAGCGATTGGTGAGTATATTTGACAGAGACCTTAAACTCACTAACATTTACACAGAATTAGGGGGCTTTTTTAAATATTTGCAGAAACATCTATTTTATTTAATATGCAAAATTTAGGGTGCTTTGTTGCATCGTTTCGCCCTCATATTTGTACATTAAAGCAAGTCTTTTGTCTTTATTGACAGCACTCCGTTAGATGAGTGTCTAAAATCGGCTTGGCACAGTACCACTTCTCCTGTCCTGTATACTGGGTGTAATCCTCAGTGTCTATATTATTCTGTATATATACACTGCAGTACCACTTCTCCTGTCCTGTATACTGGTGTGTAATCCTCAGTGTCTGTATTATTCTGTATATATACACTGCACAGTACCACTTCTCCTGTCCTGTATACTGGGTGTAATCCTCAGTGTCTGTTTATCTGTGTATATATACACTGCACAGTACCACTTCTCCTGTCCTGTATACTGGGTGTAATCCTCAGTATCTGTATTATTCTGTATATATACACTGCACAGTACCACTTCTCCTGTCCTGTATACTGGGTGTAATCCTCAGTGTCTGTATTATTCTGTATATATACACTGCACAGTACCACTTCTCCTGTCCTGTATATGGGTGTAATCCTCAGTTCTGTATTATTTGTATATATACACTGCACAGTACCACTTCTCCTGTCCTGTATACTGGGTGTAATCCTCAGTTTCTGTATTAATCTGTATATATACACTGCACAGTACCACTTCTCCTGTCCTGTATATTGGGTGTAATCCTCAGTATCTGTATTATTTTGTATATATACACTGCACAGTGCCACTTCTCCTGTCCTGTATACTGGGTGTAATCCTCAGTATCTGTATTATTCTGCATATATACACTGCAGAGTACCACTTCGCCTGTCCTGTATACTGGGTGTAATCCTCAGTATCTGTATTATTCTGTATATATTCACTGCACAGTACCACTTCTCCTGTCCTGTAAACTGGGTGTAATCCTCAGTATCTGTATTATAATTTATATATTCACTGCACAGTACCACTTCTCCTGTCCTGTAAACTGGGTGTAATCCTCAGTATCTGTATTATTCTGCATATATACACTGCACAGTACCACTTCTCCTGTCCTGTATACTGGGTGTAATCCTCAGTATCTGTATTATTCTGTATATATACACTGCATAGTACCACTCCTCCCGTCCTGTATACTGGGTGTAATCCTCAGGATCGGTATTATTCTGTATATATACATGCACAGTACCACTTTTTCTGTCCTGTTGTCAGAGGTGGTATTGGACTTTGATTTTCAGCATTTAATTGTTGTTTAAATTAATTATCCCCAATATGGAGTCATCACTTCTGTTCTGTACAGGTGACGACTTTATCATCACTATGGATCTGACCGCTGGGACCCCACAATCCTGAGAAACGTGGCTTTGTAGATCACCATGTAAATGGAGCTGCGGTTGATTATTCCCTCTGCTGCACCATTCACATGTGGCTCTTCAGATAACTCCTGTAAAAAAAGTGATTAGGCCAATGCAACGTAAAAGCAAAACTCACAGATCGGGGCTGATGGGTGATATAGTGTGTGGGCTGGTGAGGCTTGTTTTCCAGGGCTGCTTTTTGGTCCCAGTCCGGCCCTGTCCGAGGGTACAACAGTGTCAACAAGTACTATCCGTCGGCATCTGAATGAAAAGGGACTGTATGGTAGGATACCCAGGAAGACCCCACTTCTTACCCCGAGACATAAAAAAGCCAGGCTGGAGTCTGCCAAAATTTACCTGAGAAAGCCTATAATGTTTTGGAAGAATGTTCTCTCTTTTTGGGCAAAGGCATCAACATAGAGTTTACAGGAGAAAAAAAGAGGCATTCAAAGAAAAGAACACGGTCCCTACAGTCAAACATGGCGGAGGTTCCCTGATGTTTTGGGGTTGCTTTGCTGCCTCTGCGGACTGCTTGACCGTGTGCATGGCATTATGAAGTCTGAAGACTACCAACAAATTTTGCAGCATAATGTAGGGCCCAGTGTGAGAAAGCTGGGTCTCCCTCAGAGGTCATGGGTCTTCCAGCAGGACAATGAGCCAAAACACACTTCAAAAAGCACTAGAAAATGGTTTGAGAGAATGCACTGGAGACTTCTAAGGTGGCCAGCAATGAGTCCAGACCTGAATCCTATAGAACACCTGTGGAGAGATCTAAAAATGGCAGTTTGGAGAAGGCGCCCTTCAAATATCAGGGACCTGGAGCAGTTTGCCAAAGAAGAATGGTCTAAAATTCCAGCAGAGCATTGTAAGAAACTCATTGATGGTTACCGGAAGCGGTTGATCGCAGTTATTTTGGCTAAAGGTTGTGCAACCAAGTATTAGGCTGAGGGTGCCAATACATTTGCCCGGCCCATTTTTGGAGTTTCGTGTGAAATGATCAATGTTTTGCTTTTTGCTTCATTCTCTTTTGTGTTTTTTAATTTAAGACAAATTAAATGTCTGTAGACGTAAGGCAGGAAAAAGCCCTGTAGCGCCGCCCCTGTAGCTAATATCTCTAGGATGTAAGCATACCGATTGTAGCTGAGACCCTAGAGTTTAGGAATTAGCTGGTGTTTTACTGGCACCTGTAATGTGATGACCGGTAAGCACCATTTACCGGTCATCACGTTAAAAAAAAGTGAAAGTGCCGGTAACAAGTACTTTCACTTTGATCCGACATGAAAACACATGTCGGATCAAAGTGAAAGCGTTAACCCCTTACTGCCCCAAGACCCCCAGTACTGGGGATCACTCCCCCACCCCCATCCCTCAACCAGAACATCCAAAAATGGCGGCGTCCGGCGGTAAAACCCACCGCCTCCGCTACATCTCTATGCGATCTGACAGGTAGATCGCATAGAGATGCCGCCTTTCCTGGGGGTCCCCTCAGTGGCCTCCCATTGTCATTTACCCCCCCACCTGCGATCTCCGCTCCCACCTTGGTAAATCCCCATCCCCCCTGATCCGCACCCTTATGGCCATTCCCCGCCCCCCCCCCCTTCACGGCATCACCCTCCCCTCCGGTCATCCCCGCCTCCCCTCGACCCCCCCCCCCCCCGCCTGCTCCCCTCCAATTTGCACCCCCCTGCTCTGCTCCGCTTCCCCACGAGCCCTCCTCCCTGCTCTCATACTTACCCGTCCTGCAGCGTCGCCGGCCGTCTTCTCTCTGCCTTTGTCCCGGCGCTGCTGCTCTGTGTGCGCAGGGACAGAGGCAGAGTTAACCCCTGAATGACCACACAGGGGTGATCTTCAGTTAACCCCCTGTGTGGTCACAAGGGGTTAACTGCAGAACATCCCTGTGTGGTCACAAGGGGTTACCTGATCTGCCCTTGTGGTTAACTGCAGATCATCATCCCTGTGTGGTCACAAGGGGTTAACTGCAGATCAGGTAACCCCTTGTGACCACACAGGGATGTTCTGCAGTTAACCCCTTGTGACCACACAGGGATGATGATCTGCAGTTAACCCTTTGTGGTTAACTGCAGATCATCATTCTTGTGTGGTCACAAGGGGTTACCTGATCTGCCATTAACCCCTTTTGACCACACAGGAATGATCATCTGCAGTTAACCCCTTGTGGTTTACTGCAGATAATCATTGTGTGGTCACAAGGGGTTACCTGATCTGCCGTTAACCCCTTGTGACCACACAGTTAACCTTGTGGTTAGCTGCAGATCATCATCCCTGTGTGGTCACAAGGGGTTACCTGATCTGCAGTTAACCTCTTTGTGACCACACAGCGGGTTAACTTCAGATCATCATCTGAATGAGAATCATCGCGGGACTTCCCACTGGACTACGTCGGACCTTCCCACTGGACTACGTCGGACCATCGGATGTCACAGTAATATAGATGGGGTCTAAATATGTGTTTGTGGTTTTTTTTCCAATAAAAATATTTTTCTCTGTGTTGTGTTTTCTTCATAATTTACTAGAGATTCCTAATGGTCCGGTCTAATATTGGCCAGACATTATGAATCTCGGGCTTAGAGCCAGCTGCTAAAAAGCTGGCATTAACCCTTTATTACCCAGTCTGCCACCGCTAAACGGCAGCTGGAAGAGCTGGATATAGCGCCAGAAAATGGCGCTTCTATGAATGCGCCAATTTCTGGGGCAGCTGCAGGCTGCAATTTGCAGCGGGGAGGGGGCCCAGAAAGCTTGGGCCTCCCTACGCTCCCAGCTGCCTAGTTGTACCCGGCTGGCCCAAAAATGTGGCGAAGCCCACGCCATTTTAAAAAAAAATTATTTCACGACATAATTTTAAAAAAAAGGGCTTCCCTATATTTTTGGTTTCCAGCCAGGTAAAACTAGGCAGAAGGGGTTGGTGGCATCCCGTAGCTGCTTGCTGTACCTGGCTGGACCAAAAATATGGCGAAGCCCCACATTGTTTTTTTTTTAATTTAGTAAAGAAATACTAAAAAAAATGCAGGAGAGGAGACGACCAGGACTCGGTGTCTCCGTATCTTGTGCACATGCTCTAAGAGTGAGAAATTGTGTGAAAAAAAGAAAATGTTCAATATGACTTTATCAAAATCTGTGAAGTAGCTGACTATACCCCTAGATATAATCCTTGAGGCGTCTAGTTTCCAAAATGGGGTCACTTGTGGGGGAGCTCCAATATTTAGGCACACAGGGGCTCACCATATGCGACATGGTGTCCGCTAACTATTGGAGCTTATTTTCCATTCAAATTGTTAGCGGACACAATGTCGCATATGGAGAGCCCCTGTGTGCCTAAACATTGGAGCTCCCCCACAAGTGACCCCATTTTGGAAACTAGACCCTCCAAGGAACATATCTAGATGCATAGTGAGCACTTCCAACCCCCAGGTACTTCACAAATTAGTCAGTAAAAGGAAAAAAAAGAAGATTTTTGGGAAAAAATTTACTTTTTCATTTTTACGGATCAGTTTGTAAAGCACCTGGGGATTCAAAGTGCACTATGCATCTAGATAAGTTCCTTGGGACGTCTTGTTTCCAAAATGGGGTCACTTGTGAGGGAGCCCCAATATTTAGGCACATAGGGGCTCTCCATACGTGACATGGTGTCCACTAACAATTGGAATTGTAAGTGTATACCATGTCGTGTATGGCGAGCCCCTGTGTGCCTAAACATTGGAGCTCCCCCACAAGTGACCCCATTTTGGAAACTAGACACCCCAAGGAACTTATTTAGATGCATAGTGAGCACTTTAAAACCCCAGGTGCTTCACAAATTGATCCGTAAAAATGAAAAAGTACTTTTTTTTCACAAAAATCTTTTTTTCCTTTTCACAGACTAATTTGTGAAACACCTGGGGATTCAAAGTGCACTATGCATCTAGATAAGTTCCTTGGGACGTCTAGTTTCCAAAATGGGGTCACTTGTGGGGAGCCCCAATGTTTAGGCACATAAGGGCTTTCCATACTTGACATGGCGTCCACTAACAATTGGAATTGTAAGTGTATATCATGTCGTGTATGGCGAGTCCCTGTGTGCCTAAACATTGGAGCTCCCCCACAAGTGACCCCATTTTGGAAACTAGACACCCCAAGAAACTTATTTAAATGCATAGTGAGCACTTTGAAACCCCAGGTGCTTCACAAATTGATCCGTAAAAATGAAAAAGTACTTTTTTTTCCACAAAAATCTTTTTTTCCTTTTCACGGACTAATTTGTGAAACACCTGGGGGTTGAAAGTGCTCAGTATGCATCTAGATATGTTCCTTTGGGGGGTCTAGTTTCCAAAATGGGGTCACTTGTTGGGGAGTTCCAATGTTTAGGCACACAGGGGCTCTCCATACACGACATGGTGTCCGCTAACAATTGTAGCTAATGTTCCATTCAAATTGTTAGCGGACACCATGTCGCATATGGGGAGCCCCTGTGTGCCTAAACATTGGACCTCCCCCACAAGTGACCCCATTTTGGAAACTAGACCCCACAAAGAACATATCTGGATGCATAGAGAGAACTTTGAACCCCCAGGTGTTTCACAAATTGATCCGTAATAATGAAAAAGTACTTTCTTTTTCACAAAAATTTTCTTTTTTCATTTTTACGGATTCATTTGTCAAGCACCTGGGGGTTCAAAGTGATCACCACCCATCTAGATAAGTTCCTTGGAGGGTCTAGTTTCCAAAATGGGGTCACTTGTACGGGAGCTCCAATGTTTAAGCACACAGGGGCTCTCCATACGCGACATGGTGTCCGCTAACAATTTGAATGGAAAATTAGCTCCAATAGTTAGCGGACACCATGTCGCTTATGGAGAGCCGCTGTGTGCCTAAACATTGGAGCTCCTCCACAAGTGACCCCATTTTGGAAACTAGACACTCCAAGGAATTTATTTAGATGCATAGTGAGCACTTTGAACCCCCAGGTGCTTCACAAATTTATCCGTAGAAATGAACCAGGTTGCATATGGAGAGACCCTGTGTGCCTAAACATTGGAGCTCCCCCACAAGTGACCCTATTTTGGAAACTAGACCCCCCAAGGAACTTCTCTACATGCATAGTGAGCACTATGAACCCTCTGATGCTTTACAAATTGCTCCATAAAAATGAAAAAGTACTTTTTTTTTCACAAACATTTTCTTTTGTCCTCAATTTTTTCATTTTCACATGAGCAACAGGATAAAATGCATTCTAAAATTTGTTGGGCAATTTCGCCTGAGTACACCAATACCTCATATGTGGTCATAAATCACTGTTTGGGTGCACAGCAGGGCTCGAAAGGGAAGGAGCGCCATTTGACTATTTGAATGGTAAATTAGCTCCAAAATTCAAATTGCGCTCCCTCCCTTCTGAGCCCTGCCGTGCGCCCAAACAGTGGTTTATGACCACATATGAGGTATTGGTGTACTCAGGAGAAATTGCCCAACAAATTTTAGGATGCATTTTATCCTGTTGCCCATGTGAAAATGAAAAAATTGAGGCTAAAAGAATATTTTTGTTGGAAAAATTAAAATGTCCATTTTGGTTTCCACTTTGCTTTAGTTCCTGTGAAGCACCTGAAGGGTTAATAATCTTCTTGAATGTAATTTTGAGTAGCTTGAGGGCTGCAGTTTTTGGAAAGGTGTCACTTTGGGTGTTTTCTATCATGTACACCCCTCAAAGGGACTTTAAATGTGATGTGGTCACTAAAAAAATGGTTTTGTAAATGAAAAATTACTGATGAACTTTGAACCCTTATAACTTCCTAATCAAAAACATTTTTTCAAAAATTGTGCTGATGTGCAGTAGACATGTGGGAAATATTATTTATTAACTATTTTGTGTCACATAACTCTCCGGTTTAACAGAATAAAAATAAAAAAATTTAAAATTGTGAAGTTTTCAAAATTTTTGCCAATTTTTTTATATTTTCACAAAGAAACGCAAAAATTATCGACCTAAATTTACCACTAACATGAAGCCCAATATGTCACGAAAAAACAATCTCAGAATCGCTAGGATCCGATGAAGCATTCCAGAGTTGTTACCTCATAGAGGGAGAGTGGTCAGAATTACAAAAACGGTCTGGTCATTAAGGGGGAAATTGGCTCCGTCAATAATGGGTTAATATACAACAGATATATAAATATAAACAAACAGACACAAACACATATTAGGAATGGGTATTTTTTTATCTGCCCCATTTGTCACTCGCATGAGTGCTCAAACGAAGATATTCTTTAGCGTAAGAAGCAACAGTGATGTGTGCCATCACATTTAGGAGACTCTAAGTATGATATGGCAGTGCCAGCACACACACACAGCTGAAGGAGCAGTGCTGGCCCAGCTGAATTAGATTCCGGTGGCATTGCACAGTTGTTGGCAGAGCAGCATGCCCCTTAGCCATGCCCCCTCCGGCTCAGGGCCCCCCTGCCAAGGGCCTTCACCTCCTGCTCAAAAATTAAATAACCGATGCACTCCAGCCTGAAGCACATCACATGTAAATTAGGCATGTGGCGGCATTGCCTAAACAACAGAGAGCAGCCGGCAGCATCTAACGTCACTTATTATGTTACATATGGCCAACTCCTGTGTTGAGGTCATAGTTTTCAGTATCTGTGGGCTGCAGCAGTGATAGGTGCCCAGGACCGGTGACTTAATAAAGATAAATAATTACCCTGGAGCCCAGGTCCCCCACTCCACTTGGCCCATACATTAGTAAGAGCAGTAATATCCTTATGGCGGCCCTGGATTTAACTCCTTAGTGACCACCAACCTGACTGAAAACGGACCTGAAATATAAGTGAACAGCATCCCCCGATGAGTGAAAATGCAACAGATGCTGTACACTATGGCTGACAACCTGCTGCATCAGTCACGATGGATGTTGGCAATGACTATAGCAATTTAATCTCTTACACGCTGCTATCAATACTGACTACGACATCTAGATGATAAAGAGAGTGGGGCTCCCACTTTAACCCCATCAGCATCCTGAGATCATGATTAGGGGTCTTGATGGTTGCCTAGTAGCATTGAGTGAGTGTAATCATTACTATTCGCTATTCACATGGATAGTACGGTATTCGCGATACTCATTACTCGGTGAGTATCGCTGGTGTTCATAAGTGATGTGTCGATCGTGAATGATCTGACACATATTGCCAGTTCCCTTCAGTAAACAAAGGGACCCACCACCCCAGTGAGAGCAGACTGAACATTAGGCTCTCTCTCGGGGGCACAGCAAGGTGTTGTATGCATTGAAAGTGCAAAAAAAAACCACTCTCCCGCCCTTTCCAGAAAGGCTTGTTTTATAGTCTGATGTGTGTGGGCAGAGTCTATCACGAATTGACTAATATTAGACTTGTTAATCAGATGATGCGAGTATTAAAAACTACTCGTTACAAGTATAGCAATTACAAATATTTCACTACTCGCTCATCCCTATTGCCATGGCAAATTATGGCCAAATAAAAACCTTAGACTCTGCTGGCTATAGTAACCTGTTAAGAAGTTAGCAACATTTAGGTGGCAAAAATAACATTTGTCTTTCCTGTCAATGTTACTTTGTATTAATCCCTAAAAAGCACAAGAAGTGTTAAAAAACAACCTGGCATTAGTTTTGAGTACAATGAGGGGTGCTCTTTGTAAAATGGTATCACTTTGCGGTGGTTTCCAATATATAGGTCTAATAAAGTCACTTAAAACCCGACTAAGTTCCTAAAGGAAAAAGTTTTGTAAATTTCCTTGCTAAAATGAAAAACTACTGCTACAAATTTACCCTTCACGACCATGGGTTTCAACTGTAATAAAAAAAATACACATATTTGGTATTACCGTGTTCAGAAATGCCAGCGCTATCAAAATATAAAATCAATTAACTGTGCAGTAAAAAAAGCAAAAAACAATAAAATTACTTGTTTTCTTCATGCACATACAGTACAACACATGACAATTAATATAAACAAAATTTTTATGTAAAATAAACACATTTTCAACAATAAACCTGAGTTTGAATACATAACAGCATAAGGTCATTGTTACATCACACAATAAGACTTTCAAAAAGAACCATATTTAGTGTGCGTTCACACGCTGCATATTTGCTGCATTTTTTTACGCACAAGGACATCACAAACCAGCAGTGGAACAATGAGAGGAAAAGTATAACAGAAACAAGTGATCCACTTCTGTATTTATCACCCACTGCTGGTTGGTGATGAGCTCGCATGTAAATAAATACAGCAAATACGCAGCGTGTGAATGCACCCTTACATTGCCATTTGAAGACAAAAAAAAAAAAAAATGTAATAATGTAACTGATTCTGACCAGCATTATTCAAAAAATATTGGTCAAATTGATTACGAATTGCCATAACATCACTGCTAGCTCACACTGATGGATGCTGTACACTATGTAGGTCAGAAACATATTAATTTTCATCAGCCGGTAGGGTCTCATGTTCAAGAACAAAATTGTGCAGGCACACACATGCCATAACTGCACGATTTACATTATCAGGATGCAGTTGCATGCATGGCAACTGTACCCACTACTTTGCTGACATGAGGCTAAAAGTACATTCTACATACTGCCTTGCATGACTTAATTGCAAATTAAAAATGCATCGAGTTCTCGTGGAATAAGGTCTAAGGACATTGTTGCTGAGTAGACATGCGGCATCAGCAACCAACATGAATGGCAGACTAGGCCCATGAGTTCCTGGCAAAGGTTGTGGTGGTGGCACATTAAATTGGTTGGTGGTAAGTTATATCCAAATATTGCTGTTTCTGAAGGCTTGGGCATCATGCACATGGCCATATGAGCCTACATCTACAGCAATGAACCTGTACTGGCAATCAGATACTGCAATCAGGACAACGGAAAAATATTTTTTGAAGTTAAAATACAATGACCCACTATTTGGAGGCTTTTGAATCCTGATATGTTTCCCATGTAGTGCCCCGATCGATGCAATTAGGGAAATTTGTAAGTTCCAAAAATGTTTCTGCTATACTCATCCATAGTGCTGTTGTTGGCTCAGGCATGACAATGGGGTGCAACGTGTCCCATAACACTTGACACGTGTCTTTTAAAATGCCACAGATGGTCAAGGTGCCCAGTCTAAATTGATAGTGTAGTGAAGAATAACTTTCTCCAGTTGCCAGAAATCTGTGGATTGTTGGAAAAGAGAAAATGTACCGTATATACTCGTGCATAAGCCGACCCGTGTATAAGCCGACCCCCTACTTTTGCCCCCAAAACCTAGGAAAACCTATTGACTCGTGCATAAGCCGAGGGTGGACCCCAGCACAGGTATACAGCCCCCAGCAGTGTGGTACACAGCAGCCCCAGAGGTATATACAGCAGCCCCAGTGGTAGTATGCAGCATCCCCAGAGGTAGTATACAGCAGCCCCAGAGGTAGTATACAGCAGCCCCAAAGGTATATACAGCAGCCCCAGTGGTAGTATACAGCAGCCCCGAGGTGTATACAGCAGCCCCAGTGGTATATACAGCCCCAGTGGTAGTATACAGCAGCCCCAGAGGTATATACAGCCCCAGTGGTAGTATACAGCATCCCCAGAGGTAGTATACAGCAGCCCCAGAGGTAGTATACAGCAGCCCCAAAGGTATATACAGCAGCCCCAGTGGTAGTATACAGCAGCCCCAGAGGTATATACAGCCCCAGAGGTATATACAGCAGCCCCAGTGGTAGTATACAGCAGCCCCAGAGGTATATACAGCCCCAGTGGTAGTATACAGCAGCCCCAGTGGTAGTATACAGCAGCCCCAGTGGTAGTATACAGCAGCCCCAGAGGTAGTATACAGCAGCCCCAGAGGTATATACAGCCCCAGAGGTATATACAGCAGCCCCAGTGGTAGTATACAGCAGCCCCAGAGGTATATACAGCCCCAGTGGTAGTATACAGCAGCCCCAGTGGTAGTATACAGCAGCCCCAGAGGTAGTATACAGCAGCCCCAGAGGTATATACAGCCCCAGTGGTAGTATACAGCAGCCCCAGTGGTAGTATACAGCAGCCCCAGTGGTAGTATACAGCAGCCCCAGAGGTATATACAGCCCCAGAGGTATATACAGCAGCCCCAGTGGTAGTATACAGCAGCCCCAGTGGTAGTATACAGCAGCCCCAGTGGTAGTATACAGCAGCCCCAGAGGTAGTATACAGCATCCCCAGAGGTAGTATACAGCAGCCCCAGAGGTATATACAGCCCCAGTGGTAGTATACAGCAGCCCCAGTGGTAGTATACAGCAGCCCCAGTGGTAGTATACAGCAGCCCCAGTAGTAGTATACAGCAGCCCAAGTAATACAGCCAGAGGTATATACAGCAGCCCCATGGTATATACAGCAGCCCCAGTGGTGTATACAGCAGCCCCAGATGGTAGTATACAGCAGCCCCAGTGGTGTATCACAGCTAAGCACCCCAGAAGTAGTATACAGCAGCCCCAGAGGTGTATACAGCCCCCCATCAGTATACAGGGCCCCCTTGGTGCACAATCCTGTAAAGGAAGAGATTAGTATACTTATCACTGTCCCGCTGCCGCTGTCCCGCCACCGTCATCGCACTCCTCCGTCTTCATCCAGCGTCTTCCGGCCTCCTCTGGCGCGCAGAAAATGGCGTCATTGCCTGCGCCGACCGGAGGAGGCCGGAAGAAGACGGATGAAGACAGAGGAGTGCGATGACAGCAGCGGGACAGCGGCAGCGGGACAGTGATAAGTATACTAATCTCTTCCTTTACAGGATTGTGCAGCAAGGGGGGGCCTGTATACTGATGGGGGCGGGCCTGTATACTGTATATACTGTATACAGTGTATACAGTATACAGTGATTCGTGTATAAGCCGAGGGGGGGACTTTTCAGCCCAATTTTTGGGCTGAAAAACTCGGCTTATACGCGAGTATATACAGTAAGTATCAAAATTTAAAAATTCCACTACGTACATCAAACACACATTTGTGTGACATGAAGCACATTTGCAGTATGAGTATGGGCAATTATAGAGTTTAATATTAAATTATAATGAGAAAATGAGAAAAAAAATTTTTACAGGAGGGCTACAAGTAACCTTTCCTGAGGAGAAATGCTTTGCCGAAATCTGATGTCCTGCTGTCTGGTGTCATCATCTACCATGGACAGTAGGACAACAGAAGTGACAGCTGACATCCGTACATACCTATGGAATTTTTGGGGAAAATTCCTTAATTGCCAGTACAGACAATGAAAGGCACCATATTGCAGCCGAACCAAATTAACCTCGTGCACCCAACATCGAAGGTCCCGTTCAAGATTCTATAGAGTCGGAAGGCAAGGATGACGGCAACACTCATAATTATGGCACTAAAAAGAAGGCTGTTAAAATGGCAACATCAGGAAAACCTCTACTTTGGTCTTGCCAGAAACTTACACATTTCTGGCATGGGGTTAATAGCACCTTGAAAGATCTGGGTTTAATTGAGTTGCCCCTTACAGCACCAGAGGTTTTCCTGTCCCTACCTACCCCAAATTTTAAACCTAAAAAACATGGTATTGGCCCTTTGACGCATGGAGCAGCCAAACACCTAATCATTTCTAAATGGAAACAATCTGCGTCCCCGACACTTCCTGAATGGTTGAACAAAATTTAGGACATTTATAGATTAGAGAAACTTTCGAGTTGAGTGATGACAGTTTCCTTAAAATGTGGGCCCCTTGATCTAGAATATATAACAGTTAAGGTTTCACTTTTACGGGGGTGCTGCGGTGGTTGAGCCTTCTTCTTCTTGAGATGGAGCACTCTGGATGACTGAGTTGTGCATATTTACATTGTTATTGTTCACTTGAATTTTAAGTCATATTTGACACCGACCTCTCTTTCACCTCCTATATATAATCTCTTGTCCGCTCTTGTCACTTACATCTGAAGAACATTTCTAAAGTCCGACCTTTCTCACCATGGAAGCAACTAAAACACTTACTGTGGCCTTAATCCACTCCCGCCTTGATTATTGCAGTTCTCTATTAATTGGCCTCCCCCTCTCTAAACTTTCCCCTCTACAGTCCATCCTTAATGCAGCAGCCAAGATCACCTATCTAGCCAATCGTTACTCAGATGCCTCTACTCTGTGCCAGTCATTGCACTGGCTGCCTATACACTACAGGATAAAGTTCAAATTGCTTGTTCTCACTCACAAAGCTCTTCACAATGCAGCACCCCCTACATCTCCTCCCTCATCTCTGTCTATCACCCTACCCTTTCTCTACGTTCTACAAATGACCTTCGACTAACATCTGCACTAATCCGATCCTCCCACTCCCGGCTCCAAGACTTCTGCCGAGCTGCACCAATTCTCTGGAATGCTCTACCCCAAGAAATCAGGACCATCCACAACTTGCATGGTTTCAGATGCTCACTAAAAACACATCTTTTCAAGGCGGCCTATCATGCTCCCTAACAAAATCCCTTTGTACTGTACATAGCCCATTCACTCTTCTTCAAACTCCACCAAACCCAAAAGGTCTACACAGATTGTCTGGTGACCATTCATGTAACTTTATTTCTATCCCCCATTTCCTCAAGATGCCTGGACCATTATTGTTATTAGTATTATTATTATTTATTTATATAGCGCCATTATATTCCATGGCGCTTTACATGCTAGAAGGGCAGACTAGGACAAGTAACATAGTAACAATACAAGTAACAATAAATGTGGACAATTTGGTCGTAAAGATACAAGAGGGGAGAAATCCTGTCCACGAGGGCTCACAGTCTACGAACCATCAGTGTAATAAGCCCCTGTACTTTGTGTAACCCTAGTCTCGGTGTAGACTGTAAGCTCTTTTGAGCAGGGTCACCTTTATATTTGCTTTATCTATTGTATTGTATTTTTCACATTGATTCTATGCTTATTGTATGGTTTCCTATTATTGTACTGTAATACTGTATTATATTGTGTATTTTCTTACTGCATTATACTGTGTATTTTCATCTATTATCCACTGTATTGTAAAGCACTGCGGAATATGTTGGCGCTATATGAATAAAGATTTATTTATTACTATTTTGTTATAAGACACAGCTATATTACTTGGTCTTTGGATGGCCAGTGCCTTTTTTCTAAGCAAATGACCTGGAAGTCTAAATGCATATTGAATTTTTGCTTCTACTATTTATGACTATAATTGTGATTGATTACATCCCGTTAGGATACACCTGTCCCGTGTTCTCTTACTTAGTATTACTCCCCATTATTTACTATTTATTTTCCTTGTCAATAATACAAGCTCTTGGATATGTCTCTGCTTGCACAGGAGACTGCGTTCTCCACAATTAATTTCTCTTTGGAGTTTGTTCCCTTTGCCTGTATAAAACTCAAAATAGAGAATTAAAGAAAATGGCAACATCAAACAATCACCAGGGGCTTAATGATCACGGTCGCAGGGGTTGCGGCTGTGACAGGGGCCGGATGAACAGGGGTCCATGCCGCTCGCCGCCCCACTGATCTCAGCTCCTGCTTCAAATGGATGTGTGTCCCTGAGGATGCACATCCATGTGACTGTGCGGCAGCACATGCCGCCTTAGGGCCAGTATGTCAGAGAGGGGAGGGAAGCCTCATACTTGCTCCTGCTGCCAGCCCCAACCCACCCCTCGCTTCCTCTTACCAGCTGGCTGGGCTCTCCATGTGCGTTCCACTGTAGAATGCATACAGCAGGCTGGTGCTGCCTGCACCAGCCTAGTAGGCGGCACTTCCTGCTTATGCGTTCCACAGTGAAACACACACTAGCAGATTTATTTTTTTTAATACGTGGGTACACTATGTCAAGAGGATTATGGGGGAGGAGGGGGGTGCATTATTCTATATGGAGAGTTTTGAGGCTGCACTATAGGGAAAGATATGAGGCTGCACCATTTGAAGAGTTTTGAGGCTGCACGATATAGAGAGATATGAGGCTGCACTATATGAAGAGTTTTAAAGCTCCACTATATGGAGAGATTTGTGGCCACAGTATATGGAGAGATTGAGGCTACACTATAAGGAGAGGCTATGAGATGGCATTATACTATATGTAGGGATGTGAAGCTGCATTATAGAATATGGAGGGCTGTGAGGCTGTATTATACTATATGAAAGACTGTGAGGCTGCATTATACTATATGGAGGATAATGGGGGTGCATTATAATAATTGGATGACTATGGGGGCTACCTTATGAATGGGGGACTATGGGATGCATTATAATACATAGAGGACTATGGGGATACATTATAGTATAAGGAGAAGTATGGGGATGCATTATAATAATTGGAGGACTATGGTGGTGGGAGGAGTAAGACCATATAAACCATGATTGGGGACTTATATACCATGATAAGGGCCATATTCTGAGAGTAAGACAACATATAGCAGGATGAGGGACATCAATACATAATGAAGGGGGAGGGGATCAATTTGGAGAGTCTTTAAAGGCACCTGTAACTTACCTGTGGCACCTAACAGGTGTTGGCAATTACTAAATCACACTTGCAGCCAGTTGACATAGATTAAAGTTGACTCAACCTCTGTCCTGTGTCCTTGTGTGTACCACATTGAGCATGGACAAAAAAAAGACCATAGAACTGTCTGAGGACTTGAGAAACCAAATTGTGAGGAAGCATGAGCAATCTCAAGGCTACAAGTCCATCTCCAAAGACCTGAATGTTCCTGTGTCTACCGTGCGCAGTGTCATCAAGAAGTTTAAAGCCCATGGCACTGTGGCTAATCTCCCTAGATGTGGATGGAAAAGAAAATTGTCAAGAGATTTCAACGCAAGATTGTGCGAATGGTGGATAAAGAACCTCGACTAACATCCAAACAAGTTCAAGCTGCCCTGCAGTCCGAGGGTGCAACAGTGTCAACCCGTACTATCCGTCAGCGTCTGAATAAAAAGGGACTGTATAGTAGGAGACCCAGGATGACCCCACTTCTTACCCCGAGACATAAAAAAACCAGGCTGGAGTTTGCCAAAACTTACCTGAGAAAGCCTAAAACGTTTTGGAAGAATGTTCTCTCTTTTTGGGCAAAGACATCAACATAGAGTTTACAGGAGAAAAAAAGAGGCATTCAAAGAAAAGAACACGGTCCCTACAGTCAAATATGGCGGAGGTTCCCTGATGTTTTGGGGTTGCTTTGCTGCCTCTGGCACTGGACTGCTTGATCGTGTGCATGGCATTATGAAGTCTGAAGACTACCAACAAATTTTGCAGCATAATGTAGGGCTCAGTGTGAGAAAGCTGGGTCTCCCTCAGAGGTCATGGGTCTTCCAGCAGGACAATGACCCAAAACACAATTCAAAAAGCACTAGAAAATGGTTTGAGAGAAAGCACTGGAGACTTCTAAGGTGGCCAGCAATGAGTCCAGACCTGAATTCCATCGAAAACCTGTGTAAATTTTGCACTGGCGCCCACCAGACTCTAGTTACTCCGCTGGATATCATTGTAAACGTATTGACCTGTAAAAAAAAATGCATAAAAACAATATCAGAATTGTTAGATTTGCACATATATGTTCACAAAAAAATTAAATAAAAGTCGTTTGTACACACACAAAGATGGCAGCAGTGAAAGCTACAACTTGTCACACAAAAAATAAGCCCTCACTTAACTCTGTCTTCAGAAAGCAATAAAAAGTTATAGGTCTTGGAATATGACAAACCCGTAAACAAATTGATTTTTTTATTGATTTTTTTTTGTGAAACATTAAATAATGTATGTAAACTGGGTATTTCCATTACCATATGGACATGCAGAATAAAGTTAAAGGGAGCCTGTCACCAGGTTTTTGCAACGTAGTCTGAGAATAGCCTAATAAAGGACTTCAGATCCTGATTCCAGAGATGTGTCACTTACTGGGCTGCTCTGTGTAGTTTAGATAAAATCACTGTTTAGCTGGAGATTATCACTAGCAGTCTACTTGGCCTGCTGCCAGGTAGTCTGGCATATTCACAGACTGCTAAATCTGCAACAGAGAAAACACTAATTTTATCAAAATGACAAGCAGCAGCTCAGTAAATGACACATCACTGGAATCAGGGTCTCTATTTCTACATTATGCTGCTCTCAGATGGGATGACAAAAACCTGGTGACAGGCTCCCTTTAATATGTCAATTAGATTGAACAGTGACCAGTTAGTCAAGTGTGAAATCCAGAATTGTTTCTACTGTTTTGAACATTGTCCCTCCAAACAACTGTAAGGCTGTGGACACACAACAGTATCAAAATAGTTTCAAGTTTCATCCAGAAATGTGGGAAAATTTATTTTCTTACTTTTCATCCTTACGCAATGCATGGGTGATCTGTTTTTAACTCAGCAGCTTTTAGTAATTTGTAGGAGCATTTATAGTTTCCTATGTTACAGAATTGCTATGTAAAAGTCAACAGCCATAGTGTTACAACTCTTTTGTTTTCTCACACCCATAGACTTGCATGAATGAATCAAATTTACAGAGGAAAGTCATGAATGCTGCTATTTTTTCACACACAGAAACACTGTAGTGTGAACCTGGCCTGATAAAAAGTAATAAAAAGTCGTATGTATAAAATATGGTACTATATCATCATGCAAAAAATAAGCTTTCACACAGTTCGAATGAGGGGAAATTGTAAAACATAAGGAAAATTCATGTTTATCTTTCCAGTGTCTTTTAAGTCCAGACACTCAGAATATGGCAACACAAACAGTTACGACCCTGTGCACACAGTCCGTTTTTATAGCGTTTGTGATGTGTTTTTAGGGCAGATTTGTCACAAAACTACATGCAAATCCCTATGACATCAAAGTCAATGAGAATTTGGAAGTTTTGTGCACATGTTGCTTTTTTTCTCTTGCAGATTTGGTGCAGAAATAAATCTGCTGTATGGCTAGGGTCACACTTGGAAGTGTAATTGCGGTTACCGCATCCACATCCGGATGCGGTAATCGCAATTGCATTCACACACAATTTGGACACTTTTTGTGTCCCAAAGCCGGAATCTGGCAACCGGATTGCTCTGAATGTGCAATCCAGTTGCCGGATAATTTGTTCATCCCTACTGCCGCAGGGATGAACAAAGGGTTAATGTTGTGAAAATATGTGGGCAACATGTCTGTAGGGAGTGCCCACCCTCCCTACAGAAATGTTGTCCCATTAGGTGTTCATAGCAAGGGTTAAACTGCTTTAATTCTGTATTGCTGTCTTTTAATAAAACAAATGTTCGGCGGCTCCTGCCAGTGAAGCATATACCATACAGTACGCACTTTACATACTGTATAAGCTGCTCTCCATGGTGCTGATAGCTTAAACAGTAGTTCTATGGCAGCCCCATAGAATTCCTGTTTAAGCTTTCAGGACCTCGGACAGCAGCAAATACAGTACGTAAAGTGCGTACTGTATATGCTTCACTTGCAGGAGCGCCGCCGAACATTCGTTTTATTAAAAGACGGCAATACAGAATTAAAGCAGTTTTAACCCTTGCTATGCCCACCTAATGGACAACATTTCTGTAGGAGGGTGGGTAATCCCTACAGATATGTTGCCACATCCATAATAACATTTAAAGCCTTTGCTCATCCCTCAGCAGCGGGGATGAACAAAGGGTTAAATCTTAAAAATCCATGTGGGCACCCCCTAGAGACATGCTGTCCACCTATTGTCGGCTTTTTTAATTTATTATTATTATATTATTTATTATATAGCGCCATTGGTTCCATGGCGCTTTACAATAAGGAGTGTGGGGGTAACAAGGACAGGTACAGTACATAGTGAGCAGTCAATGCTTGTTATACATGACGGGAGAGGTTCCTGTCCACGAGGGCTCACAGTCTACGGGGGTGGGGGAGGACACGATAGGGGGGGGGAAGCGCCAAGCGGTTAGTGGAGCGGCGCTGGGTCTCATCATGGGTTGTAGGCTTGTTGGAATAGATGAGTTTCAGGTTCTTTTGAAGCTCTTGAGAGTGGGGAGTGTTCTGACTGCTGGGGAGGGAATTCCAGTTCAGGGGCAGGGGCGGAGAAGTCTTGTTTGCAGATTGTGGGAGGATGAAGATGAGGGGGGAGGAGAGGAGGAGTTTTTGTGAGGAGCCGTAGGTTGCGTGCAGGTTGGTATTGGAGACCATGTCGGAGATGTAAGGGGGGGGACAGGTTTGGATGGCTTTGTAAGTCAGGGTAGGATTTTAAATTAGCATCTTTGGGCGGTGGGGAGCCAGTGAAGTGCCATGCGGAGAGGAGAGCTAGGGGAAGTAGCGAGGAGACAGGTGGATTAGACGGGCACTGAGTTCAGGATAGAGCGGAGAGGTCAAGGAGGAGGCAGGAGAGTAGGTGAGCATAGGTTGCAGTATCAAGGCGGAGATGATGTGAGGGCATTGGACGAGAGTTTTGGCGGTGTCATGGTTAAGAACGCGGCGATGCGTGAGATGTTCTTGAGTTGGAGTTGGCAGGAGGTGGCAAGGGCTTGGATGTGGGGCTTGAAGGAGAGGGAGAGTCGAGGGTGACCCCGAGGCACTTTGCATGGGGACTGGGAGAGAAGAGCAGTCGTTGACTCGGATTGACAGGTCTGGCAGAGGGGAGGGCGGCTGGGGGGGAAGACGATGAACTCTGTTTTGTCCATGTTCAACTTGAGGAAGCGAGCAGAAAAGAAGGATGAGATGGCGGACAGCCATTGGGGGATTTTAGACAGAAGGGAGGTATGTGTGCGGCCGAGAGTAGATCTGGGTGTCGTCGGTCATAGAGATGTACTGGAGCCATGGGACTCAAGAGTTGACCTAGGCCTGAGGTGTAGATGGAGAAAAGTAGCGGTCCAAGTACCGATCCCTGGGGGACGCCGACAGTAAGGGGGTAGGACGAGGAAGAGGTGTCGGCGTGGGTGACGCTGAAAGTGCGGTCCGTAAGGTATGAGGAGATCCAGGAGAGGGCGAGGTCGGTGATGCCAAGGTATTCTAGGATTTGGAGGAGGAGGGAGTGGTCGACTGTGTCGAAGGCGGCGGATAGGTCGAGGAGGAGGAGGACGGAGTAGTGTTTTTTCCTCTTTGCGGTCAGGAGGTCATTGGTGACTTTAGTAAGGGCAGTTTCGGTGGAGTGATGAGGTCGGAAACCAGATTGCAGGCGGTCGAAGAGGGAGCGGGAGGATAGGTAGGACGACAGTTCAGAGTGGACGTGTTGTTCGAGTAGTTTGGAAGCGAAAGGGAGAAGGGATATTGGGCGGTAGTTGGCGACGGATGATGGGTCGAGGGAGGGTTTTTTGAGGATGGGTGAGATCAAGGCGTGTTTGAAGGAAGAGGGAAAGATGCCAGTAGTGAGCGACAGGTTGAAGAGTTGGGTTAGGGCAGGGATGAGGGCGGTGGTGAGGTTTGGGATGAGATGGGTAGGGAGAGGGTCGAGGGCACAGGTGATGAGGTGAGATCGTGACAGGAGGGTGGAGAGCTGGGCTTCAGTCACGTTGGAGAAGCTTCCTTTGGTCGAGGAGGGTTGGGTGGTAATGGTGGTGGGTTGGGGGACGTTGGGCCAAAGCGTTCTCTAATTTTATTAATCTTGTGTTTGAAGAAGGTGGCGAAGTCGTCAGCGGAGATGAGGGGGGAAGGAGGAGGTGCTGGGGGATGGAGAAGGGAGTTGAAGGTTCTGAATAGTTGGGGTTTCGGGACAGTGTGTTGATTAAAGAAGAGAAGTAGGTTTGTTTTGCGGCAGTGAGTGCGTCCTTGAAGTTGGAGAGGGATTGCTTGTAGATTGTGAGGTGGACCGTGGAGTGGGATTTCTTCCATCTCCGTTCAGCAACCCTGGACGTTCGGCGAAGCTCTTTTGTGAGAGGGGTGAGCCAGGGTTGTCTGTTTGTGCGGGTTTTGGTGTGTTAATAACTTTTACATTGACAGCCACCGGCTCCTGCATCAGGACCAGCACACTATGCAATTAGCTTAAGCACATTACAGAACAGCATCCTCAATGAGGAGCTGTCTGTGGTGCTTACACAATTTGCGTACTGTACTGGTCCTGATGCAGGAGTCGGTGGCTGTCAATGTAAAAGTTATTAAAAAGCCGACAATAGCGGCGAAGGAGTTAATTATGGAATTAACCTCTGACATGCCGTCCTGTGTAGACAGCATGTCTCTAGGAGGGTGGGCCCCCCCTAGAGATATGTTGCCCACATGGATTATTAATATTTAACCCTTTGTTCTTCCCTGCGGTAGCAGGGATGAAGAAAGCCGCCGGCTGCCGCAGGCACTCACATATGCCTTGCAGCAGCCACATGGGCTCCCATAGGAGCTCATTATAGGAATTCTGCTGCGGCAGAGATACCGCTCCAAAAAATATTGCCTGCATGATTTTTCACGACAGGCAACGAAACCAGAGTAGGTAACCGAATTGCATGTAGTGCAGTCCGGTTACTATAATGGGCTCCTATGAGCTGCGGATTCTGATCCAGTTTTGAGCACTTTTACTGCTCAAAACCGGATCAGGATCCGCAGTGCCCTGCCGCAAATGGGACCCTAGCCTATGTCAATTCTTGCAGTGTTTTTGCAGCGTTTTTCCACCCCATAATGCATGAAGAGAATATGAAAAAACACACATCAAAAAGCAGAAAAAACACATCAAAAATGCATTTTTATGTCAGGAGATGCAGATTTGATGCAGAAATTTCTCTAACCAAATGCTCAACGTGTGCACATAGCCTTATAGTTTAATAGTAGTAAAACCAAATTAGATTTTTTTTTATTGCTCCCCATAAAGACATAATAAAGGTAAGTGATGCCTATCCCCAAAATGCTGTTGACAAATGCACTTTGTTCTGAAAAAAATGTAACTCTCATGCAGCTATTTTGACAAAAATATAAAAATTCAATGCCTCCCAAATACTGACATTGATATAAAAAATTGCTTTATCTCAAGGCCCAAAATAAGCACGTCCTTAAGGTGATGCTGGCAACTATTTACCATATGTTGTTTAGATGCATCAGATCAATATATATGTCAAAATTACCAATATGAAAACAGCTAAAGAGATGGGACCTAAAGGTAGAGAGCGTGTGTCCAGTGTACAAGTGTTGGCACTAGTCACCTATTCAAATAATGCAGGCAGAAGAGGCATCAGCCAGGCTACACGTTTCCGCTCCTCAGGCTGTGGTCATTCTAGCGTTTCAAAATCAGTCCCATTCTCATTCAGAATACTCGGGCAATTTTTTTCATACTTGTCATTCATGTCTGTGTGCTGTTAATATGCAATCTGTTTTTTACTTAGCTGCTATTAATCATTAGGAGGAGCATTTACAAATCGTATGCCAGACTGATGGTCCATATGGCAACTGATTTTTTACTCCCATTGTACCGATTTTTTTTCTCTAGAAAGAAGTTGCAGGTCTGCACTGCCTCATAAAATAACATAAGTTCAAGTTCAATTCCTTTTTTTTATCAGACTGCAATTGTCCCATTGATACGCTCACGTGAGGAAGCCCTTATAGGTACTGTCATGGTGAAAAGGTTTCTTAGATTTCTAGCATTTCTTCATGAACAATGGATAACTACTGTAAACCCTACCATTTCACAAGTAGGCTTGACTACACCTATTACATTACAATGCAACTGTTAAACAACTGAATCTTCATAGTAAAACATTAAGATACATTGATAGCAATGATGGTAGAGAAGATTGACTTATTGTATAGAATTTTATTCTAACAGAATAATAAAGATGCCTGACCAAGTTACAGGAGAATTTCATGTGCAACTATAATGTATAACTTTGATTAAATTGGGAATCGTCTTAAAACAAAAAGGAGTCAAAAGTGGATCACTCTCCAAGAAATCATCCAGCCCCTGCAGTTCCATCATTTCTTCCTCCCCAGCAGAATCCTTTAGCCTGTATCCCCCAGTAGATTCTTGTAGTTGATTGGCTCCTTCGGCAGATAGCAAAGTTCCGTCTTGTCTCCAACCTCCATCTTTTCCGTTCTCCTTTCCATTTTTTTTGCATAATGCAGTGCAGAGGAGAGATCGCATCAACCTGAAGTCCATCCCCCGAGATACATGCCAGCTGCTTAGAACTCCTGGCATCTGCAGTAAAGAGATTGTGTGATCACATATCACTTTAGACCTCATTCTCATGTTCGTGGTTAAACACCTATGTGAAAAAGTGTTTTTCACATTTGGATAAATAAATACCAAAGCTTGTCCTATAATTGCAGTGTTAAACACAAACAACAGACAGATGCCATCTGTGTGCTGCTTGTGTTTTTCATGGATCATAGACTTATATGGCTCTTGTCCTCCATGATAGTGGAAAAAAGTGGACATGTCTACGTGAGTTTTGCACAAACACAGGATCTAAAAAAATGGACATGTTAACACTATAGATTATAATGGCTATGCGTGCAATAGATGGAAAAAACTTAAATACAATATGCATGTGCAACACGGACATCTGAATGAAGCCTTAAAATAGGCGAGTCCTGCTGTTCTTCTCCACTATATTTGTTACTAAGCAATGCCTATACTTGTACTGCCTCAGCACCACACTGTGGTATTGCATAATGGTTAGACTTGTAGTCCAACAGAACTCCAATTTCTATTTGTTTATTTTTTCTTTTATTACTTGGTGATGAAGGGATGTGTTGAGCCTCAGTGCTCCACTAACTACACTGACAATCCAAAGGGAAACAATGAAATTTTGACTTTCGGGCCTTATATCTCACCATTCATTACAGCTGTGAGTGAGACTGCCTTCATTTTATAGACAATCATCTTGGCTATCTCATACATAAATTTGACTTGCAACTCCTTAGCATATGATTAGCTATGCAGATTCTTGTAATGTCACTGCATTGCTAATGTTTTGCACTTAAAAATCCAAATTTTAGTTTTTATTAATTTGTTAGTATTTTGTTAATCCACCTTCAGCTTTCAACACTGCCTGAATAATTCTGGGCATACTCTCGATCAGATTCAAGCATGTCTCAACCTAAATCTGACCCAGGTCTACTTCTAACTTTGTCATTAGTTACATTGGGGCAATTGGCAACAATAAAGTGGAGTATGTAAAGTGTGCCAAATTTATTAAGTGTGATGCTGGTCACAAGTAATAACTAGTCTCAGAGGCGCAGAAAACTAATTGAAATAAATGCAAAGTAAATATAACAATTATACTACTTACTGGTAGTAAAGAGAGGTCAAAGCAATCCGCGGTCAGGTCCAGGAAAGGGCACAGTAAAACAAAGGGTTAACAGAAGCAAAATCCAATTCCAGCCGAAGTCAGGAAACCGGAGAGAAGACAGAAACAGAGTACATAGGTACAAAACAGAAAGAGAAATCAGGTCACTAGCAGAGGGTCAAGTACAGGTAAGAAACAAAGTCAGGCAGGGTCTAGTTCAGAACACAAAGAGATCAAGTCCTACACAGCCAAAAGCAAATAAACAATTGCCCCAGAGCAAGCTAGTTTAAATAGGCTCTTATTAAGTGAGCTGAATTCAGGTTATTGAGGCACAGCCAGCCCAGCCTGACAGTCTCCACAAACCTATAACAACACAGGCAATGTGGAGATTGTGACAATATGCATTTTGGCCAATTCCCACATTTCCCTTGGCAGTATTATAGTGTGAAGAAATAGGAATATGGATAAATAAGTGCTAACAAATTTATCAAAAGGCATACCCCCTTTTTTGGGACCAAAATATTAACAGAAACATTGGCTAGTCATCAGATGGCATTCACAGAAAAAAGTTACCAGGCAAGTAGCTTTGACTTTGATGAAACATGCCCAATTTTGGTAAATAGAATGGAATAGAATTTTCACAATTTTTGATAATTTTATGCTTTTTTTAATTATTTGATAGCAACTGAAAAAAACAATAAACTAATATACAAGGAAAGGATGAATATAAATAGTCAAAAGGTATCAACTTACTAAAAATACAAGGGTCGAAAGTAGAGGTGATTGAAAAAGTGTGTCCAGTTCATTTACAGCATAGATAGTGTTATTTTTGGAGTTAAAGAAAAATAACTGAAGTAAAAAAAAAATAAAACCAAACCTATACATAGATGTGACAGGTTGTCAGCTGACAGCATTGCGATATGTTAATTTTGGGAATGTGCTGTCCATTAACGCGTATATTACACATCACTGTCACACTGATGATCGGTTCATGTTTGGCGCTTGCCAAGTCATTGTGAGACTCAAAATTATATAGTGATGGGAAAAAAATTTTTATTTTATAGCAGTTTTCGATTGGGAGAAATATTGTATATTTAAAGAAGAAAAAATAGTTAGCATACTCATTGAATTTTCTATTTCAGTAAATCCCTTCTTTTACAATAAAGCCGTGCTCCTGGTTTGCCTACTGTCAGCAATAGCTGCCTCTTGTCAAATACTTTACCATTTTTACATATTCTATTCCCTATTTGTTAAAGCTACTGAGCCAGTACAAGTTTACATTCCATGAGATGTTTCCGGTATACATCTTTATTTTTACTGTCATCGTGCCAATCACTCATTATTCACTGACAGCATCAGTAACATAGTGGCCAGTTGTTTATTAATGTAAAATTGTGCCGAGACAGTTCAGTCATTCTTGAACCTGTTTATTAGAATGTCAAAAAAATCACTGACATTTATAATATACTTAGTGGCAGCTTCAGTACAGAGATGTAAATGGCTTCCCAGTCCTCAACTTAAGCACAAGACAAAAGCTGAGACAGTGAAACATAGGAAACACAAGTAAACAGCCAGGTAAACCATATGACCTTTGTAATCTCAATCGCCTGATCCTTGTCTAATATATAATAATTTGCTTGTACATAATTTCCCTATTATTTTAAACACTTGAATATTCTGCACTTACAGTAATACCCGAAAATATTGGCACCCTTGAAATTGTTCCAGAAAATAATGTATTTCTTGCAGAAATTAATTACAATTACACGTTTTGTTATATATATGTTTATTTCCGTTGTGTGCATTGGAACAACACAAAAGTAAAATGAGCAAATTTGACATAATTTCACACAAAACTCCTAAAATGGCCCAGATAAAATTGTTGGCACCTTCAACTTAATATTTGGTTGCACACCCTTTGGAATATATAACTGCAATGAATCACTTCCTATAACCAGCACACCTTAACTGGAATTTTGGACCACTCTTCTTTTCAAACTTCCCCAGGTCTCTCATATTTGAAGGATGCCTACACCCAACAGCAGTTTAAAGATCTCCCCACAGGTGTTCAATGGGATTTTTTGCATCACACTTCTGAACTTTTTGGGGTTATTGTCCTCCTGGAAGACATATGAATTATGAGACAAACCCAGCTTTTTGCCATTGGGTACCACAGGTGCATCTCAATAAATTAGAACATCATCAAAAAGTTAATTAATTTCAGTAATTCAATATATAAAGTGAAATGCACCTCAATGAATTATAATATCATCAATAAGTTATTGTTTTCAGTAATTCAATACATACAGTGAAACGCATATATTATATAGAGTCATTACAAACAGTGTGATCTATTTCAAGTGTTTATTTCTGTTAATGTTGATGATTGTGGCTTACAGCCAATGAAAACCCAAAGATCATTATCTTAGAAAATTAAAGTAGGAAGGATGAAGGGTCTGAGAGATAATCTATTACCTAAATAAGTGTCGGAGGCTTCACCTTGTGTGGTTGTGAAAGTCACAACCACTATAAAAGCATATCACGGCTGCTGCAGTCCCCAGCGTGGTGCATTTAGAGTAGGGTGGATAAAAGTTTAAAAACCGTGCTGCCATCAAAGGTGAATAGAATGTTGATTTATTAGTCAACACGTTTCAGGGCTCCATGGCCCTTTTCTCAGGACAAATCAATATCATATTGCCATGTTTCACACTGTTTCGAGGAGCCCTGAAAAGCATTGACCAATAAATCAATATCATATTCACCCTTTGATGGCTTGTGGAATAAGGCAGTGCAGTTTTTAACCCTTTATACTCCATACTTTAATTTTCTGAGACTATGACTGTTGGGTTTTCATTGGCAGTAAGCCATAATCATCAACATTAACATAAATAAACACTTGAAATAGATCACACTGTTTGTAGTGACTCTATATGGTATATGCGTTTCACTTTATGTATTGAATTACTGAAAACAATAACTTATTGATGATATTATAATTCATTGAGGTGCACCTGTACATTGCCACTAAAAATCATTTGCTAATCTTCAGATTTTATGATGCCTTGCACACAGTCAAAGCACTTAAATAACTCCCCAAAATTTTTGAACCTCTACCATATTTGACAGATGGTTCTGTGTGTTTTTTTTCTTTGTAGGCCTCATTCGGTCATGGGTAATCAGTAGAATGATGTGCTTTACCTAATAACACTGTCTTAGCCTCATCTGTCCAAAAGATGCTTTCCAAGAATTTTGGCTTTCTCATGTACATTTTGGCAAATTGCTGTCTAGCTTTTTTATCACTCTGTGTCAGCAGTGAGCAGTGGCGTAATGATCGCGGTCGCAGCAGTCGCGGCTGAGACCGGGCCTGCCCCTGTAGGGGGGCCCGCGCCTCCCTGCAGGTGGGCCCATGCTTCCAGCCGCCCGCCGCGGCCGTGATCGCGTGTGTCCGAGGAGAGGAGGGAGGACGGGAAGTGAATGAAGCCTCACTTCCTGCAGCTGCGCCCGCCCCTCCTCTCCTCTCAACTTCAACTCTGCGGGAGGGCAAGAAGTTCTCACTAGCAACCCCCACCCCGCTCTTCAACTCTGCAGGAGTGCAAAAATTTCCACTAGCACCCCCCAAAACCCCCCCGCTCCTCACCTATGGGTGATGTTACGCCACTGGCAGTGAGGTCCTCCTGAGTCTCCTACCATAGCTTCTGAACTGAAGTTTTTAGTTATCAGTTGAATTCAGGGTAAAGATATAGTACAATTCTACAACGATAGGGAAATAATGTATTACCAGTCATGTACGCTAATAGTAAATACTGTATGAATCATAAAAAGTAGGGAAACAGCTTACCACACTGCAGACTCCATTACAAAGCTTAAGCTCTGATATTAATTTATGACAGGTGCTCGACCATCACTGTTGCGAGCAAAACATCAAGAAAATTCACGGGAGGTGATGGCACTCAATACAGAAAATGTAAAATCAATATGTGCTTGTTTGTTGTTCATCCATGATCAGGAGATGGAAGACAGCCACATTATAAAACTACAACTGACATGTTTCTGGCGCTACTGCGCCCTTAATCATTGATGAAGAGTATTTTTGGGATTTTAAGAAAGAGAAGAGACGCAAATGTTATACAGTGCTGTGCAAATGAATTGGGACAAAGCAAGTCTTTACTTGTTTTTCTTGCATTAATTTTACTATTTCTGATAAGTGTTTTATCAGTTCTTGGTGTTGTTTTCCTTTTTCCTCCACATTTCCCTTTTCATTTTGGAGAAAACGATTCAGTTTCATTGTGTTTATGAATTATTCTTGAAACGGTAGATTTTCCAATACCAACGGTGGAGGTGATTTCTCTTACAGTCAGACTTGTATGTTCATTAAGAGTAATAATTCTAGACCTCTTCCGTGGAGTAATATCCATTTTTACAGGCACGAATCACACTGAGAGAAAAAGTACACTAAACCACTCCTCACAGAAACAAGCTCTCAACTGAAGCTGAGGGGGCAGCGAGCTGTTATTTTCTGACTAAAACCAGTCAAACCACATTTTGTTACTCAAGGTTGTACACTCACACCTGTTCAAAGCAGTTAAAACTGGTTTGAATCACTGGTTGGTAACCAGCTTACTATTTTACTTAAAAATGTTTGGTCCCAATTAATTTACACAGCACTGAATACCGTAATAAGAAAAATAGGCAAGATTTACTAATTGAATCATTCTGAACTGAAGTGTGGTCTTTTTACTGTATTTTGACAGTTGTCAATTAGTTTCAGGGTCAAGATATAGTAAAATTGTACAAGGATAGGGAAATAATATATTTCCAGTCATGTACACTAATAGTAAATCCTGTAAGAATCACTATCACTTTATTGGGTACAAAATAATAAAAAGCACTGCAGTACACCCAGACTGAAAGAATTCAAATCGGATTACTCTTGAAAGTGACTCACTCTTATCCTCATTCTCCATAAATACACCAGCAATTTTTGAAGCAAGGCATAAGACGTCCCATTTGAAGTTAGCAAATGGCCATGTAGCTATCATGGCAATCATATGGAAGAAGGTGGTCTGGTCAGATTATACCAAAGTAGATTTTTTTGTATTAGATGCAAAAATGCCTTGTGTGGTGAAAACCTAACACAGCACATCATCCTGAAAACACCATCCTCATTGTCAACCATAGCGCTGGCAGCTTCATACTGTGGAGATACTTTTCTTCAGCAGGAACAGAGAAGCTGGTCAGAGTTGATAAGACTGAAGGGACTAAATACAGGGCAATCCTGGGAGAAAACCTGTTAGGGTGCTTTCACACTGGCATTTTTGAAAAAATGTGGCAGATCCGGTCAAAAAAAACGCATCTGCCGCATTTTCCACCTAACGGCTGCACTTGTGGCACAGTTGTGGCAAGCCCCATGCATTGTCTATGGTAAGTGTGCGGCAGACGCGGCAAGTGCGGTTTTGGCAGTTGCAGCCGAGGCGGCCGTGAAAAAAAACACAGTAAGCAGCGTTTTTTTTCGCAGCCACATCTGCCGCAACTGCCGAAACCGCACTTGCCGCGTCTGCCACACACTTACCGCAAGCCCCATAGGCAAGGCATAGGGCTTGCCTCAACTGTGCCGCAAGTGCAGCCGTCAGGCAGAAAAATGCGGCAGATGTGTTTTTTTTTACCGGATCTGCCGCATTTTTTCAAAAATGCCAGTGTGAAAGGGGCCTAATGGTGCCGTCACACGCAGCGATGCGATGAACGATATTGTTAGCGATCACAAGCACACGCAATCGCTAACAATATCGTTCAGATCGCTGGTGAGCTGTCACACAGGCAGACTCACCAGCGATCAATGGAGCAGCGACATCGTGGAAACAATTTAAATATCACTTCCACGATGTCTGCAGGCTGGTATCCATGGTATGCAGATGAAGTCCATGGAGCCTCGGTTAAGAGTCTACAACATGGACACCAGCCAGTTATCCCACCAGGGAAGGACCTAGCCCAGGGTATTAGTAGCCCTTAAGTAACTATCCAGGCCTTGCGAGCTTGAAGATATGGCCAGGGATTTACCATGGACTAGGTATCCAACCACAGACAGCTGTTTCGGGGTTGTTGCCCCTCATCAGTGTGGCGCAGGATTCTGGCTGGGTGGGAGCAATGCTTGATAGACAGACATCACAAAGCACCCACTGACCTTGTGGAGACCAGTGGAGGATAACACTGCGGGCACCAATCAAAGCACTCAAACACAGTGAAACCCAAGGTTTTGTGATGTCTGTCTATCAAGCATTGCTCCCACCCAGCCAGAATCCTGCGCCACATTGATGAGGGGCAACAACCCCGAAACAGCTGTCTGTGCTTGGATACCTAGTCCATGGTAAATCCCTGGCCATATCTTCAAGCTCGCAAGGGCTGGATAGTGACTTAAGGGCTACTAATACCCTGGGCCAGGTCCTTCCCTGGTGGGATAACTGGCTGGTGTCCATGTTGTAGACTCTTAACCGAGGCTCCATGGACTTCATCTGCATATTCAAATTCTAGGGAGCAATGCACCTTGGGTTTCACTGTGTTTGAGTGCTTTGACTGGTGCCCGCAGTGTTATCCTCCACTGGTCTCCACAAGGTCAGTGGGTGCTTTGTGATGTCTGGTATCCATGGTAAACTGCAGGTATCTAGGCAGCATGCGCTGCCTAGATACCCGAAGTACACCTTGGTTATCAGCCTTCTCCGCTCACTGGCTGGTATCCAAGGTACACAGCGGGTAACTAGGGACCTAGTAGTATTATACCAGCCGGTGAGCGGAGAAGGCTGGTAACCAAGGTATACATCAGGTAACTAGGTAGCGAGCGCTGCCTAGTTACCCACAGTTTACCTTGGATACCAGCTCCCAGCGCTTGCAGAGAGGTGCTGGGAGCTGGCTTATCGGTTGTCTCCCGGTGTCACACGCAGCGATGCTGCGTGTGCACCGGGCGACCAACGATAGATTTGAGGTCCTGTCCTCAAATCAAATAATGAATGATCAGCCGACTGATCGTTCATCATTTGTAGTGTCACACGCAAAGATGTCGTTTCGACATCGTTCAAGCGTCACAGAACACGTGACTTTTGAACGATATCGGCAACGATATTGTTACGTGTGATGTAACCTTTAGAGACTGCAAAATATTTGAAACTGGCCTATTGCAGTTTGACAGTTGGTCCCCTATAAATAAGATCTGATGTCTGACCTGTCTTAAGGTTTCAATTTAGCGGTATCAGATCATAAAAAGAACACATTGGGTTAAACTGTATCTTCAAATAAAAACCAATTCTAGTGCAGGACTTTGCACTACAATTGCATATCATATGACGTTAGGTCTAGAAATACTTGTATTTGGATAGTTACACAAGTTTTGGAATTTTTAGCTCTTTAGCAAAACATATTCCAGATAAAGTTATATAATCAATATGGGCTTAAAATGCAGCCTCTCAGCTTTAATTTAAGGGTATTCACATTCTAATTAGAGTTAGCAATCAGGAATTACAGTTCTTTAATATGTAGCCGCCTAATTTTCAAGGGACCAAATTTAATTGGACAATTCTCTCAAAAGCTCTTTTTAATAGTTGGCATGGGTAATTTACTAATTAATCCATCATCAATTAAGCAGGTAAAAAGTCTGAGGCTGATTCCAATTTGTGGCACTCGCATTTGGAAGCTGCTCCTGAGAACCCACAACATGCAGTCAAAGGAGCTCCCAATGGAAGAGAAACCAACCTTTAGTATACTGAAAGAAAGAAGAAACCTATCAGAGAAATTGCAGAAAATAGAAAATGTTATAAGTAGCCAAACCAACTGCAAAAAAAAGAACCCTATGGTGAGTTTGGGGATATCCGTGGAAGACAACAGCGATGGATGCTCACAGAAACCTTTTCATGGTGAAGAAAGGCCTCTTCACAACATCCACCCAAGGGAATAAGGCTAGGGTCACACATAAGCCCTTAGTCCGTTTTTGGCTTCCTTTTTGTCATTTTTTTTTTCTAAGTCCAAAAACTGACAGAAAAACGGATTGGATGTAATAAACACCCTGTCAGTTTTTTTCTGGACCTCAAAACATTGCTCTGTCCGTTTTTGAGCCAAAAACTTTGCTAGCAACGTTTTTGGCATCAGTTAAAAAACGCATGCGTTTTTTTTAACATGGGGCCCTATGGGAAACGCATGCGTTAACGCATGGCACATATAGGCACCTGCGTTAACGCATGCGTTAACACATGTGCGTTTTTAATGAAAAAATTACTAAGTCCAAAAACGTTCAGGGGTGCAGGAGGCTCAAAAAGCACCCTATAAAAACGGATTGGTGATGAAAATCACATCCCAAAATGGATTTCTATGTGTGACCCCAGCCTAACACTCAAGGGAGTAGGTATTTCAGTATCATAAAGAGGAGACTTCATGAGTGCAAGTACATAATATTCACAACAAGGTGCAAACCATTAATCAGCCTTAAAAATAGAAAGGCCAGATTAGACTGTACCAATAACATCCAAATATGCCAGCCCAGTTTTGGAAAAGCATTCTTTGGACAGATGAAATTGAGATCAACCTGTACTAGAAGAATGGGAAGAAGAAAGTATGTAGACAGCTTGGAAAGACTCATGATCCAAAGCACTCAACATCCTCTGTAAAACATGGTGGAGGCAGTGTGATTGCACGGGCATGCAGGGCTTTCAACGGCACTGGGTCACAATTGTTTAGTGATGTGGCTGAAGATAGAAGCAGCCGGGTAAATTCTGGAGGGTACATAGCTATACTTTCCACTCAGATTAAACCAATTGCAGCAAGGTTGATTGGACAGCACTTCACAATACAGGAGGACAATTATCCAAAACATACTGTAAAATCAACCAAGGTGTTTTAAGGCAAAAAAGTGGAATATTTTGCAATGGCCCAGTCAGTCTCCAGATTTCAGCTCCATCAAACATGCATTTGACATGTTTAAGACAAACATTTAGACCAGGGGTCTCAAACTCCAGGCCTCGAGGGCCGCACACAGTGCAGGTTTTCAGGATTTCCATAGTATTTGACAGTTGGTCATTAAATGACCAACTGTCAAATTCTAAGGAAATCCTGAAAACGTGGACTGTGTGCGGCCCTCGAGGCCTGGAGTTTGAGACACCTGATTTAGACAAAAAGTCCCACAAACAAGCAACAACTGAAGTTAGCTGCAGTAAAGGCCTGGCAAAGGTTCTAAAAGGAGGAATCCCAGTATTCTAAACTTAAGGCAGTTACTGCCTGAACAGGAGTCTGTACAGAGTATTAAAAATTTACAGAATATTTTTAATTAACCTCTTTAATTAAACCTAAAAGTCTACACTTTAATTGCATCTCAGATGTTTTAAAAAATAAAATCTGAGAGTCCTCAGTGGTTAATATCTTTTAATGGTTAATTGTAAAGATGGTAACAAATAGCAAGTTTTCAAGACTCTAAGGCCTCTTCAAAAATAGTTGCACAAAGAGCTCAAAATTTAAGTTTGCAGTCACTAACCAATATTTGTAATCCTAACTGTATCACTCTATTATAGGATTTTGCTGTTAACCTGTGGAACAGACCACTTAATTAAAGGCTATCCTGCAAGCTGTCTAAGGCCCCATTCACATCAGCATTTTTTTAAAATTGCTGCAGATCCAATAAATTTACCGCATCTGTCGCCTAACGGACTCACTTGCAGCAGACTTGCATTGTCTAAGGGGCTTGCAGTCGGGTGCGGTAAGCGCCGTTCTGCCAGATGTGACAAATCCGGCGGTGAGAAAAAACCCGCTGCTGACCGCGGCTTTTTCTGCGGCCACAACTGCCGGATGTGCTGCATCCGACAGAACAGCACTTGCCGCACATGACAGCAAGCCCCATAGAGAAAGCATGGGGATTGCAGCAAGTGTACCGCAAGTGCAGACGTTAGGCAGCAGATGCGGTAAATCAACAGGATTTGCTGCAATTTAAAAAAAAAAAAAAAAATGCTAATGTGAAAGGGGCCTAAACTAGGCAGCATCCTTCTCCTGTTTCTTGACTATAATAGGGGGCAAGCATCATAGGCTCTTACAGTACTCCATCACTGAAGACGGTAGCTAAGAGCTGTAAGTGGGATCTGTTCAAGTTAAGTTTAGCCCGCAACACAGACAATGAAAGGTCAGGCCTGTTGGTTAACTTCAAAATCTGGCTAATGCCAATAACTAGTCTGTTCCCATTTAGACACCTATGAAAGATGTACAGTGAGGCGCATACATTTGTTCCTTTGGTTGAAAATCAATAATAATTCAATTTGACAAAGAATATATCTGGTGAAGCAACAGTAAGTGAGGACCAATAAGTGCAGAGTAGCCTTTGTTTCTAAGCCATATGTCTGCTACAATTCTGTTTCTGCACTCCCAGAAAGTATTGAATGATTATACTAAGAATTATATTACAGTATACTTGTTTAAAGTAAACTCCTTACTCCCATACATCAGAAGTTTGAGACGATTCACATTAAAAAGAAGCTTATCTACCACATAGAAGTCAAAATATAATTAATATCAATTGGATTTAATGAATCCTCCTCAGGTAGCCCCAATATACTATCCCTGGCTCAGCCCGCAAATGGCTGTGTCCATATCCTGAGAATATGAAGTGACCATTTCATTTCAACTAATTATGTGCACCTCTTGCATTATCTATGCGGTATGCTTTGCATGGTTTATAAAGCCGCCCGGCATACCTGGCACTCTGTGTGTTGCAAGGCAATTTACAATTGATTAAAAATGGATGTATTCTACAGTCCCAGTTTAAACAATGTTAAATTTGGGCATTTAAATTAGGAGTGACTGTCAAAAATACAACTTCCATACAAAACATGTTAATATTTGATTCAAATTGAAAATAACAAACCATGAATTGTAATTTATTACAGATTAAGTGATTTAATACATGGGGTAGAAATGATTTGCAGACGCTATTTTTAGGGATAATCATTTTATTTCAATGTGAAATCCGTGTACATTTATTTCATTATAAATCGCTAATCAACACAATTGTATGGCAACCAGATTGATGCTGACAGTATTTTTTATTTCAGTCACATCTCCTCCAGAGTCCAAGATGTTTCCTCCAGCACCCAGGAAACTATTACTTCTTGAGTTAACTCGGAAACTTCTCCTGTCCTCATGTGCACTGAAACTTTCTTCAGAAAGACCTTTGCTTTATTAAGCAGGAGTGCAGCTCCGAATCGGCAGAGGTTTCCTTTGTACATCCAACTGACCATAGGGTATTAAAGTTGCAACAAAGCACAAACACCAGTTCATATGACACATCTGAAATCTCTAATTTATAGATCAGAATTTCTTTTATTTAATAGGCCTAATAATTAGACCAGATTTCATAAACAATGGACACTTCTAAATCTTGAAAATTCTTCCCCAACTTCTCAGGAGAACATCCCATTTATAATTTCTGTGTTTTCTTACCTGTTATTAGAAAGTGATTTAGTTTATATAAAAACTAAAATTATTTTTTGGCCATCATTTATATTTTATATTTTTATATATTTATTGCAATAGAGTTATACATTTTCAGCCTTTATTTTCAAATGGAGCAGCATTTCATTTATAGAATTGTTATGTAATAATATTTTTTATATATGAATATATTAGAAATTAAAATTGTGCCTTTATGTTTACTGTTATTAATAGCCAGTTTTATTGTACATATAATGTAAGGGTCCTCACTCCTCTTGATATTTGTTGTATTATGTTTTTACTCTGTAATGTTTTTATTATCTGTAGAAGTACCTTCTGATCTCTAAACTGCTGCCAAGATATGTTTTTTCATTATAGAAATAAAATATTATTAGTTTTGTACACATCATTATGAGTAACAAATTATTACCATATTTTTTGGATTATAACATGCAATTTTATTTTCCTCCCAAATTTTGGGGGAAGTGGGGTTGAATCTTATAGTCCGGATATACGGACTGAGGGGCTGTGCTGGGGGTAATGGCGGCTTTGGAGAGTGAGGGCTGTGCGTGCTGCAGAAGCAGCCTTTGATCACGTGGGCCCAATCATAGGCTAATGTAGTATGCACTGCATCCCCCTGTCCATCTGTGGTGCCCTTTGGTTTGGTCACCACAGTGGTACTGCACCTATTGAACAGGTGTGGCATCATGCGCACAGGTAAGGGGGAAAGCCCTGCTGAGAGCACCAACACACACCCAACACTATCCAAGCTCCAGGCCAGGAAGATACCAGGCGGAGGAGACTCGCTGATAGAGCAGTCCCATCTGCTGGCTGGAGGGAGGAGTAAGTGAAAGGGGTGGGGATTTGAGTTAGTTGGAGTTAGCAAGAAGGTGAGGAGGAGAAACATTGAGGCAAGATGGAGTGAGTTCTAGGGAAGTCAGGCAGCTGGGGAGAGAGCAGGACTCATGCAAGGGGTAGGCTTCTAATCTCCAGGCTGAGGACCACGAGCTTGCTGGACTCCGGCAGAGGAACGAGCTGCAAGGGGTCCAGCCCCAATTCAGCCTGGGTATCTTCAGGACCAGCCGAGAAACAGGAGGTCACTAAACTTCATGTGCAGTGGCTGCTAGGTGGATTCTTTCAGGCAAAGGAACTGCAGAGGGTCAAGAGAACTTGCAAGGCAGTCGCTTGCAGGACTATAGTCACCTGCTTTGGGACTTGTACCCACCAGGACACTTGGAAGAAAAGGAGTAGCAAAGTGTCAGACAGTAACGGCAGCAAGAAAAGGCCTCATACTTCTGTTCTCAGCGAGGTGGAGCCGGACTACTTGTGAGCTGGCCAAGCTGCAATCTTGGAGAATACGTACCCGTTGGGTTGTCTCTGCACTAACTGCAAAAGTAAAGGTGACCGGCAAAAACTGAAATCCCCTGTTCTGTCCACTCCTACCTGCACCTTTGTGCACCTGCACTACTACCACTATCATACTACATCACCACCTTCACTACACCGCAGGGGTCTTCTCCATCTAAGAGGAGTTCTTCATCAAGTTGCCACAAACATTATCCCCTGGGATTCACAGCAAGCGTGGTCCAATCTGACAGACACCTCAGATGGCATAACAACAAACTTTTCCCCCCTTTTACTTTTCCCTTTTAAGATGCTCGGTCAGGGCCAGGCACTTCTAGGGTCACCACCATGAACTAAAGAACTGATTCCCCGGATTTCGAGTACTCGTCCTTGCGACCTGAGGCATATCACCTGTCAACTGAGCCGAATTTGAAGGCGCCAATATTCAATGGAAGGCCATATACCAAGGAATGGGGATTCAGAACCAGGGATATACAGTGCCTAATCAGATTATGGGCACTAGATTTGGAGGGGCCCAGATGGGAGACATTACACCATACATGTTAGCACAGATCCACCTTGCCCTCAATACAACAAGCATACCAACTTATCAATCTAAATTTTATTTCTTATTTTTCTTAATAATTGTTCATTATGGTTGGTGCATTATATTCCAAAACCTGGTTTAAAATTTTTGAATCTTTGCAAAACGTTTACTAGTATTTTTTATGTACCATGCAAAGTGGAAAACTTATTGAGAGTTAATCATTGACCAACCCCATAAGCGATGCTTCTCATTCTAAATAGTCTTTGGAATAATAGATGGAAATCTTGAGCTTCACCGTTATGGGGTATTCTGGTTAAGGCAGGAAACAAACTGGCACTAAACCTTGATTTTTTTCATGGTCCCACCGGTTTCTGGCTAGGCTTGCCTTCTTCAGTGACTTGACTTAGTAAAATTGGGCTCTTAAGTCTATTACGAGATGACGATCATTCTGCAAAATGACCATCCATCGGCCGTGGATCTCCACTTCCACACCAGGGCACTAGAGGCCCACCCCTTGCTTTTAACGCCTCTTCTATGCTCCATCAAACATAATCTGAATGATAAAGTTATCTTGGGGCTCTGTGCTCTCGTCCTAACCTGTGCAGTATGGGTTGCACCAAAATCTCAATCTGCTCACAGACCATGAACCTCTTGACCAGCTCTCTAGAGTCCTACAGTTCATGAAGGAAACTTACACGAGCCTTGACATGCAGCTTTGCAATAAGGTACCCTAGGCTGTCAAAATTTCTGAATCTGATCTGTACTCTTTGTTGTATTCACCATTGCTGTACCTTTCCTTGATGAAATTCAAGCTCTTTTGTCTGAAAGCTTCATCTTTGCAACTGGCTTGACACTGATGAGAATACTTTCAGAATGCTCAGTTTATTTGAAGGCACACTTTTCAAATTCACTTCGATGAATGTTGCCAATCCTAAACAAAACTTGTGTTTAAAAAAAACATTGAAAAGGGTTTTTCCATTGGGGAGCTTGGGACCCTGCAGGTGAGGTTTCAGGGTGGAGAATTCCTAAATGGTCTAATCCAGTTGGAAGTCTAGTCTGTAGCAATTGTGAGGCTTAATATTCCCAGGCAATGAAAAGGTTGCGCATGAGAAATCCACCAGCTCGTTTCAACTTTTCTTTCCGACTTCCTGGACCATTGAAATCTATCTCATGTATAAGCCGACCCGTGTATAAGCCGACCCCACTACTTTTGCCCCCAAAACCTGGGAAAACCTATTGACTCGTGTATAAGCCGAGGGTGGACCCCAGCACAGGTATACAGCCCCCAGCAGTGTGGTATACAGAAGCCTCCCCAGTGGTATATACAGACCCCAGCAGTATTACAGCAGCCTCCCCAGTGGTATATACAGACCCCAGTGGTAATACAGCAGCCCCAGTGGTAATACAGCAGCCCCAGTGGTAATACAGCAGCCCCAGGGGTAATAAAGCAGCCCCAGGGATAATACAGCAGCCCCAGGGTAATCAGCAGCCCCAGGGGTTATACAGCAGCCCCAGGGGTAATACAGCAGCCCAGGGGTTATACAGCAGCCCCAGGGTTATACAGCAGCCCCAGGGTATACAGCAGCCCCCAAATGCTGGCACTCACCCCCCCTGTGTGGTAAGGGCCCCCCTGCTGCTTAACTTACCATCCCTGGTCTTCTGCACTGCACCACGCCGGTCTTCTGTGCTCCGTCCTCCATGCTCCGAGTCCCGTCCGGCTGCATCCCGGATTCCCGGCCGTCGCAGTTACAATGACGTCATCGTGCGACGGCCGGGCAACCCGGATGCAGCCGGACGGGACTTTGAGCATGGAGGACGGAGCACAGAAGACCGGCGGTGCAGAAGACCGGGGATGGTAAGTTAAGCAGCGGGGGGAGGCCCTTACCACACAGGGGGGGGCGAGTGCCAGCATTTGGGGGCCGTATTGACTCGTGTATAAGCCGAGGGGGTAACTTTTCAGCCCAATTTTTGGGCTGAAAAACTCGGCTTATACACGAGTATATACGGTACTTTAGGGAGACCAAACAGAATGCTGGTGGTTTGAGGGGTTGATTAATAAATGACCCTCTGAATTAACTTTTAACGCTTTAAAAAAAAAAAAAAAAACATTTAAAAATTCTTTTGGCTGCAGTGCATTTCCCACTTCCAGGCTGATCTACAGTCCAAATGTCACAATACCAAGTTAATTCCGCATGTGTCAACCAGCTAAATCTGCAGGGGGTTGAATACTACTTGTAGGCACTGTAAACCAGGATGGGAGGCGCTATCCAGGATGGGGACATATATTACCTGGAAGGGGCCCAGGATGGGGCATTACCCCCATACATGTTAGCAGCAGATCCCCCTTCCCCATAACACTGCATTTTACCCACATTTTTTGCTTAATTTTTATTTTCCTTATTTTTCTCCTCTAATACCTGGGTGCATCTTATGGTCTGGTGCATCGTATAGTCCAAAAAATGCGGTAAATAAATGATGGTTTAACTCTCAAAAAAGTTTACTGTACTTTTGTGTTGTCAAGCAAAAGTGGAAAACTAAATAAAAATTAACATAATAATAAAAGACCCATAATGATGCTTTTATTCTGAAATAGTCATTTAGAATAATAAAGGAGAGAGAAGAGGGGATTCACCTGTTGTTGGGGCGCTCAGAAGAAGAGGCAGGAAACAAATACTGGAAGTAAACCTTACAGTCTACTGTGTTCAAGGTCCTCACAACGCGTTTCGGCGGTAGGCTCTGCCTTCATCAGCTGATGACCTTTAGTACAACATGTGGGTATTTATAGGCTATTACCTAGATGACATCATCAAATCTTAGTTAACTCTCCATCACATAAGGATCCCTCCACTAACCACCAGGGTTTCACTAGGAGCCAGTCTCTTTTTTCTCTCTTTTTCTATCTGTATTTAAAATAATAAAATCATAGAATGATAAAGTTGAACAGGACCTCCTGGGTCATCTGGTCCAACCCTCTGCTCAATGTAGGATTCACTAAATCATCCCAGACAGGTGTCTGTCCAGCCTCTGTTTGAAGACTTCCATTGAAGGGAAACTCACCACCTCTCATGGCAGCCTGTTCCACTCATTGATCACCCTCACTGTCAAAAAGTTTTTTTTCTAAAATCTAATCTGTATCTCTTCCTGTTCAGTTTCATCCCATTGCTGCTAATCTTTCCTTGTGAAAATGAGAATAAAGCTCATCCTTCTACTGTGTGACAGCCTATGAGATATTTGTAGACAGCTATTACTATATTTTTATATTATAAGACACACTTTTTTCCCCCAAATTGGGGAGAAAATGGGGTTGCATCCTACAATCCAAACCTTGTGTTTAAAAAAAAACATTCTTACCAAAGAGGGATGGTTGCATTGGGGGAGCGGGGGTGCTGGTGGCAGGTTTCACGGGTGGAGACTTCCAGAAAATGGCAACAATTGTCTGGAAGTCTAAGTCTGTAGCAATTAGTTGCAGCTAATGATTTACTCCAGGCACATAGAAAATGGTTGCGCTGCCACGAACCCCCTGCAGCTCCAGTTCTGCAACTTTTCCCCCACCTTCCATGGACCCATGAAATCTGCCACCGGCACCCCCGCACCACTGCTGCAAACCCCCTCGGTAAGCCATGCTGGGCCCATGGTGGCAGCTATGTACCAGGATAGGGGATATATACAGCAGGCTGCTGGATATATATACCAAGGTGAAGGGCCATGTACCAGGATGGAGGGTCATATATACCAGGATGAGGGGACTATGTACCAGGATGGTGGATATATATATCAGGGTGGGGCATATATACCAGGATGGGGTATATATATACCAAGATGGGGAACATATATACCAGGATGAAGGATGTATATACCAGGATGGGGGATATATATATACCAGGATGAGGGGGACATATATAGGGATTGTAAGACGGACAATGGCAATATGGCAATATAAGAAGGACCCATTTAACTTTGATAATATATTTTTTTCTCTTTTCCTTCACCAAATTTGGGGTGCGTCTTATAAGCTGGTGTGTCTAATGAAGTGAAAAATACGGTAAGTCTCCTCTCTGTCTCATTTTTTGAAAGCTAAACATTCCTAATTCCTGTCACTGTTCGTCATAGGACATGGTTTACAGATCGGTCACCATTCTGGTCGATCTTCTCTGAACTTATTCCAGCTTGTTAATGTTTTTTTTTAATGTGGTGTCCAGAACTGGACACAGTATTCCTTATGAGGTCTGACTGTACAGGGCTGCCACTAGGAATTTCGGGGCCCCTTACTGGCAAAATTATGGGGCCCCCTGAGACTCCACCCAATCTCCGCCTCCACCCAGGCTCCACCTCCACCCAAGCTCCGCCTCCACCCAGGCTCCACCTCCACCCAAGCTCCGCCTCCACCCCTCGAACCTTTCATAATTTCACTGCCCACTATTGGAAAAACTCCCCTTCTGAACTACGTCCTCCCCAGTCACACATTAATCTCTTTCTATATATTGTTCTTTATGTGAGCAGAGGAATGTGAACAATAAATGCCACATGAGGCAGAATAACACTGGTGCTGTTATTTATTACCTTGTACAGGGGTGGGGAACCTTTTTCCTGCCGGGGAAAGGAACATTTTGAAATTTCTACCGTCATTTAGAGGCTGCACATCACCATGACAATTACCCGGCTACATTTAATTAATTAGCTCACCTAATTTGATGGCTGCAGCTGCTTCTCAGTGTCCTGCGATGTTCGGTGATATCTGATCTTCCAGGCTTTTGTTGGTCTGCAGCGCAGTCGATTCTGTGACAATAAGTTTTGTAAATCAAATACATCATATAGGAGACTGCTATATATACATCATAAAGGAGACACTGAGAGCATATACAGCACTGTAGAGGGCTAGGAGCACATAGACTGGGGGTGAGCTGAGCTCTGCAGGAGCCACAGGGATGTATGGTCTCTCCCCGGGCCCCCGCCCATTGAGGGGGTGAGCTGAGCTCTGGAGGCAGGGGCCACAAGCTTCCAGAAAATGGCAGCTTCTTCCTCTGTGGCTCCCAGTCTCCCGCTCACCAGCACCAGGCAGCTTCTTCCTCTGAGGCTGCCAGTCTTCGGCACCAGGCACCCGCTTCTTCCTCTGCGGGTGCTGGTCTCTGGCACCAGGTACCCGGCAGCTTAGTCCTCTGAAGCTCTCAGTCTCTGGCACTCGGCAGCACCACCAGGCACCCGGCAGCACCAGGGGTCTGGCAGCACCAGGCACCACGAGGCCCGGCACCATGGGGGCCTGGCAGCACCAGGGGCCCAGCACCATCCGGACCCTGGGGGCCTGGCAGTACCAGGCACCCTGGGGGCACAGCAGCACCAGGCACCACCAGGGGGGCCCGGCACCACCCGGGGGGCCCAGCACTAAAAGGCACCACCAGGGGTCCAGCAGCACCAGGCACCACCAGACACCACCAGTGGCCCGGCAACACCAGGCACCACCAAGCATCCAGGGGGCCCGGCAGCACCAGGCACCACTATGGACCAGGCAGCACCAGGCACCTTGGGGGCCCGGCAGCACCAGGAGCCCAGCACCATCCGGCACCCTGGGGGCCCAGCAGCACCAGGCACCCTGGGGGCACAGCAGCACCAGGCACCACCAGGGGGGCCCGGCACCACCCGGGGGGGCCCAGCACCACCAGGCACCACCAGGATCCAGCAGCACCAGGCACCACCAAACACCACCAGTGGCCCGGCAGCACCAGGCACCACCAAGCATCCAGGGGGCCCGGCAGCACCAGGCACCACTATGGGCCAGGCAGCACCAGGCACCTTGGGGGCCCGGCAGCACCAGGAACCCAGCACCATCCGGCACCCTGGGGTCCCGGCAGCACCAGGCACCCTGGGGGCACAGCAGCACCAGGCACCACCAGGGGGGCCCGGCACCACCCGGGGGGCCCAGCACCACCAGGCACCACCAGGGGTCCAGCAGCACCAGGCACCACCAGACACCACCAGTGGCCCGGCAGCACCAGGCACCACCAAGCATCCAGGGGGCCCGGCAGCACCAGGCACCACTATGGGCCAGGCAGCACCAGGCACCTTGGGGGCCCGGCAGCACCAGGAGCCCAACACCATCAGGCACCCTGGGACCCGGCACCATCAGGCACCCTGGGGGCACAGCAGCATCAGGCACTACCAGGAGGCCCGGCACCACCAGGGGGGCCCGGCACCAGCAGGGGGGCCTGGCACCACCAGGCACCACCCGGGGTCCAGCAGCACCAGGGACCACCAGACACCACCAGTGGCCCGGGAGCACCAGGCACCACCAAGCATCCAGGGGGCCCGGCAGCACCAGGCACCACCATGGGCCAGGCAGCACCAGGCACCTTGGGGGCCCGGCAGCACCAGGAGCCCATCACCATCAGGCACCCTGGGGGCACAGCAGCATCAGGCACCACCAGGGGGGCCCGGCACCACCAGGGGGGCCTGGCACCACCAGGCACCATCAGGGTCCAGCAGCACCAGGCACCACCATGGGCCAGGCAGCACCAGGCACCTTGGGGGCACGGCAGCACCAGGAACCCAGCACCATCAGGCACCCTGGGGGCACAGCAGCACCAGGCACCACCAGGGGGGCCCGGCACCACCAGGGGGGCCTGGCACCACCAGGCACCATCAGGGTCCAGCAGCACCAGGCACCACCAGACACCACCAGTGGCCCGGCAGCACCAGGCACCACCATGAACCAGGCAGCACCAGGCACCTTGGGGGCACGGCAGCACCAGGAGCCCAGCACCATCAGGCACCCTGGGGTTACAACAGCACCAGGCACCACCAGGGGGGCCTGGCACCACCAGGCACCATCAGGGTCCAGCAGCACCAGGCACCACCAGACACCACCAGTGGCCCGGCAGCACCAGGCACCACCATGGGCCAGGCAGCACCAGGCACCTTGGGGGCACGGCAGCACCAGGAGCTCAGCACCATCAGGCACCCTGGGGGCACAGCAGCACCAGGCACCACCAGGGGGGCCCGGCACCACCAGGGGGGCCTGGCACCACCAGGCACCATCAGGGTCCAGCAGCACCAGGCACCACCAGACACCACCAGTGGCTTGGCAGCACCAGGCACCACCATGGGCCAGGCAGCACCAGGCACCTTGGGGGCCCGGCAGCACCAGGAGCCCAGCACCATCAGGCACCCTGGGGCCCGGCACCATCAGGCACCCTGGGGGCACAGCAGCACCAGGCACCTTGGGGGCCTGGCAGCACCAGGGACCCTTGGGGCCCAGAAGCACCAGGCACCCTGGGGGTCCGGCAGCACCAGGCACCCTGGGGGTCCGGAACAACCGGGGGGGCCCAGCACCACCAGGGGGGCCCGCACCACCAGGGGGCCCAGCACCACCAGGGGGGCCCAGCACCACAAGGGGGGCCCAGCACAGGCAGGGGGGGCCCAGCACAGGCAGGGGGACCCAGCACAGGCTGGGGGGGGCCATTACTGGCAGTGGGGCCCAGGACAGGCAGGGGGGACCCAGCACAGGCTGCGGGGGGCCTATTACCTGCAGGGGGGCCCAGCACAGGCAGGGGGGGCCCAGCACAGGCAGGGGGGGGCCAAGCACTGGCAGGGGGGGGCCCATTACCGGCAGGGGGGCCCAGCACAGGCAGGGGGGCCCAGCACATGCTGGGGGGGGGCCCATTACCGGCAGGGGGGCCCAACAAAGACAGGGGGGGCCCAGCACAGACAGGGGGGGCCCAGCACAGACAGGGGGGCCCAGCACAGACAGGGGAGGCCCAGCACAGACAGGGGGGGGCCAGTACCGGCACCCCCCCAGGCAGCCACTGCCTGGGGCAGTCTCTCCTCTCCTCCGCAGCGCCCTGAGCGCCGACTCCCGGTGCGCACACAGGAAGCAGTCTCAAGGCGATAACGTCATCACCCTGAGACTGATTTCCTGCGCACGCGCTGGCAGGAGCCAGAGGGGCACAGTGGTGGCAGCAGGCAGAGCAGGGAGATCGCTCTCCCTGCTTTGCAGCTGCAGAGGGGCCGGGCACAGCATCGCTAATCATATCGGCAGTGCTGCCGATATGATTAGCAATATTACCAGACCGGGGGGGGCCACCGTCGCGCATCTCAGGGGGCCACCTTGCTCTAAATGGCCACGCCCACCACCGGCATGGCCGGGCCCCCCCTGCCCCTGTCCAATAGCCACGCCCCCTGCAGTCAGGCCCGAGCCCCTTACTGCAGTAAGGGCTGTAACCCCCTAATGGCGGCCCTGTGACTGTATTGTACTTTCATGTGTCTTTATGACTATACGTTTCTTGCCTGTGCATGTAGAATGCATTAAAATGTAACCATCACTAATGCTAAACAGCCCACGTCAGCATTGTTAAATTATCAGCCTGCTTTTTTGTCTGTTCACTGATCAGTACTGATCATGGCTCATGATCACACGATTAATGTGCTGCTGTATTCGTTGGGGAGAATATACCAAAACAGATTATACACCGATATAAAACCCATAGCCTGATAAGTAAGGCGCATGAAAGAGCCATAAACTGGCACAGGTTTCAACAATTCTGATTTGTCACATACTGTACATTATTATAAATTTGTCACATGGTAGTAGATCATTTCCCTTTTACGAAGCCTCACCCACATTGTTAAACAGTCCTGAGCTGGTAGAAAAGGGCAAAATGTTACAATATAGTGCTCCAATTTTCCAGTGTCAATAAGCTGCAAAAAATATTAGTACTAGAGCTGTACTTGCAAAACAAATTTGCAAACTTTTGACACCAGAATATTCATACAAAAATCCTCCAAAAATTCATGAAATGTGTATTTTGTGTGTAATCAATGGTGCTCTACAAATAAATATTAAAAATACTAAAAATGAATAATAAATAATATAATTAATAATAAATTATTTCCCCTAGTTGTATTTTGGATAGTAATGTGTATCATCCATGCAGAGTTCTGTATATTTTTTTGTTTTATTCAGATTCATCAGAGCCTCACGTTTTCATCTATGAGAGGAGGGATGGGACCATGTTGATATGATTAAACCATTCTTTTCACTAAAGTATTTCTGTATGGCAATTTATGCAGTGATATAACACAATGATTCTAATGGAGACGACTAACTATCTAACTTAGCCTTTATGCCTGTATATGAGGGTATGTAGAAGTGTGGCAGGCACACCAGGAGTCCAGTTGCCACAGTGGCATTGCCTCCCTCACAGGGGTGATGTCATGGCGGGAAGCAAGAAGGGATCCCCTTGTCAGGTAATACCAGCATCCAACACTTGTCCTGACTCCAAACCAGAAGGGGAGCTCTGAAACTGGGTTCAGGAGAGTTTCCCTATAAATTCTGGCCTGGGGAGGGGTTAGGTGGAACTTTAGGGAGTAAGGAGTGAGAACAGATCTCGTGGGGACTGGAGAGGGTTGGAGCTCGTCCCAGAACAGTGGAAAGCTAGTGAATAAGAGGAGTCGTGGAAAACCTGGGGAGCGGAGCTGTGGCCGAGCTCGCCCCAGAGAAAAGTGCTAGAAACCAAATGCCATAGTCCGTGGTTGTTCGGGTACTGAAGTCCCGGCAGCTAAATCTGGAGAGCAGGGGATTGCAAGTTCCCTGGCTCCACTAAACACCCGGAGTAACAGCAGCGTACCAAAGCCCAGACCCGTCACTGAGGAGCGACACCTGTAATAGGCTTGAGCTGGCTGCCATACGGGCAAAGACTAGACACGCAGGAAGAGGGCTGCAGCTTAGCGTCAGGCAACAAGGACTAAATTGAACCGCACAGAAGGAAGGTCTCTGACCCACCTGGCTAGGTGGATCGTCAATTCCTTCCCAGCGGGCCAAATCTCCATTACCATCTGTTACCAGTGCCCAGTCTGCACCATCAAACATCAAGTAAAGGTAAAAGAAACTTCCATCTTTGCGTCCTCCAGTTATTTAGCACTACCATCACATCCATAGATTATACTAGTTACCCTGGAGCCCCGCTCCACCTGTGGAGAGCAGAAACATCCTGGCTGCATCACCATCGGCCCCAGCAGTCTTCTTTAGCAGCGTTGGCCATTCATTGCCGAACTCCACAGGTGGCGTCAAGTTAAATCCCATATAAAATACACGACCCCCCATTTTTGGCACAGCCGGGACCACGGAACCAGGTCATAGCCCCGTGACGTCCCAAAGAACTGTCCAACTCAGTTCAGAGTACCCAATGGCCCCGGCAGGCATGTCAGAAGTCTATAGGTTTAATATTATTGCTGTCATGATGTCTCCCAGCAGTGCGTTTAGACGCATTGAGTGACAGTTCAGCTTTATAATCTGCTTGGGCATGCTGAGCTTTCAGTATGGTGTTGGAGAGCTCAGCCATCCAATCGGAGGCTAGGGCGAGCAGAGCTGTCAGTACGGTGATAGACAACTCAGCAGTCAAATTGGATGCTGCGGCTTGCTGGGTTTCTTCCATGTGTCTCCTTTTTGGAGTGAATACCTGTCTATTTAGCTGGCTCCCTGCATCCAATTATTTACAGTAGTAGCTTTAAGCTAGGTGGTGTCTGTCTGCCTTGTTTTCTTGTGCTCAGCCTATGATCTATTGTTACTCAACTCCTTGGATCTTTCTTCCAGCTAGCCCCTGTCTTTATCTACTACCTTCCTGGAATTTTGACTTTGAACCATGACCTGGTTTTTATCCCCTTATTTATGACGAGCCCCCTTGGTATCTGACCCCAGACCTCTTGACTACCCAGCCTAGTGAGTAATGGTAATCTTCAAACATGTGATTTATTTGTTTCAGAGCAAAACTCCTTCATCACGAACATCATATCAATCATTCAAACAAGAGTGAAGAGTACCACTTTTGATGTCCATTCTTCTATGACAGCAGCACAGCTTTAACCCTCTCCTTCCTGGCATTCATGTATCGCTGATACTGAGGCTGCAGGGGCTATCCACGCTTTATAGGCATCTGTGTCATAGGTGACGTATCCATTCTACTTGTTCTCACCTTTCTCCTCAAATAAAATCCTATTGCCCTTTATCCAAACCCCTCTCTTTAGCAATTAATGTTCCCTAGCAGTGATGGTGGGTTTACACGCTTCAATATCGTTGCGATATCGCAACTCAATGGCGCGGGAGCGTGCATTTAGTGCACGTTTCTCCCACATCGCATAGGAGGTTTACACGCTGCGATATCGGAATACAACGTCCGTGCGATGTCTACGCCCCCCAACCCAGGATTGAACATTTAACATGGGAGTGAATGGGTGACGTTTCAAATTGCATCGTAGTTGGGCATTTACACAGCACGATCCGGCTCCAATCTCCCTTCAATATCAGGGCATTGAATAGCACGCTCATTCAATCCCCGATATCGCATTGACATCGTTCCTGCATCGTATTGGACGCTCACACCATACAACGCAGGAACGATATCGGCTCCAACGATCGAACCACGTGACTTTTCATTGAAATCGTACTACGATATCGCAACGTGTAAACCCGCCATAAGTCTCTAAGGTGTGTGAGGAAACTGGAGTGCCCAGAGGAAACCTACGTAAATAAGGGGAGAACATACAAATTCATGCAGACTTGGTGGGATTGAACCAAGGATTATGAAGAAGCAGTGCTAATGAGGGATGTGCAAACCAGACTTTAAAGCTCAGGGTTTGTACCAAACACAGACTTTTGAAAATTGTTTTGTGTGTGCATTTCAGATTAGGGTGCTTTACATAGACAAATCACTAAAGTGAGCATCACAGTGCTTGAGTACACTCGGTATTAGGCCCAACAAGAGTTGCTTGCAGTGTTTGAAATCATACTGCCTGCTTTTACACATTACTCACATTACTCTGTGCACATTTCTTGTATATTACTAGGCACCCCTGCTGGGTAAATGTACATTTTAGGCTATGTTCGCACATTTGCGTATTTTGTTGCGCTTTTTTGCCGCGATTTTCGGCCGCGCAAGAAAGCACACCAAAATACGCCGGAGCTTTCACACACTGCGCTTTCTTCACCCCACAAAGCGCAGGTGATGTCAAAGAGGGGAGGAAGAATCCTGCTTCCTCCTCCCCTGTGTGACATGTGTGAAAGCCCCCATTAGATTTCACAGTGTATTAATATACACTGCGAAATCTAAATTAAATAAAGTCAAATGTATGAAAAATAAGAAAGAATCAAATACCCTCCAACGCCATTTCTCCGGTCTCCGATGCAGAGGCAGGCGATGTATCATCCTGCCAGGGCCTGCCGTGATGTCAGAGTGACGTCATGGGCGCTGATTGGCCGCTCGCAGTCATGTGATACATATCCCATGACCGGAACGCCCTCTGACATCACTACAAGTCCTAGCAGGGCAATTCCAGCGGTGGCTCCTGGCTCCCGGACACCAGAACACCCGTCGGAGGATAAGTATTTAATTATTTATTACTAGCTGGGTGCCCGATGCACATGCATCGGGATTCTAGAAGAGCGAGTCTCTGACTCGCAATGGCCGCTTCGCGGCCAATGCTTCGCGCTGCTAAGGCGACTCGCCATGCCCGCTGCGCGGGCATAGCGAGTCGCCTTAGAACTGCTCGCAATGGCCGCTGCGCGGCCAATGCTTCGGTCGTATCCACATGACCACGCTGACTCGCAGCGCGAGCGGACTCAGAAGGGGCAAAAAACCCATTCGCAATTATATAATAGATTTTCAATGCATTTGTCTTTATTTAACTTTGATTTAGCAGTGTATATTAATACACTGCGGAATCAAATGGGCGGTCACAGGTGTCACACAGGGGAGAAGGAAGCAGGATTCTTCCTCCCCTCTGTTACGTCAGATGCAACAGTGCCCGCCCTCATAGGAAAAAGTGCCGGCATTGCTGCGTAAAGAATTGACATGGTCATTCTTTTTATGCAGGCACTTTTTCCTATAAAAGCGCAGCGTATTTTTACGCACTGTCTGCACGGCAAAGTGAATTTCCCATTTACTTTGCCGGCAGACAAAAAGCACATTGCATATTTTGAAAAGCGCGTGCAAAAAAGCATGCAAAAAAGCATGCAAAAATACGCAATGTGTGAACGTACTCTTATACCATATAAGTTTTAAGACAAGTTTGCCTTTTATCCCTGTGTTAAGCGGCCGTCAGACGCTTCCATATCTTGAACGATATTGTAAGCGATAACGTGCACGCGCTTACAATATCGCTCACATCGCTGGTGAGATGTCACACAGACAGACTCACCAGCGATTTGGAGCCGCGATATCGCTGGTAACTATGGTACACATCAGGTTACTAGGCGCCGCGCGGCGCTTAGTAACCCGACGTGTACCATAGTTACCATCTCCCAGCATAGGCTCTGCCGCTGGGAGATCATTCATCGTGGTGTCATACACCACGATGAAGCTGTTTGTTAAATCGTTCATCGCTGGATATGAGCTCCTGCTCTCATATCTGCGATGTCACGATCAAGCGATTTTACATTGTAAAATCGCTTGATTACATGCAACGATGCCCAAACGATATCGCTTAAGCAATCAAAAAGGAGATCGCTTAAACGATATCGGGCTTAAAATGGTAGCATGTGACGGCCGCTTTACTTGGAGCAATTTATGGCACATTATTTGCATTATGGTTCATGAATCCAGCACTTTGACAGTTTTCCGCATGCTTGTTTTTAAATGGTTTTAAGTTTGGGTCAAGAACAGAACTTTAAAAAAAAAGTTTGGCTGAACCCCAGAATATGAACTTCCATGAATGCGCTCATCTCTAGTGATAACCACTGAGCCACAGTGCTGCCCTCAATGTTTTATTATATCTTATCATACACTTAAAAGGGTTGTCCTGTCTAAACTGATAATTCTGCAGTTACTCTATGTGACTGCAGAATTACCAATCCTCCCAGCACCCGCACTGGGCACTGCAAGTATTCACCGTTGTAAGGCTCAAATAGATTTCAATTATGGGAAATGCATGTTCCTGGCAACAATATGACTGCTGGGCGCGACTTCGCTTAGCACAGGTCTATGGCGTTGGCGTGTCCGTCTAGTGGGAGCAGCTGTCAAGTGGGTGAGGCCTTGCTCCATACACTTTTATTAAGCGAGGCCATGCCCACTAGTCCGGAACTCTTGCCGCAGTGGTCAGGAACATGCATACTGCATAACCGTGGACCAATCCCCATTTAGATACTATAAATTCCACAGCAAACAGTGCATGCACTGGGAGGATCTAACTCTGCAGTTAGATAGAGTGACTGCAGAATTATCAGTTTAAAACTGGACAACCCCCTTAGGATATGACGCTTTGATATAAAGTGAAGTAGTCAGTGTACAGCTTGTATAAGGTCCTGTGCCTATACTGCATATTTTGTAGTGGTTTGTTGTTGATTTTGATGCAGAACTTGTGCAAATTTATCTGAAATCCGCAAGCCAGTAAAGTCTATGGGAATTCTGAAGTGTTGCAATGCCAATTATTGCAGCAGATTTTTCAACGTTTTACAGTTCTTCAAGCTATTGATTTGATGTTGAAAAATGCAAGGCACAAATCTGCACCGTTTCTGCACCAAATCAACAACGCTTTTTGGTGTGTTGTTCTTACACAAGGTGCAAATTTGAAGCAGAAATTTCTTCAACAAAAGAAATGTACTTAGTCTGCTTGTCTTTAGCAAACTGAAGGATTTCTTGTGCCTCATTTTTACAAGAGGCTTCCTTCTTAGTTGACAGCCATGTAGACCAATGTACTGCAATAGGCAGAGAATAGAGTATGGCTGACTCCCTACACATGTAACCCATGCAGCAATGCTTGAACCACTCATGCTTCTATTTGGAAAGGCAAGCTCTGGATATGATATGAAGCTCATGCACTCAACTTCTTTGGTGGCAAGGCAGGTTCCAAATGGAACCTGTCTTGTTAAGCCACTGTATGGCCTTGGCCACTGTGTTGCAGCTCAGTTTGAGGGTATTGGCAATCTTCTTATAACATGGCTATTTTTATGTAGAGCAACAGTTCATTTTTTTTCACAATCAGAGAAATCTTTGCCATTAAGTGCCAACTTCCAGTGACCACTATGAGAGAGTGGGAGCGATAAAACCAAATTTAACACATTTCCCAACTGCTCCCCATTCAGGGCCGGCTCCAGGTTTCTGTGGGCCCCGGGCGAAAAGGTCTCAGTGGGCCCCCTTTAAGTACATATCGCAGACTATATAATATATATATATATATATATATATATATATATATATATAATATATAGCCGCACACTTACCGCAAGCCCCATAGACAATACATGGGGCTTGCCGCAAACATGCAGCAAGTGCAGCCGCTAGACGGAAAATGCGGCAGATGCAGGTTTTTTTTTACCGCAACTGCCACATTTTTAAAAAAACTCCTATGTGAAGGCAGCCTTAGGGCCCTTTCACATCAGCGGTATTTTCAAATTGCGGCAGATGCGGTGAAAAAACCGCATCTGCCGCGATTACCGCATAACCGCAACACTTGCGGCAAGCCCCATGCAATGTCTATGGGGCTTGCGGTAAGGGTGCGGCAGGTGCGGCAAGTGCGGTTTCGGCACTTGCGGCAGGTGCGGCCGCGAAAAAAACCGCTGCAAGCAGCGTTTTTTTTTTGCGGTCGCACCTGCGGCAAGTGCCGAAACCGCACTTGCCGCACCCTTACCGCAAGCCCCATAGACATTGCATGGGGCTTGCCGCAAGTGTGCCGCAAGTGTCGCGGTTATGCGGTGATCGCGGCAGATGCGTTTTTTTCACCGCATCTGCCGCGATTTGAAAATACCGCTGATGTGAAAGGGCCCTTACAGGAACAGTGACTGCTGAAACCAGCAAGAGCTGTTTCTGACAGTGAGTATATTACACGTTGTTAGGAGCGGGCTAAAATGCGATTGCGTTCCCTTGCGCTTTTTAAAAATACCCTTCAAATGCAAAATGTTGCATTTTTGTGCGTTTGAGGATGCTTGGTATATACACAAGCATTCTCAAGCACACAAATAATGCAAGCAGCTCAATGGAGCCGCACTGCCATATGGTGGCACAGCAGCCAAGCGGAGTGTCTGGCCATCCGGATCTCTCTTCTCCTCACCTTTCTTCTTGCCGCTCCGGTCTCCTCCGGTCGCTCTGCACATATCAGCACAGTGATGACTACATCGTGCCCCTCCATGCTGAGCTGCAGAATGCAGACAGCGGCAGAAGAGACTCTGGAGAAGAATGCTGCTGGCAAAGGCGGCTGCGACTATAGGAGCGGAATCAGCGGGGGGCTACCACTGGTACACATACTTCGTACACATGCGGCTCTGCTTTGTACACCTCATACACACATGGCTCTGCTCCGTACACCTCATACACATTCGGCTCTGCTCCATACACCTCTTACACTTTCGGCTCTGCTCCATACACCTCTTACACATTCGGCTCTGCTCCATACACCTCTTACACATTCGGCTCTGCTCCGTACACCTCGTACACATTCAGCTCTGCTCCGTACACCTCGTACACACTCGGCTCTGCTCCGTACACCTCGTACACACACGGCTCCGCTCCGTACACCTCGTACACACACGGCTCCGCTCCGTACACCTCGTACACACACGGCTCCGCTCCGTACACCTCGTACACACACGGCTCCGCTCCGTACACCTCGTACACACACGGCTCCACTCCGTACATCTCGTACACACACGGCTCCGCTCCGTACACCTCGTACACACACGGCTCTGCTCCGTACACCTCATACACACACGGCTCTGCTCCGTACACCTCGTACACACACGGCTCTGCTCCGTATACATCATACACACAGGGCTCTGCTCCGTACACCTCGTACACACACGGCTCTGCTCCGTATACATCATACACACAGGGCTCTGCTCCGTACACCTCGTACACACACGGCTCCGCTCCGTACACCTCGTACACACATGGTTCTGCTCCGTACACCTCGTACACACATGGCTCCGCTCCATGCACCTAGTACACACTCGCCTCTGCTACATTCACACTGTAAATCCCTCCTGACCCCACACATAACCTTCACCTAATTGCCATACACCTCGTACACACACGGCTCCGCTCCATGCACCTAGTACACACTCACCTCTGCTACATTCACACTGTAAATGCCTCCTGACCACATACAAACTTCACCTTATTTGAGCATCATTCATGGTGGCCAGCACAGTCCTGGATACACTGAGGAGCTGATCATGTGATCCCTGACTCCTCCCCTCCATGTGACATCATCACAGGTCCTGTAAGCACAGAGTGTGTGCAGCTCTGTCGGCTCCCGTGGAGGGGGGAGGAGGGAGACCTCGGTGCTGCAGGAGCCTGAAAATGACCCCCCAGCTGCCCCCTGGATATGGCTCTGGGTGTGGGGGCAGTGCTCAGGGGCCCCTGAGGCTAGGGTCACACTTGCATTGTGACCCTAGCCTGACGCAAGTATTGTATGTTGCAGCGCATAGCGTTTAATGCTATGCACTGGAGGCAGCCCATAGAAACCCGACGTTTACCTTGACAACCACTGGTTATCAATGTAAACGTCGAGTTTCTATGGGCTCAGTTGCTGGCAGCGCATAGCGTTAAACGCTCTGCGCTGCAGCAGACAATACTTGCGTCAGGCTAGGGTCACAACACAAGTGTGACCCTAGCCCTCAGGAGCCCGGTGGGCCCCCTCCAAGCAGTCAGGCCCCGGCACTTGCCCGGGTACGCCGGGTGCTGACGCCGGCCCTGTCCCCATTGACACATGAAATGTTAAAAAGCTAATTAGTCAAATGACAACTGTGTAGGGAAAATGGCTAATTGGGCACAATTTGGCCATTTTTACTGAGGGGTGTAGTCACTTTGTTGCCAGCAGTTTTGTCATTAATGGCTGTGTGTTAAGTTAACTTAAGGGCACACCAAATTTACACTGGAAGACAAGCTGTACACATTGCATTGTATCAAAGTGTCATATCTTGTATTGTCCCAAGAAAATATATATTAAAATATTTACAAAAATCTGAGTGGTATGCTCACTTTTGTGATATACTGTATATGCAGTTACATCTGAAAGTGTTAGCACCCATGAAATTGTTCCAGAAAAATAAATATTTCTCCAAGACAATTATTGCAACTACATATATTTTGTTGGATGCATTTTATTTCTTTTGTGTACACTGGAACAACGCAAAAAAAACAAAAAAAGATAGGCAAGTTGGACATAATTTCACACAAAACTCCAAAAATAGACCCAACAAAACAATTGGCACCCTCAACCTATTATTTGATTGCACACTTTTGGTATAAATAACTGCATTAATCGCTTCATATTTCCATCAACAAGCTTCTTACACTACTCAAATGGAATTTTGGACTACTCCTCTTTTACAAACAGCAACCGGTCTCATATTTGAACGGTGCCCTTTCAGAACAGCAATTTTAAGATCTCTCCTCGGGTGGTAAATGGGATTTTGATCCTGACTCATTGCTGGACACTTCAGAACTTTCCAGCACTTTGTTTCCATCCATTTCTGGCTGCCTTTTGAAGTATGTCTAGAAGAATGACCTAGGATGCAAACCCAGATTTCTGGGCACTACATTGTTGCTCAAAATCCTTGCGTAATCTTAAAATTTTATTGTGCCTTGCACACAGTCAAAGCACCCAGTGCCACAGGCAGCAAGACGGCCTCAAAGCATCTTTGAACCTTCACTACATCTGACAGTAGGTACTGTATTATTTTATTTGTATGACTCATTTCATTTTCAGTAAACGGTAGAATGACATGCTTTACCCGAAAGCTCTATCATGTCTTCCTCTGTCCACAAGACGCTTTCTGAGAAGGATTTTGGCTTGCTCACATACAGACTGCCGTCTAGATTTTTTATGTCTGTGTCAGCAGTGGGGTCCTCCTGGTCTTCTGCCATTGCATATAATTTCAATTAAATGTCAACAGATAGTTTGCTCTGATACCAATGTACCCCGAGCCTGCAGGACAGCTTGATGTTTTTTGTTACTTGATGAGGGCTGCTTATCCACCACCTGGTCTATCCTGCGTTGCAACCTTTCAACAATTTTTCTCTGCCATCTATGTCCAGGGCTATTAGCTACAAAGCCATGGGTTGTAAATTTCTTGATTATGTTGCACACCATGAACAAAGGAAATTCAAGATCTCTGGACATGTACTTGTCACCTTAAAATTGTTGATATTTTTCAACAATTTTGATTCTCAAGTCCTCACACAGTTCTCTTCTCTTTCTGTTCGCCATACTTAGTGTGGCACACAAAGTCACACAAAGATTGAGTCTACTTCTCCCCTTTTTATCTGGTTTTAGGTGCGATATTCCTACACCTCTTAGTCGCCACAGGTGAGTTTGAACGAGCATCATTTGCTTGAAACAAAGGTGTTTACTCACAATTATTTAACCCCTAGACGACAGCCGTACGTCTACAGACGTCCGAAAAAAAGGGTACTAAAGCCCAGCCATACGTCTGTAGACGTACTGCTAGAAAAAGCCCTGTAGCGCCGCCCCTGGAGCTAATACCTCTAGGGTGTCAGCGTACCGATTGTAGCTGACACCCTAGAGATCAGTAATTAGCTCCTTTTGTACCCGCACCTGTAATGTGATGACCGGTAAACACCGTTTACCGATCATCGCATTACAAAAGTGAAAGTGCTTTCTAAAAAATGCTTTCACTTTGATCCGACATGAAAACACATGTCGGATCAAAGTGATCCATTAACCCCTAAGGCCCCCAAGACCCCTCGAGCCCCCCCCGGGCCCCCCACACCTCCATCCACCCCCCCCCCTCCCGTACCAAACAAAAATGGCGGCGGTGCGCTGCCTCCCCTGCATCTCCATGCAGCCTGACATGTCACACATGTCAGGCTGCATGGGAATGTCCTCCCCCGGTGCTCCTTAGTCCCCCTCTGGGTCCCCCAGCCTCCGGACACCCCCCGCTCCCTCCCCCGGTGCCCGGTGTCCGGTAACACGTTCCTCCTTCCCTGGTGCCCATATGCCGGCCCCGCCGCCTCTAAACTCCATCCGATGTGATCAAACATCACATCGGATGGAGTTTGCAGACCCCCCGTTCCTCAGTAAAGTCCCCCCCACCTCCCCCTCACCACTCTTACCTACCAACGATCCTGATTCCGGTCCCGGGGTCCTCCGGTCCTGGGGCTTCTCCTGCCGGCGGCTCCTGCTGCTCTCCTCTGAGACGCGCGCCTCCTCTGTGTGCGCGCGCCGCTGTTCTGACAGTTAACCCCTGCTGTGCGGCCCAGGGAATGACAGGTCATGAACTCAGTGAGTTCATGACCTATCAGAATCCTCGGGTCACGGGTTAACTGTGCTGTTCATGGTGATCTCCACATCAGATCACCATCAGTGGTGATCTATCAGGATCCTGGGATCCCACAGGGATCCTGGGATCACCACTGATGGTGATCTGATGTGGAGATCACCATGAAGAGCACAGTTAACCCCTTGTTAACTGTGCTGTTCATGGTGATCTCCACATCAGATCACCATCAGTGGTGATCTATCAGGATCCTGGGATCCCACAGGGATCCTGGGATCACCACTGATGGTGATCTGATGTGGAGATCACCATGAAGAGCACAGTTAACCCCTTGTTAACTGTGCTCTTCATGGTGATCTCCACATCAGATCACCATCAGTGGTGATCTATCAGGATCCTGGGATCCCACAGGGATCCTGGGATCACCACTGATGGTGATCTGATGTGGAGATCACCATGAAGAGCACAGTTAACCCCTTGTTAACTGTGCTCTTCATGGTGATCTCCACATCAGATCACCATCAGTGGTGATCTATCAGGATCCTGGGATCCCACAGGGATCCTGGGATCACCACTGATGGTGATCTGATGTGGAGATCACCATGAAAAGCACAGTTAACCCCTTGTTAACTGTGCTCTTCATGGTGATCTCCACATCAGATCACCATCAGTGGTGATCTATCAGGATCCTGGGATCCCACAGGGATCCTGGGATCACCACTGATGGTGATCTGATGTGGAGATCACCATGAAGAGCACAGTTAACCCCTTGTTAACTGTGCTCTTCATGGTGATCTCCACATCAGATCACCATCAGTGGTGATCCCAGGATCCCTACTTGATCCCCAGATCCTGATAGATCACCACTTATGTTGACCTGATGTGGAGATCACCATGAAGAGCACAGTTAACCCCTTGTGACCCGAGGATTCTGACAGGTCAAGAACTCACTGAGTGAGTTCATGACCTGTCATCCTCCTGACAATGAACCTGCTTTTATAGCATATGGGGGATGCCCCATATGCTATAAAACTGAGAATCGTCGCGGGACCTCCCACTGGACTACATCGGACCTTCCCACTGGACTACGTCGGACGAAGAATGAATAATAAAGATGGAGTCCAAGTAGTGTTTGTGTTTTTTTTCTAATAAAAATATTTTTCTCTGTCTTGTGTCTTTTTTACAAATTACTAGAGATTCCTAATGGTCCGGTCTAATATTGGCCAGACGTTATGAATCTCGGGCTTAGTACCAGCTGAGAAAAAGCTGGCATTAACCCCTTATTACCCAGTCTGCCACCGCTACACGGCAGCTGGAAGAGCTGGATACAGCGCCAGAAAATGGCGCTTCTATGAATGCGCCATTTTCTGGGGCGGCTGCGGGCTGCAATTCACAGCGGGGGGGGCCCAGAAAGCTTGGGCCTCCCTACGCTGAGGATTCCAGCCCCCAGCTGCCTAGTTGTACCTGGCTGGCCCAAAAATATGGCGAAGCCCACGCCATTTTTTTTAAAAATTATTTTATGAAATAATTAAAAAAAAAAAGGGACTTCCCTATATTTTTGGTTTCCAGCCAGGTAAAACTAGGCAGAAGGGGTTGGTGGCAGCCCGTAGCTGCCTGCTGTACCTGGCTGGACCAAAAATATGGCGAAGCCCCACGTCGTTTTTTTTTTTAATTTAATAAAGAAATACTAAAAAAAAATGCAGGGGAGGAGACAACCAGGACACAGTGTCTCCGTATCTTGTGCACATGCTCTAAAAGTGAGAAATTGTGTGAAAAAAAGAAAATGTTCAATATGACATTATCAAATTCTGTGAAGTAGCTGTAGGTTCCAAATGCTCACTATACCCCTAGATATAATCCTTGAGGTGTCTAGTTTCCAAAATGGGGTGACTTGTGCGGGAGCTCCAATGTTTAGGCACATAGGGGCTCCCCATATGCGACATGGTGTCCGCTAACTATTGGAGCTAATTTTCCATTCAAATTGTTAGCGGACACCATGTCGCATATGGAGAGCCCCTGTGTGCCTAAACATTGGAGCTCCCCACAAGTGACCACATTTTGGAAACTAGACCCCCCAAGGAACATATCTTGATGCATAGTGAGCACTTTCAACCCCCAGGTGCTTCACAAATTAGTCTGTAAAAAGGAAAAAAAGAAAATTGTGAAAAAAAGTACTTTTTCATTTTTACGGATCAGTTTGTGAAGCACCTGGGGGTTCAAAGTGCTCACTATGCATCTAAATAAGTTCCCTGGGGTGTCTAGTTTCCAAAATGGGGTCACTTGTGGGGAGCTCCAATGTTTGGGCACATAGGGGCTCTCCATACGTGACATGGTGTCCGCTAACAATTGGAATTGTAAGTGGATACCATGTCATGTATGGCAAGCCCCTGTGTGCCTAAACATTGGAGCTCCCCCACAAGAGACCCCATTTTGGAAACTAGACCCCCCAAGGAACTTATCTAGATGCATAGAGAGCACTTTGAACCCCCAGGTGCTTCACAAATTGATCCGTAAAAATGAATAAGTACTTTCTTTTCCACAAAAATTTTCTTTTTTCATTTTTACGGATTCATTTGTGAAGCACCTGGGGGTTCAAAGTGCTCACCACCAATCTAGATAAGTTCCTTGGGAGGTCTCGTTTCCAAAATGGGGTCACTTGTGAGGGAGCTACAATGTTTAGGCACACAGGAGCTCTCCATACGTGACATGGTGTCCGCTAACAATTGGAGCTAATTTTCCATTCAAATTGTAAGCGGACACCATGTCGCGTATTGAGAGCCCCTGTGTGCCTAAACATTGGAGCTCCCCCACAAGTGACCCCATTTTGGAAACTAGACCCCCCAAGGAACTTATCTAGATGCATAGAGAGCACTTTGAACCCCCAGGTGCTTCACAAATTGATCCGTAAAAATGAATAAGTACTTTCTTTTCCACAAAAATTTTCTTTTTTCATTTTTACGGATTCATTTGTGAAGCACCTGGGGGTTCAAAGTGCTCACCACCAATCTAGATAAGTTCCTTGGGAGGTCTCGTTTCCAAAATGGGGTCACTTGTGAGGGAGCTACAATGTTTAGGCACACAGGAGCTCTCCATACGTGACATGGTGTCCGCTAACAATTGGAGCTAATTTTCCATTCAAATTGTAAGCGGACACCATGTCGCGTATTGAGAGCCCCTGTGTGCCTAAACATTGGAGCTCCCCCACAAGTGACCCCATTTTGGAAACTAGACCCCCCAAGGAACTTATCTAGATGCATAGAGAGCACTTTGAACCCCCAGGTGCTTCACAAATTGATCCGTAAAAATGAAAAAGTACTTTCTTTTCCACAAAAATTTTCTTTTTTCATTTTTACGGATTCATTTGTGATGCACCTGGGGGTTCAAAGTGCTCACCACCAATCTAGATAAGTTCCTTGGGAGGTCTCGTTTCCAAAATGGGGTCACTTGTGGGGGAGCTACAATGTTTAGGCACACAGGGGCTCTCCATACGTGACATGGTGTCCGCTAACAATTGGAGCTAATTTTCCATTCAAATTGTAAGCGGACACCATGTCGCGTATTGAGAGCCCCTGTGTGCCTAAACATTGGAGCTCCCCCACAAGTGACCCCATTTTGGAAACTAGACCCCCCAAGGAACTTATCTAGATGCATAGAGAGCACTTTGAACCCCCAGGTGCTTCACAAATTGATCCGTAAAAATGAAAAAGTACTTTCTTTTCCACAAAAATTTTCTTTTTTCATTTTTACGGATTCATTTGTGATGCACCTGGGGTTCAAAGTGCTCACCACCAATCTAGATAAGTTCCTTGGGAGGTCTCGTTTCCAAAATGGGGTCACTTGTGGGGGAGCTACAATGTTTAGGCACACAAGGGCTCTCCATACGTGACATGGTGTCCGCTAACAATTGGAGCTAATTTTCCATTCAAATTGTAAGCGGACACCATGTCGCGTATGGAGAGCCCCTGTGTGCCTAAACATTGGAGCTCCCCCACAAGTGACCCCATTTTGGAAACTAGACCCCCCAAGGAACTTATCTAGATGCATAGAGAGCACTTTGAACCCCCAGGTGCTTCACAAATTGATCCGTAAAAATGAAAAAGTACTTTCTTTTCCACAAAAATTTTCTTTTTTCATTTTTACGGATTCATTTGTGAAGCACCTGGGGGTTCAAAGTGCTCACCACCAATCTAGATAAGTTCCTTGGGAGGTCTCGTTTCCAAAATGGGGTCACTTGTGAGGGAGCTACAATGTTTAGGCACACAGGAGCTCTCCATATGTGACATGGTGTCCGCTAACAATTGGAGCTAATTTTCCATTCAAATTGTAAGCGGACACCATGTCTCGTATGGAGAGCCCCTGTGTGCCTAAACATTGGAGCTCCCCCACAAGTGACCCCATTTTGGAAACTAGACCCCCCAAGGAACTTATCTAGATGCATAGAGAGCACTTTGAACCCTCTGGGGCTTTACAAATTGATCCGTAAAAATGAAAAAGTACTTTTTTTTCACAAAAATTTTCTTTTGTCCTCAATTTTTTCATTTTCACATGAGCAAGAGGATAAAACGCATCCTAAAATTTGTTGGCCAATTTCTTCTGAGTACACCGATACCTCATATGTGGTCATAAACCACTGTTTGGGCGCACGGTAGGGCTCAGAAGAGAAGGAGCGCCATTTCACTTTTTGAATGGTAAATTAGCTCCAAAAGTCAAATTGCGCTTCTTCCCTTCTGAGCCCTGCCGTGCGCCCAAACAGTGGTTTATGACCACATATGAGGTATCGGTGTACTCAGAAGAAATTGGCCAACAAATTTTAGGATGCATTCTATCCTGTTGCCCATGTGAAAATGAAAAAATTGAGGCTAAAAGAACATTTTTATTGGAAAAATTAAAATGGCCATTTTTTGTTTCCACGTTGCTTTAGTTCATGTGAAGCACTTGAAGGGTTAATCATTTTCTTGAATGTAGTTTTGAGTAGCTTGAGGGGTGTAGTTTTCGGAATGGTGTCACTTTTGGGTGTTTTCTGTCATGTACACCCCTCAAAGAGACTTCAAATGTGATGTGGTCACTAAAAAAAAGGTTATGTAAATTTTGCTGGAAAAATGAAAAATTGCTGATGAACTTTGAACCCTTATAACGTCCGAACCAAAAAAATTTTTTTTTCCAAAATTGTGCTGATGTAAAGTAGACATGTGGGAAATGTTATTTATTAACTATTTTGTGTCACATACCTCTCTGGTTTAGCAGAATAAAAATTACAAATTTGAAAATTGTCAAATTTTCAAAATTTTTGCAAATTATTTTATATTTTCACAAATAAACACAAAAATTATCGACCAAAATTTAATACTAACATGAAGCCCAATATGTCACGAAAAAACAATCTCAGAATCGCTAGGATCCGTTGAAGCGTTCCGGAGATATAACCTCATAAAGGGAGAGTGGTCAGAATTACAAAAAACGGTCTGGTCATTAAGGTGGAAATTGGCTCCGTCACTAAGGGGTTAAAGGTGCCATTTGTTTTGTTAAATTATGTCTTGTTTGCCTTTTTTACCTCCAATTTTTACAACCCACACTGAGACCTAATCCTCTGCACCACCTCACCCTCACCTCTCCCCTTCCTACTGTCTCCCCACCCATCCCCTATAGACTGTGAGCCCTCGTGGACAGGATCCTCTGCCCTACTGTACCTGTATGATTCAAGTGTCGTCATTTTATGTTCTTGTCCATGTCTGTCTTTACTCATGTAAAGCGCCATGGAACCTAATGGTGCTATATAAATATTTAATAATACGGTAATAATAATAATAATAATAATATAGTTGGTCTAATGCACACCAACTAAATAAACACATGTCTGATAAATTCAAACATCAATGGTACTGCCTTTCGACAAAGCCGCAATGTTAGCGGCACAAATCAGCAATGAAAAAGGTGGGAATCATGGAGCCCGGGTGTTGCTCAGTTCATAGTAAATGTAGATCAGCAGATGTATAGAAAAAATGAACAGCACTCACCCAGGACGATTTTCAGTCTCAGTTTTTATTCCAAAACAGGGAGGACGGATGACCGTCCACCGTTTCGTACCTGAAGGTACTTCTGCGAGAAGGTACTTCTCATTAATTCACTGCACTGCAGAGAGCTGCTCAGTTCTCGGCAGTGTTTGCGGTGATGTTAGAGTCAGGGGTTACCTAAGTTCCTGGCTCAGCTATGAACTTGATTGACCTCTGTCATGGCATCTAGCTCAGTCTGATCCTGCTTGTCACTCTGAACAGATATTTGTCTGTGGAGAGCGATGAAGCAGAACTAAACCTGCTCTGCCTGTGGATTACATCGGAGGGAGGGATTTTTTGTAATTAATTTGTAATTGGAGTCCCTAAATGTTTTTTTGTGTTTTATTTCTACTAAAAACATTTTTGTCTCTGTGTTTTTTTTTAATGTTTACTAGAAGTTCATGGTGGCTGGGTCTAATTTGGCATTACATCATGAATTTCGAGCTTAGAAGTTGTCATGCAGGCAGAGATGTTACTGTGATTGCAGGCTTTTCTGCCTGCATGGTGATGCGATGCGGACCTCGGCACTCCAGCAGCATCTCAAATAAGAGTGCTGGTATATCTCCGTGGTTCTTGGAGTCCGTGGTTCTTGGGGATGATGTTGCAGAGGCCGATGGACTTGATATGCTCCAAATAACTTTATCTAAGGCAAATAACCCTTATGAGATGCAGAGATATGCAAAGATACAGCAGTATCTGGTGGTGTAAGCTATAAGGTGATACATTGAACATTTAGTAATGTTTTTATGGGTTTGATTCTTCACTGACAACTTTTAATCATAGCATTCATTGATTGAGATATTTTAATCTACAACATTTAGTTTTTAATTATTTATGAAGTGTGTATTTATTTATAAATTGTGACTGCTGCTTGAGAATTTTAGTTTGATTTTATTATCTTATGATGACCACTAGGGATGGGCGAATACTAAATTACTCGGACTCGCTAGACTCTAACTAGTAGGATCCCGATACTCGCTACTCATTGCAAGTCTAGCGAGTCCAATGTAAATGAATGGGGAAGTGAGTATTGCAGCGATTCCTCTGCTGCTGGACCCCATAAAGGGGTCTGGCAGCAGAGGAAAAACCTGCAATTCCCCATTTTATTCTTTAAAAGCCAGCAGCAAAAAGCCGTGGGGTTTTAAAGAATAGTTAAAAAAAAACGGTTTGAACCGGATTGAACTGGTGCGGTTCAATCCAGTCCCATAGACAGACATGTTAAAGTTAACCGACTTGAATCATACTAGGACAATGCGATTTGTTTTAACATGACGGTCTATGTAACCATATTAAACCTGACCCTTTTTTACAATCTGAAGGGTTCCCGGACTGCAATTCGAGACTGCGGCTGTGATGCAGAAGAATCTGCTCACCTCCCACCCTCCTTCCCGCAGACATTTTGGGCAAACTACGGTACTCAAAATCTTGACTCAGGCAGGAGCCATTTTCTGGAGGTCATATAGTTTAGCTACCCTGCATCAGCTAATTAAGGTGAGTACATTCGTAGTTTTACTGGTAGAAGCATATAGCGTCATCTTTCCATTGTAATCATACAGTCTGCACGGCCATGTGCCGTGAACTGGATTCACATGGAGTCCATAACCGATTTAAGCAGATTCTTTATACCCGGACTAAACTGGATTGTACCGGTTTGTACAGATCTGGGTACATTAAACATTGATGTCTATGGTACCTGATTAAACCTGACCGGGTCAATCCGGGTCAATCCGGGACAATCCGGTTCAAAGAAGTAGAGGAATAGAATTTACAATTGATTTTCATTGGACTCGTTACTGTGCGAGTAATCGCAATGAAACTCGCAGAGTAAGGAGTCGACCGAGTACCCTACTACTCGCAGAGTAGCGAGTAGTAACGAGTAGATTCGCCCATCCCTAATGAACATACATTGTACAAAAGAACTGTAAAGTTATATGGAGTTTTGTTCTCCTGTTTTTTCTTTTTTTCACGCTCCTATTACACCATGTACATCACAACTATCAGTGTGTTATATATAGGCGTTGTTGCCACATTTTTGTAATTCTCTGTATTTCAGAGAAGGTCATGTGATCAGTCACATACACCTGATCACATGATTGTGACATCATGACTAGTGATGGGCGAATCCTAAATTACTCGGAATCGCTTGACTCTAGCGAGTCCGAGCACAGGACTCGCTACTCGTTGCGAGTCTAGCGAGTCCAATGTTAATGAATGGGGAAGCGAGTAATAGCGAGTAGTGTGAGATTTACAAACCGCAAATGTGTCTCGGAAGCTTCAGCCTGAAGCAATCCTAGTTTTGTCATTTATTTGCATTGGACTCGTTTACTTTGTAAGTAATCGCTGGGAAACTCGCACAGATAAGAGTCCTGTCTGCTCTGTGTTCTGGCTGCCACAGCTCCAGGGTCCTAGAGCCTGCCTGCTGCCTGATGTAGCAGAGCTGAGATTGTTCTCAGTCTGCTCATTCCCTGTGCATAGACATCTATATCTATGCACAGGGGATGTAGCAGAGAGGACATCGCGTTTTGGACTGCGTCGGACGGAAGAGGATTTTTTTAATTAAAGATGGAGTCCCTAATGGCTTTTTTTTTTATTTCTAATAAAAAAAATTCTCTGTGTTGTGTTTTTTTTAAAACAATTTAATAGAAATTCATGGCGGTCATGTCTAATATTGGCGTGACCGCCATAAATTTCGGGCTTAGGGCCAGCTGATAATACAAAGCTGGCCCTAACCTCTTTATTACCCAGCGTGTCACCACCACCAGGGCCGCTGGAAGAGCGGGGTTCAGCACCAGAGGATGGCGCTTCAATGAACGCGCCATCTTCTGGGGCGGCTGCGGGCTACAATTTGCAGCGGGGGGTGCCCAGAAAGCTTGGGCATCCCTGCGCTGCGGATTCCAGCCCCCAGCTGCTTAGCTGTACCTGGCTAGACATAGAAATTGCGCGGAGCCCCACGCATTTTTTTTAAATTATTTCATGAAATTCTGACTCTGACTCTGAGACTCTGACTCTGAGACTCTGACTCTGAAATTCATGAAATAATAAAAAAAAAATGCGTGGGGCTCCGCACAATTTCTATGTCTAGCCATTTACAGCTAAGCAGCTGGGGGCTGGAATCCGCAGCTCAGGGATGCCCAAGCTTTCTGGGCACCCCCCGCTGCAAATTGCAGCCCGCAGCCGCCCCAGAAGATGGCGCGTTCATTGAAGCGCCATCCTCTGGCGCTGAATCCCGCTCTTCCAGCGGCCCTGGTGGCGGTGGCATGCTGGGTAATAAAGGGGTTAATACCGGCTTTGTTATACAAGCTGGTATTAAGCCCGAGATTCTTAATGTCAGGCCACGTTTGACCCAGCCACTAAGAATCTCCAATAAAGGGTTAAAAAAACACAACACAGAGAAAAATTTTTATTTGAAATAAAAAAAAAAGCCATTAGGGACTCCATCTTTAATTAAAAAAATCCTCTTCCGTCCGACGTAGTCCAAAACGCGATGTCCCCTCTGCTACATCCCCTGTGCATAGATATAGATGTCTATGCACAGGGAATGAGCAGACTGAGAACAATCTCAGCACTGCTACATCATGTCTGTGAGCAGGCGGGCTCTAGGACCCTGGAGCTGCACAGAGCAGACAGCTGGACTCGGCTCCCAAAGAAACAGCAGTTACTTTGCGAGTTTCCCTGCTATCACTGGCACAGTAGCCGAGTCTAATGCAAACAATGGCAATCCTAGTTTTGTCAGCGTTTCTGACAAAACTAGGATTGATATTGATTTGCATTGGACTCGTGCGAGTAATCACTGGGAAACTCGCAGAGTACCGAGTCCTGCGAGTCCCTTACTACTCGCCGAGTAACGAGTCCTAGCGAGTAGATTCGCCCATCCCTAATCATGACAGGTCCTGTATGCAAAGAGTGTGTTATATATAAGCATTGTTGCCACATGTCTGTAATCCTTTGTATCTCCTGAAGAAGTGAGCAGCAGTCTCATGAAACGCATAGAGTTGAATAAAGGCTATTTGATATAACATCCTTGGATTCCTGACATCCTTGGGACTCTTGGACGGCAGCGTATTAAACCTCCTATCAACCTCTGCTATGTGGTCCTGGTCCGTTAGCAGAGAAACAGCCCCAAAGCACGATGTTGCCACCCCCATGCGTCACAGTAAGTATGGTGTTCTTTGGATGCAACTCAGCATTGTTTCTCCTACAAACACGATGAGTTGTGTTTCTACCAAACAGTTCTACTGTGGTTTCATCTGACCGTATGACATTCTCCCAATACTCTTCTGGATCATCCAAAAGCTCTCTAACAAGCTTCAGATGAGCCCGGACATGTAATGGCTTAAGCAGGGGTATACGTCCGGCACTGCAGGACCTGAGTCCCTGTCATTTTAGTGTGTTACTGATAGTAGCCTGTGTAACATTAGTCCCAGCTCTCTGCAAGTCACTAGGTCCCCTAGGTGGTTTTTGGATTTTTGCTCACCGTTTTTGAGATCATTTTGACCCCATGGGGTGAGATCTTGTGTTTGGTCCCAGATCGAGGGAGATTATCAGTGGTCTTGTATGTCTTTCATTTTCTAATTATTGCTCCCACAGTTGATTTCTTAACACCAAGCTGCTTGCAGTTTAGTTATTGCAGCCTGGTGCAGGGTTACAATTTTGTTTCTGGTGTCCTTCAACAGCGCTTTGGTCTTCACCATAGTGGAGTTTGGAGTGTGACTGTTTGAGGTTGAGTCTTTTATACTGATAACAAGTTCAAACAGGTGATAGTACTACAAGTAAAGAGTGGAGGACAGAAGAGCCTCTTAAAGAAGAAGTTACAGGTCTGTGAGAGCTAGAGATCTTGCTTGTTTGTAGGTGACCAAATACTTATATTACACCAAAATTTGAAAAACAATTCTTTCCAAATTAGACAATGGGATTTTCAGGATTTGTTTTCTCATTTTGTATCTCATAGTTGAGGTCTACCTATCATGTCAATTACAGGTCTCTCTCATCTTTTTAAGTGTAAGAACTTGCACAATTGGTGGCAGAATAAATACTGTATGGTGTGGATTTCACACAACTTTACGTTATATTACTCTTTCCTCTTTTGAGAAGTGCACTCCATCCGCATCTACTCTCCCTTGAACCTCCAGCTGGCTGTCATCTACCGCCCCACAGGGCTAGTCATCACCACCTTTCTAGACCACTACATTTCCTTTCTGCCTCCATCCCCACTATCATCATGGGTGATTTCAACATCTCATGTATACTTCCCTCTAATCTGCCACTAAATGTTTATCAGTAACTACCTCCTTTACCTCAATCAATGGTCCTCCTCAGCCACCCACAAGATGGCCACATGCTGGACGTTATCTTCACCTGCCATTGTTCCCCTATCTAACCTTTCAAACTCACCTTTCCATCTGTTGGACCACAATTCTCTGACATTCTCTTTCCTCTCCTCCCCTAATGCACAACCCCTGCTCCACAAACTCACTCATCCTTGCAGAAATTTCAAACACTTTATATAACACTACAATAACAACAGCACACAATTCAGCTGCCCCCTCACTCATAGCAAAACTCACACAATCAACAGGCAACCCTGGCACACCAACCTTACTAATGAACTGAGGCTGGTTTCTAGGGTTGCTGAGCAGAGATGGAAGAGATCCCATTCCACTGAGCACTTCACTACACACAAGTAGTCCCTTGTCAGTTTCAAGTCCATGCTCACTGCTGCAAAACAAACCTACTTCTCATCTCCCATATCCTCCCTGTCTCACAACCCTAAACAGCTATTCAACACTTTCAAATCCCTCAAGCACCTCTTTCCTCTTCTACTATCTCAGCTGAAAACTTTGCCTCTTTCTTCAAGAAGAAGAGTGATAACATCAGAGAAGGTTTTGTCCTGCAGTCTCCAGTGCCTCTCCTCATAATTGCTCAGCCTTCTTCTTTCAAAACAAGCTTCTCCACCATGACAGAAGCTCATCTCTCCTCTCTTCTGTCAAGATCACAACCATCTCTTCACGTCATCCCCAACCTCACCAGAGACTTCATCTGAACAATTCAATTTATCACTAACAACTAGTGTCTTCCCCTCATGCTTTAAACATTCCTCGATCACACCCATCCTCAAAAAGCCCTCCCTTGACCCATCCTATGTGTCTAGCTATCGCCTTATATCACTTCTCCCTTATGCCTCAAAACTGCTGGAACAGCTTGTCCATCTTGAACTCTACTCCCACCTCTCCTCCTGCTCACTCTTTGACCGGTTACAATCTGGCTTTCACCCACATCACTCACTGAAAAATGCTGGTACTAAAGTCGCCAATGACCTACTAACAACCAAGAGCAAGCGACACTACTTTGTCCTCTTTCTCCTGGACATGTCTCCTGTCTTTAACACAGTGGACCATTCCCTCTTGTTAAAGACTCTCTCATCTCTTGGTATCACAGATTTGGCACTATCCTGGATCTCGTCATATGTAAAAGACCGGATATTCAGTGTCTCCATGTCACACACCACCTCTGTCAGTGTTCGCCAATGTTCAGTTCTAGGACCCCTACTCTTCTCCATCTGGATGGTTTTCAGTACCTTCTCTGTGCTGATGACATACAGACCTATCTCTCTGGACCTGACATCACCTCCTTACTAACCAAAATCCCACAATGTCTGTCTGCTATTCCATCTTTATTTGCTGTTCAATTTCTAAAACTGAACAGGTACAAAACAAAATTCATCATCTTTACCCCATCTCACTCTACCACCCCACCAGACCTATCCATCAAAGTAACTAGCATCTCACTTTCCCCAGTCCTGCATGCTCACTACCTTGTGGTAATCATTGACCCCACACTCAGCCACATATCCAAGCCCTTGCTACCTTCTGCAGACTCTAACTCAAATATTTTTCCCGGATCTGTACATTCCTTTACCTAGAAACTGCAAAGCCACTCGGGCATGCCCTTATCATCTCCTGCCTTGACTACTGCAACCTACTACTCTCTCGCCTCCCCTCTAGCACTCTTAAACCCCCTCCAATCTACCCTAAACTTTGCTGCCCAACTAATTCACCTATCTCCATGCTATTCCCCAGCCTCTCCTCTATGTCAAACCCTTCACTGGCTTCCCATTGCACAGAGACTCCAGTTCAAAACCCTAACCATCACATACAAAGCCATCCACAACCTGCCCCCTCAATACATCTGTGACAAAGTCTCCCGGTAGTTACCTACACGCAACCTGTTATCCTCTCAAGATCTCCTTCTCTATTCCACTTTTATTTCTGCTTCCCACAACTGCATACAAGATTTCTATTGTGCATCTCCCATACTCTGGAACTCTTTGCCCCAACACATTAGACTTTCACCTACCCTGGAAGTCTTGAAAAGGAACCTGAAGACCCACATCTTATGACCAGACTACAGCATGCAGTGAGCTTCAGTCCACTAAACTGTCGCCCGACCAGCCCTACCCTCTCCTAGTGTATCCTCACCCATCCCTTGTAGACTGTGAGCCCTCACAGGCAGGGTCCTCTCTCCTACTGTACCCGTGGGTGCCTTGTATTCCTCATAATTATTGTACTTGTCTATTTATGTCCCTTTTCACAAGTAAGGTGCCATGGAATAAATGGTGCTATAATAATGAATAATAATAATTATATACTGTATAAACAAAGCACCATAATATTTACTATATTAGGCTGCATACACAGAAACTGCTGCATATACATCACATTGGAGATGCTTGTGCTCATGTATGTACATACGATAGGAGACACTGAATGCTGTCTATACATTATATAGTAGTCTGCAATTCATGTGTGTATATTTTATAAGATAGACTTACTGCCGTATATGCTTTACACAGGAAACTGTATCCCATAGGAGTCACTGAATGCTGTATACATACAAACATTTCCATATTGGGACTCACCCAGGTCAATGGGATTGGGTGGGTTGGAATGAAATGATGAAGGACTGGAGGGCTCCATATACTTACCACTAACCAGGTACTGGTGACTACAACATGAACTCTGTCCAAAAGAAGATGTACTTATGCTGGTACTGACCAGTCTCAGACATAGTAGCTGCACTGTGTGTGCCATTGTAGCGGTGTGAGTGTGTACTAGCCCACAGTGGGCGGGGCTAGAATGCAGGAACAGTGACAGTTTCCTGCTAGAAAATCAGATGCGTCCCAGCGTTCCACAGAGACAAATGTTAGGTCTGACGATCTGCACAATGTGGGTGTCCATAAAGTGAGAAGAGACCAATAATGAGAGATAGCATGATCTGGAATAGAGTGAAGAGGGAGAAGTGTTTATGATACAGAGTAATCTATTGAAGTCAGATCAGCAGACGGACCAAACGCAAAAGAGACTGAATGAGACGTGTCCTTAAGTAGGACGTCTAGCAGTGAGGTCCTAAGCAGTTAACAACAATAACAAGAGATCACATGATCTGGAGTACAGAGTAGAGAGAGAGAAGTGATTATGAAACAGAGTAATCAATTGCAGTCAGGTCAGCAGACTGATGGAAGTATCAAGAGACAGAATGAGACCAGTCTTTAAGTAGGACATTTAGTGAGGTTCTAAGCAGTTTACCACTCCTAAAGGTAACGGGACAGGACTGAATAGAATCTGAGATGAAGTGAATGTCCAGAACAGGAGTCCCCTAAGCGTCTGAGAGCGTGTAGCTAAAGTACAACCATATTGGCAATATTAATCCCTTACAAGGAAAACAAGATGCAGAACTGCAGGATGGTAAGAATGTCTCTTGCAAACTATACTGTGATGTTAATCTGGGTAGTTGTGAAACAAGCAGAACTAGTGGGGACAGGAACAAGTCAGATGGAAGGAGTAGAGAAACTGTTTAAAATGGTTGCTTAGTAAAGAAACATTTTTAAAGAACTAGTGGTCTCCTTCAGTGAACAGGCTAACATCTGGTCCTCTCCAGCAAAGATCAATGGCATCATGTGGCCTGCAAGGGTGTACCATCCCCACAACACATGTCCACACACCTACACCTAGCCAGGGCCCCAACTTTCATGTAGTGTGCCTAGCCACAAAATATGTAGGCCTCAAACACTACTACCACCCTCCGCAATGCTAGAAAGGTTTTAATAGGCTGCTGGCCTACTTTGATAATAAATAATAATCTTTATTTATATAGCGCCAACATATTCCGCAGTGCTTTACAATTCAGAGGTTCATATTCAAACAATCATAAGTAAAATTATAAAAAATACAATACAATAATTAAAGCAGAGAAACAGTGGCATAACTTCAGCCCTCGGGGCCCCGATGCGAAAGCTCCAACAGGGCCCCCAATGATTGCAAATCTTTAGTAGTATTAGTCTTTTCTATGGGCCAAAGGGACGTTTGGGGCGGCCCTAGGCTGCTGGACCTGGGTGCGATCGCAACTCCTTGACCTATTGTAGTTACGCCCCTGCAGAGAAACAATATCAAAATACAATACAATAATTGGAGCAAAAATAAAGACGACCCTGCTCAAAAGAGCTTACAATCTACAACGAGATGGGAGTTACACAAAGTACAGGGGCTTATTACAATAATGGTCCAGACATCTTGAGGAAGTGGGGGATAGATAAAATTACATGAATGGTCACCAGCCAATCTGTGTAGAGCTTTTGGGTTTGGTGGTGTTGGAAGGAGAGTTATATCCAGTTTGCAGTTTAGAGCTCCAGCCACAGGCATATGCCCAGTTTGGCAGATTGCAAATCTGGGCCTGCTTGCCAGATAGTGAATTACAGCTGTGGTGCAGTTTAAAGGAGTTATTCAGGCAAACCAAAGTTTCACAGAAGCTGGGATATATAAAAAATAACAAAGCATTTGGTATCACCATTCCACCTGCAGCAAGATCATTGTAGTCTGTAATTAGTTGTAACGGCCAGGTGAATTAAGAAGCATGTCATTTTTGGTTCCTTGTATAATGTGCTGTACAAAACACCTAAGTGCTACAGTCAATGACTGGCAGTCCTTCTTCTAGTGGAACAGTGACATTTTCTCTTCCTGTGTCAGCACAGACCACAGAATTTATTTTTCTATTTTTTACAGACACCATCATCATCCTCATTGTGGCTTTTATCCAAGTTTACTCCTTGTTTAACCTGGGATGCCCATTTTTACTACCTCTGACAGACATCTTTTTCTGACCCATCTAAAACATGGCTCATGGCTAAGCTTTCGGAAATAAATTCTGTCTCATAATTATTAATATTTGCATGACGCCAAAATAATGAGGGAGAGAAGGTTTTAAGGCATTTTTGTTACTTTCTGCAAAGTCAAAAATGTACATACTTTTCATTAGTATTTGGTAGCATTACCCTTAAACTGTATGACTTAAGTCAAATGTTTTGGATATCCTTTCACAAACTTCTAACAATAGTTGGTAGGAATTTGAGCCCACTCCTCCTGACAGAATTGGTATAACTGAGCCATGTTTGTTGATCGCCTTGCTCGCACCTGCCTTTCCGGTTTTGCTCATAAATTTTCAATAGGATTGAGTTCAGGGCTTTATGATGACCACTCCAAAATATTGACTTTGTTATCCTGAAGCCACTTTGTAATCAGTTTGTCAGTTTGCTTTGGTCATTGTTTATGTGGAAGACCCATTTCTGCCCAAGCTTTAACTTCCTGGCTGATGTCTTGAGATGTTACTTCAGTATTGTCCCATAATATTCTTTCTTCATGATGCCATCTATTTTGTAAGGTGCTGCCAGCCCCGTTTTCACAGTTGAGATGGTGTTCTTAGGTTGTCACGCTTCTCCTTTTTTACTCCAAACATAACGAGGGTCATCATGGCCAAACATTGGCAATTTAGAGCTAAAAAGGAAAAAAAGTGAAATAGAGTCTTATCTCAAATGAGGATAGAAGAGTGCAAATGATCACTGCTCACCTAGACAGGTTGTGTAGCACACAACCGGCATGCATGTGTTATAGCAGCTGCAGGGTCAACACATTGACGGATAACCGTGGTATACGAAGCATATATAGGACTGTGCTCACCGGACCCATCTGCTGATAGAAGGAACGGCCAAAGAGTTGTTGATAGCATGTGGCTTTTGATTACATCCGACACGTTTTGAAGTCAGACCCGACTCTTTCCTCAGGGAGCACACAATGTGTCCTTGTTGATACAGTAATGGTTTAACAATCTTACCAGCTTCCGCCATCATCTTTACAAGGTTTTTTGGTTTTATTCTTTGGTTCATATGCACATGTTGGACCAAAGCACGTCCAAAGGAGTGTCATCTCTGGAACACTGAACCCATATCCTTCCTGACTGGTATGATGGCTGGACATTCCCATCTTGTTTGTACTTGTGTATAATTGTATGTACAGATGAACAAGGCACCTTCTGGTACCTAGAAATTGCACCAAAGAATGAACCACACTTTTGCAAGTCCTCAATTCTCTTCCTGATATCTTTGCTGATTTTTTTAGTCTTACCCATCATGCTACACAAAAGTAGTGTGTTTTAGGTGTGCCTTAAAATTCATTCATAGGTGTGCCTCTAATTAACTTAGATGTTGCCAATAAACCTATCATAAACTTCCAAACACATGACATCATCATATGAGCTGTCCTAAATTGTTTAAAGACATAGTAATCTTAGTGTACTGTATGTAAAGTTGTGACTTTGCAGAAAGTAATAAAAATGCCTTAAAATATTCTCTCTCTCATTATTCTGATATTTGGCAAATATTAATAATTATGGTAATACTAATTTACCTAAAACAGAAAAGGCTTGTTCTGATTTCATGTGAGATGGTGAGAAAAAAATGTATATGTGTCTTTTTATATGGTGTATGTAAACATCTGGTTTCAACTGCACATACCACAGTGGCACAACTTGTATGAGCCATCAAGTAAACCAGCCAGAGATTTTAACATATGGAATCCCTAAGGCATGTAATATGCTCACTGTTAAGATTCTGTTTTGCTTCACAATCCCAGTTGTCATCACCTGACATCTCGTGGACTCAATAGAGAGGACAAAAGAGAAAGCCTTCAGCATTTTATGACAGAAATGCAAACAATTTATCAGTAGCCATATGACGACCTCTGGGAGCGTGAAGCTGTGTTGAATACTAAGACTCACCAATTAATGACTGCAAGTATTCTGCATGTTAGACTTCCTTGTTAGTTTACTACATGGTCCAGATAAACCTTTTGGAGAGGCGGCTGCACATCTGTGGATATCTCCAGCCACTTCTATGTGATTTTTTTGAAATGTCCAAGCATATTTATCTAATCCTACAACTCTCATAGAGGAAAATGGAGAGAGGTACAGTATGTGGAATATGCATGGCAGCAAGGGGCAATGGATTTTACCATTATTATAAAGTAATTTTGCAAGTGGGTTTAGGCTTTAGTACTGAGGCAAAGTTCTGAATGAAAATGTTATAAGATCAAATGGCATCTTATTCTAGAATAAGCCGAAAATTGACAGAATAAAGAGGGCAAGAGGTTCTCTTCTGCTGTCAAATTTGATGTGCTTCTTACTGTACGGCACACTTAATTTCCTGTGTAGTAACATGTCTTTTTAACACTCTAATTTAGTCAAATGTCTCCTACAATACGCTATATACTTTCCCATGAAGTCTTTATTACAGAACACGTTGTTTTAATTTTTATTCTTAGGGAAGCAGCGTTTCCAGATGACTAATTTTAGCTGTGAAACCTGATTTTACACGAGGTGCACTTTTCCCCATATTATTGTTTAAAGCGAGCATTTTAAAATACAGTTAAAATTCAGCTTATTACCGGCATATAAATACCCCAGAGAAAAGGTGTACATAGCCTTAAAACTGCTTTCCCCGAAGCCATTAAATAGAAAACAGGTCACTGTGTACAAGTTACTGCCAATTTTAGAAGGATTTTTATTGTTCTTGCTTGTTTATATTATGCTTTTGGTAAACACATTACTTGAGTGTGCCTTCTTGCATTAATAAAGCAGTCAATGTCCCTTGTGGATAAATCTCAACTTTGCTTTCACTCTTTCTGTATAGAATACGTATTGAAGGGTTTATAAGTCTGTCCTAGTCCTATTTTAAATGTGTTTTCTCTCTGCTGAGATTTATATCTGTAAAGTGGATTTTAAACCACTATGCTGGTGACACAAATTCATCGGGTCCCATTGCTCGGTGAATATCAAGACCTACAATAGCAAGAAATTGATACTGACAGCTGGATTTTTCAAAATGTATGAAGGATTTTTGTGTTCTCAGTCGATACAAAGAGTGTATTATTGCAGGTGTAGGCAAGCTAAATGAAGTCCTGTCTCTGAACTGGCATAAAACAATATGAAGATAAAGATAACAAAAGGGGAACCCAAAAAGTGTCAATGTATCAAAGAAAAAGAAATGCAAGATTGATCAAATAATTCCATTGCCGTTTACAAGTTGGAATTCTAAGCAATTTCTAATAATACAAAGTATAATTTGGTTATGGTAATAATTGTTGCCAGCCAGCAAATTGTTTGTTTTATTATACTAACCAATTTTATAAATGGGTGCTTCTGGTCACTTTGTAAAATATAAAAATGTATACCGTATATACTCGCGTATAAGCCGAGTTTTTCAGCCCAAAAATTGGGCTGAAAAGTCCCCCCCTCGGCTTATACGCGAGTCATACGGCCCCCCTCAAAGTTTGGCGCCCCCACCTCAGTTTCTGGGCCCCCCCGCATGCAGCGCTGCACATATACATTACGTGTCTAGCAGCTGTTACCCTCCGGTGGCAGATCGCGGCTCCCGGCTCCGGGCTCCATCTTCCTCTCTGTCTTCCTGGTTGTCATGTGACCGGCGCGATGACGTCATCGCGCCGGTCACAAAGCAGGAAGACAGCGAGGAAGATGGAGCCCGGAGCCGGGAGCCGCGATCTGCCACCGGAGGGTAACAGCTGCTAGACACGTAATGTATATGTGCAGCGCTGCATGCGGGGGGGCCCAGAAACTGAGGTGGGGGCGCCAAATTATGAGGGGGGCCCTGCTGGGGCCCTGTATACTACCACTGGGGCTATATACTACCACTGGGGCTATATACTACCACTGGGGCTATATACTACCACTGGGGCTGTATATATACTACCACTGGGGCTATATACTACCACTGGGGCTGTATACTACTACTGGGGCTATATACTACCACTGGGGCTATATACTACCACTGGGGCTATATACTACCACTGGGGCTGTATATATACTACCACTGGGGCTATATACTACCACTGGGGCTGTATACTACTACTGGGGCTATATACTACCACTGGGGCTATATACTACCACTGGGGCTATATACTACCACTGGGGCTGTATATATACTACCACTGGGGCTATATACTACCACTGGGGCTGTATATACTACTGGGGCTGCGTGTATACTACCACTGGGGCTGCTGCTGTATACTACCACTGGGGCTGCTGCTGTATACTACCACTGGGGCTGCTGCTGTATACTACCACTGGGGCTGCTGTATATACCTCTGGGGCTGCTGTATACTACCACTGGGGCTGCTGCTGTATATACCACTGGGGCTGCTGCTGTAACACTGCTGGGGCCTGTATATACCACTGGGGAGGCTGCTGTATACCACACTGCTGGGGGCTGTATACCTGTGCTGGGGTCCACCCTTGGCTTATACACGAGTCAATAAATTTTCCCAGGTTTTGGGGGCAAAAGTAGGGGGGTCAGCTTATACACGGGTCGGCTTATACACGAGTATATACGGTACTTGTTGGATAAAAATGAAGTATCTTAGTGTTGGAGATAAATTATTATACATAAAGATTTAACATTGCAATTGTACAATAAGGCTTTATTCGCACGCTGAGTTTGTGGTGCAGATTTTGGACCTCCAGAAACACACCCAAACCATCCATGTCCGCACGCTGAATTTTTTATGCGTTTTCTGTGTAGATTTGATGCAGATTTTAAGGTGATTTGTGACTGTTTCATTACAGCTTGAATACTTTGGCCAAAAAAAATAAAGATGTCGAATCCTGCTCTCCCCGTTCAACACTATCACTTTCTGCAGATTTTAATGTACATTAGGCACAAAATAAGCAACACATACGGATTGTGCGAACACTGCTACATATCTGCTATTTACTTACTGTGATTACTTACATTGTATTGTAAAGCGCTGCGGAATATGTTGGTGCTATATAAATAAAGAATTATTATTATTATTATTATCTGCTGCTTATTTTGAGTTAATATGAGTGTCTATGGATAAAAAATGTGGTATAATCTGCAGCAAGAATTGACATGCCGCAGTTTTTTCCACAATAAAATACGCATCTGATCCTCTGCGGAAAAAAAAAACACCATACGGACAAGACTACATAAATCCCATATACTTGGCTGGGAAAACATGCTGCTGCATATTTATAAGACTGATTTAGCATCAGAGGGTATGTTTGAGGTTAATAAATAGGTAGAAGAGAAGGTTTCTGTGTTTTATTTTGAATAAAGGATTTTTCTCTGTGGATGTCTTTAACTATTTACTTATAGGATTTCTTAATGTGAACTGCATCAATCCAGAGCTTGATGACAATTCTCAGCTATCCTTAACTGCTTCTATTACCCCATTTATCAATGCACTAAGGCAGTGGAAAGAACTGGAGTGAAGCTCCTGGATTGGTGCATTTATTGGAGGCATTAGTTATGGAGTAGCTTCAGCCTGATATTTTTAGGCTGGGGAGGGAAAATAACCATGGCCCTTCCCATCCTGGGAATACCAGACTCCAGCTGTCTTCTTTACCCAAGCTGGTGATCAAAAATTGGGGGCATGCCATAATGAGTTTTTTTTGTTCATTATTTTTAGCTAAATAAAACTCGAAAACACCCTTTAGAGTCTATATATAGATAGGGAGGTGGGACATTATATAGCTGTTTGACATCTATCTATAAATCTACATTCTTCCCTCTGTAAATCTCCCTTTAAGGCTAGGGTCACACTTATGTTTTTTTCATGCTTTTTTGGAGACCTGCGTTTTTAAAATAGCATGTAAAAACGCACCGATAGGCCCCCATGTTAAAAAACGCATGCCCTAATAGCAAAAACGCATGTCTTAATAGCAAAGATGCATGTCTAAAGTGTCATGCTTTTTTGGCATGAGTTTTTGCACTTATGTGAGTAGCTGCCTTCAAAAACGCATGCAAAAACACATGGTACATTAGTACAATTTAGTACCATCCAAAAACGCATGCGTTTCCCATATGGGCCCTTGTTAAAAAACGCATGCATTTTTAAAACAGCACCAAAAAATAGTGCATGCACTTTTTTTGGGTGCTGATTTAAAAACGCATGCAAAAACGCAGGGTGCCATCAGACACCTTAAAAAACGCATGCTGAAATGGAAAAAAGCATGCAGAAACGCATGCTTTTTTTAAGGCACTAAAAAAACTCATGCCAAGTGTGACCCTAGCCTTAGAGAGCTTTTCAGCTTCCTCGAGTTTCCATGTGTTTGGACACCTTTAGGCTGCGAACTTTGGGAAGAGTTCACAACCTACAAATGTGGAGACAGTTTTGAACTTCAGGAACCTTAATGTCTCCTTTAAACATCCATTTGACAGAGTTTTAAAGCAGCTTCGAGTTTTCAGCTCTTCCAGCTGATAGATATAAAGAAAAGATGATAGATAGATAGATAGATAGATAGATAGATAGATAGATAGATAGATAGATAGATAGATAGATACCATATGTAAAAAATTGGCAGCACTCCAAAAAATTGAAGTTGTGACAGACATTTATTGGTCAATGTGCAAGGCAATGTTTCAATCTTTGTTGGATCTTTTTCAAGCCTTCAATTGACCAATAAAGGTCTGTCACAACTGCAATTTTTTGGAGTGCTACCTATTTTTTTCATATGGCATGTACCTGATAGGTGGAAATCTGTCAAGTTAGGCCTACACCCTATAGTGGAGTTTATTGTGCTGCTCTGATTTTTTCTAGATAGATAGGTAGAATAGATTTATAAATCGATGAATAATTAGATGAAAAAATACATACATACATAGATACATGTAAAATGCCTATATAATGTCTCACCTCCATATGTATTGTAGACTTGCACTCTTTAGTGCCTTTCATGCAGCACTAAGGACTTGTTCACACACACCTATGCGGTTTTTTAGCACTTAGAAAAACTGATCAGTTTTTCTAAGAGTGCCAAATAGTGTCCCCTGTGGGTCTGAAAGTGTTTTTGAAGTTTTTGGACTTAGTCATTTTTTCACCAAAAACACATGTGAAAACGCATGTGTTAACGCATGGTGCCTATATGTGCCATTTAAAAACGCATGTGTTTCCCATAGGGCCTCATGTTAAAAAAATGCATGCGCTTTTTTACAGCGCCCAAAAACGCTGCATGCAGCGTTTTTTGGAATGAGGGAAAAAAACGCAAGTGTATCTAAAAAACGCATGTACACTTAAATGTACCATGTATTCTGCCACCGATATATGTGGGTGAGATGTGTCTGAGGGATGTGATCACTGATCTCTATATAAATAATGGCGGATAGCGTTACTCACTAATCGGTGCTCCTAGATCTTATCAGCTACGTGGATGTCCGGGAGGATGATGCAGTGATAATTTAACAGTCTTTATTTACAATACCTTGGAGAGATGAGATGCCAGAGAAGATGAAGGGATGAAGATGAGGTAGGAGTTAGCACTGTAGATTAGAGCTGTTATAGATGCACCAGATTACAGGTAACAAGAGAATCCTTCCTCCAGTCCTGAAGCATCAAGACAATAAGGGCAGTTCATGTCGACTATTCAGATGTAGGCCTTATTGCAGCCTGGGAGAGACTGGAAGAAACCTACGGCAGCTCAGAAGCCATAGAATGTGCCTTATTCAAGAGACTGCAAACCTTCCCAAGGATAACAAACAAGGGCAACAGAAAACTTCAAGATCTGAGCGACCTGCTAAAGGAAATAGAATGTGTCAAAATTAGACCCACGTCTTTCAGGACTGATTGATTATACAATTAAAGCACAACATTACAAATGTCCATTTATGGCTGAAAGTCAATAGATAAACGGGTGCAGCACACCATGCGTTAACACATCTGCGTTTTTGAAAAACTGCAAAAAAATGCAGAGAGTGCCAAAAACGCAGGTAAAGAAAAACGAGGCAAAAAAACTGGGCTCACTCTTCTCTGAACTCCAAACAGTCCTTATCTGGTCAACAGGGCAACTCGAGGGCTAACTGCAAAACTATCAGCCTGAAACTTTGCAACCTGCATGATGCAGGGTCCCAGCAGGGGCATTTCTTACAACAGGTCAACAACCCAACAACAGAACTTTTTTAGGGCAGTTCTTTTTAATCAGAGGCCTTTTGGGAAACCAGGCACTGTGGCATCATCTATCTTATCGCTCTCCAAGATGCTCTTTCTATACTGTAGGCCGCTCCCGGCCGGTCTTAGGGGGTTGCGGAGTCTACTCCTCCATGGGAATTCTTCACCACACCCTGCCCCCCAGCACACCCCATCAGGGCTACCACTGGAGAGGATGGAGGGGTTAGGGGATGGCCCCACTCTCTAGCACACAGTAGAGGAACTTGGGCAACCCCAACAGGTCCTTCAGGCTCTCTTGGCTCTGTGGGTTTCACTCCAGCTGGCTGGCTACCATGGTCAGGCCTGGCCAGCATCCTCTCCATCACGGCCTCCTGCTCCTACTATTCCACATCCTCTGTGGTGACAACCCGACTTACCCCCACAGTGTACCACCCCTTGCAGACCTTTACAATCATGACCACCTCAAGATAAAGGGTGCAGAGTCGGGAAGGCAGATGCTCCCGCTGCAGGGTGAACCTATTGACATAGCACTGATGACCGGTGCCCTCATCGGCTATGAACTCATACTCCCTCCTCTGGAAGAATTACACCACTTTGCCCCGGGTACATTGCTCCTCAAAGATGGCCCACTTAGACCCCTCCAACCACTTTTGGGCAAGGGCCTCTGGCAGACTACTTACTTTTGCAAATGACAAGGCTCAAGGTGGTTCAGGCCTATAAGAATGCTTGCTGGAAGGGGTAGGGGTGCCTCACATGGCATTATCCCAATCCAAGGTGTCTGGCAGCAGTGCTATAGAAGGCAGGAATATGGGTTTCTTGCACTACTACCTCCTCAATTTACCATTCCACTGGCTTCAGCACTGACTGTAGGTTTAATAAGGTCTGGTAGGCTTCAGGTTCCTGCATCTAACCTCTGGAGGTCCCGGCTGACATACGGCATGGCTCATCTCCTGAGCTCTGTTCCGGTGGACCCTCATCAGGCATGTGGGACCAGCACTGGATCCTGACCTTGCTGCAGATCAAGTTCAAAGCAAGGGGGCATGGTCGAGCCACAGCTCACATCTGTCTAGGCTGCTTCAGTGTGTGGGCTGCAGAAGGCACCTGACTTACACAGCTCTTTGCCACAGGTAACATTTGGACTTGTGGGGTATTGAAGTCTGACATATTTGGAGGAGAAATAGAAAAAAGAAAAAGAAAATATTTTTTTCAGCTCACCATCAATCCCTCTGGAGTGTTGAATAAGACTAGTACATGGAAAGGTCCAAGGGCGGTTTCCATGTTAAGGATGAAGTAGCATAACAGAAAATAAAAATAATAAAAAATGTGAGAGTCCTCAGTAGTTGATACCTTTTAACGGCTAACTACAAATATGGTAATAAATAGCAAGCTTTCGAGACTGCTAAGGTCTCTTCATGAGGACCAAATGGCTAACACGATACAACATATATTTTACCTTACAGGAAAATATGGAATTAAAGGGATCCTGTCACCTCCAGAACGCCTCCTAAGCTAGCAAAACATGTCCCTGCAGCATCCATTCACTAATGTCACACTCCTTTTGTCTCCTAAAAGCATCCTGTGAAAGTGCATAAAAACGGTTTAATACTCACTCATTAGTGATTATAATTAGCAGGGGCTATATTCTTTAGTCACCAGGGTGGGCTGTTTTGCAGGCTCCAGGATCTACCCTCTCTCTGTCTGTGTGCTCTGCTTGTGCAGGCTTTACCCTTCCCCCTTTCTATCACTCACAGAATGCAAATCATTAGTCCTGCCTTCAGCTGCACATAACAGCAGTACAGACAGAGAGAGGGTGGATCATTCAGGCTGCAATACAGCCCGCCTTGGTGACTAAAGAATATAGCCCCTGCTAATTAACATTGCTAATGAGTAAGTATTAAAACGTTTTTATGCACTTTCACAGGATGCTTTTAGGAGACAAAAGGAGTGTGAGATTAGTGATGGGATGCTGCAGGGACATGTTTTGCTAGCTAAGGAGACGTTTTGTAGGTGACAGGATCCCTTTAAAAAAAAAAACGCCAGCACTTGCAAAAAATAAAGTTGCATAGTCCTCTTCGTATAAAAAAATAGGAGAACTTTATTAGTGCATATGAAAAGAGGTAAAAATTGCAGTCCTTGCTTCAAGCAAAAATGGTCTTACTGATAGTATAGACGTGTATAAAGTGAACAATTCTATATGCACACAAGTGACTACAAGTCACTGGAACAATTGACTACACCCATTATTATTCATTTAACCCAATGGCACTTGCACATGAAAGAAATCTGTTCTCTAAATAAAAGGAAAAAGGGATTGCACATTTTCAAGAAGGAGTATCCATATTACACAAGGTGCGCCAATGTAACTTAATGTAACTTTATTCTTTCATGAGTTATTTCTCTTTGTTTATAGCCATTGACATGTCGCAGAGGTTAACACATGAGGAGCAGATAGAAATTGTGTTGATGTTTGGTGAACGCAGTACCCGGTTCATTGCAGCAGATTTCAATGGAAGACAACCTATGAGACCACCCATCTCCCAGGCTACAGTTAGCAAAATGCTTGCCAAATTTCGTGAAACAGGTTCAGTGTTTGCCAAAATGTGATGCAAGAAACATCACTAATAAGGAAACTCAGTGGTGTCTTAGTTATCAGCAAGCCACACATGCAGTCAAAGCATGTCACTGGAGAGTGACATCCTCGACATCTTGGTGGATATTAGCTACTCACAAATGTCACCCTTACAAAATCAAGCTGGTGCAGCATCTAAATGAGGATGACCCAGATCGACGCACTGAATTTGCAGAATAGGCACAACAAAAATTGGAACATGACCCTCAGCTTACACAGAACATTATGTTCAGTGATGAGGTAAACATTTTTGTGAATGGTGAAGTTAACAAACAAAACCGCTATTGGTCTGACAGTAACCCACAGTGAATAGATCCCTCCAAGACTGTTGGAACACAAAAATTGATGGTATAGTGTGGTATATGGGGTACAAATATAGTGGGGCCATTCTTCATCAATGGAAGCCTCAATGCCATTGGATATCTGAAATTGCCACATGATGATGTGTTGCCCTCTTTATGCACTGAAGATGGCACGTTCCCTGAGTTTTTCCAACAAGATGGTGCACCACCACATTATGGGTGTCAGGTCCAAGCATTCCTACATGAACAGTTTCCTGGAAAGTGGATTGGTCGTCATGGGCTAGTTGAATTGCCACCAAGGTCTCCTGACCTGACTTCCTTATTATCTTTGGGATCATCTGAAGGAAATTGTCTATGCTGTGAAGATACAAGATGTGCAACATCTGAAACAATGGATACTGGAAGCCTGTGCTAGCATTTCTTCTGCAGTGTTGCTATCAGTGTGTCAAGAGTGGGAGAAGAGGGTTGCATTGACAATCCAACACAATGGGCAGCACTTTGAACACATTTTATAAGTGATCATAAACTTGTAAATAACTCACAAAAGAATAAAGGTATGTTAAAACCAAGCACACAATTGTTTTTCCCGGGTACTGCGTTCACCAGACATCAACACAACTTCTATCCGCTCCTTACGTGTTAACCTCTGTGACATGTCAATGGCTGTAAACAAAGAGACACTTGGAAATAACTCATTAAAGAATACATTTACATTAAAACCAAGCACATCATTGTTTTTCCTATGCAATTCTCAATAAGTTTGATGTGTCACATGACCCTCTTCCCATTGAAAAAAATAAAGTTGCATCACAAATGTATGACTTCAAAATGGCAGACATGGTCAACACCCATCTGGAAAAGTTTCCCCCCTCCCATATACTAATGTGCCACAAACAGGAAGTTGATATCACCAATCATTCCGATTTTACTTAGGTGTATCCATATAAATGGCCTAACCTGTAGTGTGTTATGAGTGTGAACAGACCTATAAGGCCAGGTATGTTAAGAAAATAATAGACATGTGCTAACTTTATCTGAATTTCTAGCAGATAAGGTACAAGAGGTGGCACGCACACTGCTGACCTTTTGCAATAATAAACTTTTTCTCCCTAAAAAATAAATAAATAAATTAAAAGCTCTCTTAAAGGGATATCTAAAGGAAATGTTAAGGTTCCTGGAGTTCACAGCTGCTGGCACATCTGGCACTCTTCCAAAAGTTTGCAACCTGTAGGTCTCCTGACACCTGGAAACTTGAGGAAGCTTAAACACTTTCTTTTAAAGGTCCCTTAAATTTACTATGTTGAAAGTAACTGGTAGACCCAATGGCTGTGAGCTCAGCAAACCTAAAGAGTTCTCAGCCACCAGGTCTTCCAGTGAGCGTTTTGGCCCCAAACGTTCAAGGAAAGTTTTAGGGCCAGTTTAAAGTTTCAAACATTTTTCCAAACAAAGCCGAGTACTTCAACTTTTTAGCAAATTGTTCAGGTTTCCAATCACGAACCGAATCTTCAATGTTTGTGCTGAAATTGATGAACCTTGTTCGGAAAAGTTTGCTTATTTCTATTGGCAATTCCATGTTAAAACTTGCAAGAAAAAGATGGATGGGCTAAATTAGTTCGACAACCAAATGATCTAATCTGATATGGTGGGATAAAAAGCAAGCCCAATAGATAAGATTGTGAATAGTTGCCTGATTTGATCTCAGGAGAAAAAGGACGCACACATATCACCACATTTAGTGTTGCTTTCTCAAGGGTAGGGGTAATGAACAACGCATTATTTGGAATGATTTTGTGTACAATGTGTAGTGATTTAAAAAGTTAAGAATTTCATTGATTTAATAAAAATGTCTTATTTAGGGGTTGCATACATACCTGATACCTATTGAAGAAACAAAGCCTCAACTATCAGAACCAAAACTCATTTTTTTGTATATGAGCCACAAACATGACATTTTGATTGAATCACTGGAACATCTTAATCTTTTGATTAGGTACAGTCATGGCTGAATGTGTTGGCAATCTAAATTTTTCCAGAAAATGAAGTAATTCTGCAAAAAATAATTATTGCAATTACACATGCTTTCTTACACATTTATTTCCTTTGTGTGTATTGGAACAATACAAAAAGTACAGAGGAAAAAAGGCAATTTGACCTAATTTCACACAAAAACACAAAAATGGGCTGGACAAAATTGTTGGCACCCTCAACATAATATTTGGTTGCACACCTCTTTGAAATAAATAACTGCAATCAATCGTTTCTATAACCATCAATAAGCTTCTTACACCTCTCAACTGGAATTTTGAACAACTCTTCTTTATAAACTGCTCCAGGTCTCTTATTTTTGAAGGTGCCTTTTTCCAATGACAATTTTTATAACTTTCCACAGGTGTTCAATTGGATTTAGATCTGGACTCATTGCAGGTTACTTCATTAGGGTGGAAACACACTATCCTACTTACATGCAAGTCTCTCGGACAAGACTCGGATCAGTGACCCTGAATGACCTCTCCCTCTCTGGATGGGAGTGTCAGCTGCTTGTGTTTTTGTGCAGCATTGATGAGCCCAGGGCAAGGGGTACTCGGATACCGTACCTGGGTTTGATGGAATAAACTGGGGAGATCACGGGTGGTCGGGTTCCCGTTTCCGTGCCCTGGCAGTCATTTGTTGGATGGTGGGGAGAGAATTTTTACAAGGGTACGTGACGCCACCTGTAGTTCCCAGTAATATAGATACTGGCGCTGCAAGCCGGCCACTGAGGTGATGATGGGTGCAGCAGAGTGTGGTACAGCCCCCCACAGGTGGAGCTTTTACCTCAGGGCAGCGGTGATGGAGGATGATGATGAGGGGGATGAGGGAAGTAGTTGTTGTCATTCTTACCCCTCTGATGAGTGCTGAGCCCTCCAGGCACCGGCGAGAAGAGTCACAGAGACTAAGTTGAACTCCAACTCCTGTTCACTGGGTACCGGCAGATGATAAACGTTACACGGTACAGTCCGGTTTAACGGGTGTCTGTTGCCAGCTCAGGGTCCCCCTTATGGACTCTCTAGATGATCCTTCTTAGTCTTTTGGGGTCTAATTAACTCTTCTCTGTCTGTACCACATTCGCAGAGCTCTCCCGCCAGTCCTACGGTATGCAACTAGTGAATCAGGTTGGTTCCTTACCGGTACGGACAGGAGCAGTAGGAGCGCACTATTTCTCCTGCCACCGGAATTCATCCCTCAACCTCTAGTGTCCTCAACCGGTTTCAGTCCTGAGGGGTGAGATGCCCTTGTGGTGCTAATGACAACCCGATTGTTATGGGCCCACAGCTCGTCAGTCTGCGGTCAGAGGTGAACTGCTGACCGCCTCGGCTTTTCCGTGTTGCTGGTGCTTCCCCAACGTGACCAGCCGGCTTCAACCAGTCCTGGTTCATTGCCTTCTGTCCTGGGACCTCACTTAAAGATGGGGATCCTTCCTGTCAGCGGTGCTGTCAGGCCCGTCCTTCCTGACTGCCTTCCCAGCACTGTCTCTAACTGTCTGAGGTAAACTGTCGCTCTACTCTCCTTACTACTTCCTCACTGACCTAGGCTCCACCCCCTTTTGGAACCTACTAAATTACCAGTCCCCCCCTTCTATTCTAGAGTGGCTTAGTCTTAGGTGTTGTGTGTGTAAAACCAGACTCTATAGGTTAAACCCTGAACTGACAACTTACAGAGATACCACATTTGTTGTTAAAGTGCAATACCTCCCTGTGGCGCCTGGCCAGAGGGGCGACCACACAATCACACTTCCAGAGAGGGAGAGGCCATTCAGGGTCACTGCTCGAGTCTTGTCCGAGAGACTCGTATGTAAGTAGGATAGTGTGTTTCCAGCCTTACTCTCCAGCACTTTTTTCCCATCAATTTCTGGGTGTTTAAGGTCAGTGTCTTTCTGGAAGACACATGACTAGGATGCAAACCCAGCTTTATGACAATGGGCACTACTTCACAATGCAAAATCCCTTTGTAATCTGCAGATTTCATGATGTTTTGTATATAGGGATGAGTGAGTACCTTAATATTCGTGCTCGCTATACTCGCAACGAGTAGGTAGCGGTACTCGCTACTCGTTGAAAGTATAGTGAGTACGAATACTTTCGCAGTGTATCTATAGATACACTGCGAAAGTAGCCTAAAAGTAAGTAAAAGTTGTTAAAAAACAATAAACTTACATACTCACCTGTCTGACGCCTGCACCGGGATCGGCAGAGAAGGCATCCGATCGCTGGACAAGGACCTTTCACTACCAGCCAATCAGATGTCTGGTAGCGATCTGGCCAATCAGATTGCGCCACATCACAACTATGTCATCGCTAGCGGTCATCTGATTGGCCAGTTTGCAAGTACATCTAGAACCTTGCATATTGGCCAATCAGGTGGCTGCTAGCGATCACGTGGTTGTGACGTGGCGCCATCAGATTGGCCAGATCGCTACCGGCCATCTGATTGGCTGGTAGTGAAAGGTCCTTGTCCAGCAATCGGATGTCTTCTCTGCTGGTCCCGGAGCAGGCGTCGGAAGGTGAGTATGTAAGTTTATTATTTTTTAACAACTTCTAATTACTTTTAGGCTACTTTCGCAGTGTATCTATAGATACACTGCGAAAGTATTAGGACTACTCGCTACTCCCGAGGACACATAAGTACTCGGAGAGTAGCGAGTAGCCCGAATACCGCTACTATTCGGCGAATACCGAATAGTAGCGAGTATACTCGCTCATCCCTACTTGTATACAGTCAAGGCACCCAGTGCCAAAGGAAGCAAAACAACTCCAAAACATCTTTGAAACTCTACCATATTTGACTGTAGGTACTGTGCACTTTTTTTGTAGGGCTCAATTTTTGTTTTCGTTTTGAGTAAACAGTTGATTGATGTGGTTTACCAAAACAGCTTTATCCTTGTCTCATCTATCCAAAGATGTTCTCCAAGGATTTTGGCTTACATACATTTTGGAAAACTGCAGTCTTGTTTTCTCATGTCTCTGTGTCAGCATTGGGGTTCTCCTACCATAGCATTTCATTTCATTCAAATGGTAATGGATAGTTTGCACCGTTGATAAAAGGACATCAACATTTCTGGAGATTAAAGTTTAAATTTGAGAGTGTTGTTGTTTTTTAACAATTTTGGTTCTCAAGTCCTCAGACAGTTCACTTATTTTCCTGTTCTCCATGCTTAGTGCAGCACACACAGACACACAGTGCAAAGATTAAGTCAACTTCTCCTCTTTTTATCTGGTTTCAGGTGTGATTTTCTTATTGCCCACACCTGTTTCTTGCCACAGGTGAGCGTAAATGTGTATCACTAGCTTGAAACAAAGTTGTTTATCCACAATTTTGGAAAGGTGCCAACAATTTTCTCTGGCCCATATTGGGGGTTTTGTGTATTTTAGTGCTCTTCTAATACATGCAAAGGAAATTAACATGTGTATAACAAAACATCTGCAATTACAATAATTTTCTGGGAGAAATACTTCATTTTCTGGAACATACCAAAACTTAAACCCATGACTGTATATGTTACTAAAGAATATTGTCATCAACAAGTTGTTCACATAAATTTGATTATGACCATATTAAATCATGTATACTGTTTGTATTGTGAAAGCTGGTGACAGATTTGCTTTAATCTAAGCATATTTTTTACTTTTTATGCTATTTGTCGGAACAATATTTGCACATAATGCTACGTGTGTTGCATTACTACTGATACACTCCTTGCAATGTTACAGTAACAACTTACGTCCAATATAAATTGCTTCTAAAATTTTGTTTACGGTCCACACAATTATCAAACAATAATTTATAAATCTTACTTCACTTTTGCTCTTGTAAAATTTCAGCTTTGGTTCATTTTCTATTGCAGTGATATATCTAGCTTTTTTTTCTACTCAAGAAATATAATGAGGGGAAATGAATGAGCTCTGTAGGGAAACCAGTGAACCTGGAGACTTAAGGTATACGGATGATTGATGGCTTGAAATTACCATAAAACTACAATCAGGATCAGATTTTAAAATTAATTTTTAAGAAGCCTAAGAGATAGCCTTTGATTTGTAGTCTAGTGGAATGAGTAATGCTGCATTCAGGGTGTAAAGTTTCTCACTATGAAACATTCACTTTTTCTTGATCATTGGGACTGAGACTAAAATAGAAGCAGAATCTAAAGTATGTCATAACATTAAACTCGGTTTCTTAGTGTTAAGTTAGACTTTGTGAAAACTTCAAAAGAAAGTGCAATAAATATAAAGAAATGTCTCAATATTTCATTTCTGCATGTATTTCATTGTGCACATTTATGTTAAAATTATTTATTAAATTTATTTGTGACTCGAAAAACATAAAAGTGGCAGCTTGGCACTCAAACCTTGCAAGTCTTTTATGATAGCCATCACCTGCACAATAAGCCATACGATGGTGTATGCAGGGCCGCACCGTCCATTGGACAAGGTGAGCCCTGTCATTCAGGCGGCAGCCGGCAGGGGGAGCGGCAGTGCAGAAGCGGGCGGCGACTGATGCACACAGCCTCCCCCTGTCATGGCGCCGGCCGCGCACCGGAGGTAAGCGGCGACCCGGGGAGAGAGGCACAGAAGGGGCGGCAGCGCTGCCCGCGAGTCAACAGCACCCCCCCCCCCCGGTACTCACGGCCGCGGGCGGCAATGACTGCCGGTGCTGCGGCTCAGGCGGCTCAGGCGGCAGAGGGGGCGGCAGTGCTGGGCTCCAGTAGCACCCCGCCACCCCCCCCCTGTAATCGGTGCCGCGGCTCAGGCGGCAGAGGGGCTTGGTGCACCCTTGGGTGTATGACAGTTGTAAACAGTTCAGAATTCTTCCATATAACTTCAGAAATTTGACTTACTCCTAATTCAAAATAAAGAGAAATCAATCAATCAAATGAATCAAACATTAAACTGTCTTTCTTTATGGAAGGAAATTGTCTAAACTCACCAGTCTGCGAGTAGTAAAAATATGTTAACCTATGCTTTTAGGATCTGGCGGGATCCCTTTGTGCAGCAAAAACTGCATCTAAGTCAGGCGTGCACAACTCTAGTCCTCAAGGGCCTTCAAATGTGCAGGATTTCCTAGTATTTTACAAATGATTATTTAATCACCCACACAGGTGATGATTCCATGCACTGCTGGTGGCTATTGAGGACTGGAGTTCTGCACCTTGATATAAATATTTACAGTAGTTGTTGATTAGTTCTGCATATCAGCTTGAAGGAATTTTGGCCCATTCCTACCTACAAAACAGCTTCAATACTGTTATGTTGGTGGGTTTTTCTACTATGAATTTCTAGCTTCAGACCCTTTCAATACAAAGTAAGGTAAAGGCTTTAATTTGACCATTTCAAAATGCTGTTCTTCTGTAACAATTCTTTGGTAGAATGATGTGTGCTTTGGGTTGTTGTCTTGCTGCATGACCCTTGTTCTCTTAAGATTCAGCTAATGGAAAAATGTCCTGACATTTCATATTAAAATTTGCTGCTAACATTTTGAATTCATTTTTCGAAAACTGATGGCAAGCCATCTTGGCCCAGATGCATCTCTAGCCACTACATTATGCCTTTCCTGTAAATCAAAAGCTTTATTTTGATCTCATCCATTACAAAACATTGTTAGAAATAGCTTTCTGGTTTATGCAGGTGAAGCTTTGCAAACTACAGTTGGACAAGATTGTTGTTTTTAAAAAACAGAGAATTTCTCATTGCAATTCTGCATTGAAAACAATTGTTTAGTATCCTTCCTTCTAACGGTGGACTCATGTATTATTGTGAGAGACCTTTATTTGCTTTGAGGTTCCTTTGAAACCATGCAACTGTTAGGGTACCGTCACACGTGGTAACAGCACCGCTGATTTCTTAGGTGATGCAGGGGCGTGGCCTATCAGCACTGATATCTCCCCTGCATCGCCTAATGTAAATAGGCGATGGCGACCCCTTTTAGTGGTCGCCTGGTTTCAGAGCAGTGCTCTGAAACCAGGCGGCCGATCTGCGGCGATGTGTACACATCGCCCCATGTAATTGGCTGACGGCAATCCGACAGGCGATGGGAGTCATAGGCTCATTGCCGCTGGGGTTTTGAGACACCCTGGCGGCGATGCCGTCTGACAGATCGCCGGTGCGTCACCGGAGGTGTCACCCCATGTAAATGGGAGATGGCGACGCTGGCAGGGCGCCAAAAATGTGCATACTATCACCGGTCGCCACCGACCGTGTGACGGTACCCTTAGACACATGTTGGTCGACCGCTTGTGGAGAGGTAATAATTAGAGATGAGCAAATCAATGTGCAGAGTATTGACTTCAAGTTGAACTTTCTGAAATTTGCAGGTCCCTGAAAAGGAGTGGTCATGAGGGATTCCCCAGGTATCACATCACATGGTCTAGTGCAGCCAATCAGGAGGGCTATCACAGCCAGTATAAAACATGAGTCTGGACAAAGAGTGCCAGTTTATGCATTTAAAGTGTAGGGATATGAAGTCAGCACACACAACTCATTCCTCCTAGAGATATAAAATGGCTAATCTGATTTTGTTGTACTATTTTGAGTGCTCAAGCTGATTGAAAATTCTCAGCCCAAGGCTGCTTTCACATCAGCATTTTGCGCTGATCACGGCAGTTGCGGTGAAAAAAACGCAACTGCCGCGATTACCGCATAAAGGCCACACTTAGAAAACAGATGAGTCCTACACACAAAGAACAGGTCTGTAGGAGCCTGTTCACACCGCCAGCATAATTGTAAACAAAAAGCTAAATGCGACCAAAAACAACAGTACACTGCAGTAAAAGTATTAAATGCAAGTGCAGTATAAAAAAGTATAACAAATACAGGGTACTTAGTCTATCCGTTTTTTTGCGCAAATGGGGCTTGTGGCAAGTGCGGTGTAGTTGCGGTTTCGGCATTTGCGGCAGACGCGGCCGCAATAAAACCGCGGGCAGCCGCATCTGCTGCAAGTGCCGAATCCGCACTTGCCGCACCTGCCTCACACTTACCGCAAGCCCCATAGACATTGTATGGGGCTTGCCCCAAGTGAACCGCAAGTGCGGCCGTTATGTGGTAATCGCGGCAGTTGCAGTTTTTCCACCACAACTGCCGCGATCAGCGCAAAACGCTGATGTGAAAGGGGCCTTAGGCCAAGTTCACATCTAATGCAGGTTTGTGTTTTTCTTCATTTGCATTTCTATGCGTTTTTGCCCCCATTGATTTCAATGGGAACGCATGCAAAACGCATGCAAAAATGCATGCAAAAACACATGTGCATTTTCCAAACTAAGAAACGCATGCGTTTTTGCACTGAAATCAATGGGGGCAAAAACGCATGCGTTTGGATGAGTTTTTAGCGGTAAAAGCGCATAGAAACGCAATTGAAGGAAAACACAGACCAGGCGTAGATGTGAAAAAGGACTAAGGATGCTAAGGCAAAGATTTAGTTAATAAATAGGTAAGTTCTGTACATTTATATTCACTCAGTGTTAGTGAATCGATTGATCTGAGAGATAATGCAGTAATAGCACCTTAAAGATTTTGTCCAATACTTTAACATTGATAACCTATCCTTAGGATAGGTCATCAATGTCTGATTGGTAGATGTCTGACACTCGGCACTCCCATTGATCAACTGTTCTAAATGCTGGTGGTGGCAGCAAGTAGTCGGAGGTAGGTATGAGCGAGTAGTGAAATATTCATTATCGCTATACTTGTAACGAGTACTTTGTAATACTCGCATATTTGTCCGAATAGCAAGTCCAATGTTAGTCAAAATGATAGGCTCCAGCCACAGACATCCAACCATAAAAACGAGTCTTTCCAGGACAGGGTGGGAAGATGGGCTTTTTTGAGTTTTCACTGCATACAACCCCTTGCCGTGCCCCCATAAAGAGAGCCATCCATTCATGTTGCTCTCATTGGGGTTCCGACTCCCTTTGTGCACTGAAGGGAGCTGGCAATTTGTGTCAGATTGCTAAAATTCAATACATCAATCATGAGCACCAGGGATACTCACCGAATAATGAGTATTGCGAATACCATACTATCCGTGCGAATAGGGAATAAGAATGAGTATATTTGCTTTACTATATATATATAGTATATATACTATGTAATATCACTAGTCTCAGATGATCAGCTGGGAGCTTCTGTGTCTTCTGATATCAATAGGCGGTGGATGTGCAATACCCGGCAGTTGCCAACGTCACAAAATGGAGCAGCTCTACAATTGAGCATGTTAAAGTAGTGGACAACCTCTTTAATAACAGCCTTTTTCTTAATATTCACACACTGAAAACAAGGAGGAACGTTATAAATCCCTCAGGGCAATTTTTGAAAACTAAAGCAAAATTCTTAATCCAAGGCTGTCATAAAGTGTGCTTCCCGCATTGTAAGTTGAGCAAGCCATTTGTTCAAACTCTAAAGATATACTTCCTTTCTCCGAAAATTTAAACACAACTGTCACCTCACAAAAATATTTTTCTTTGAACACTTCTTTGTTGTAATAGTCCAATATTAGACCTGTACATGGCACCCGAATACAACTGTTGCTTATCACTATTTACTTTTAAAACACTTAATTTCAGAGCGGTGTACATGTAAAAACTAATACATACATATAACATGGACACACACATATATAAAATATAATAAACCAGTGGCGGAACTTGAGCCTGGGGGGACCTGGTGCAGAACCCACTGGTGAGGAGCGGGGGGGGTGTGCTTGAGGGGGGGTGGGGGTTGGGGGGGTCCTAGCGGATGTCGGCAAGGATTGCTTTAGCTGATGCGGCTCCTACCTGCACCGAGCCACGCATTGCAGTCCTGGGAGCCGGGGCGGCAGAGGAGAGGAGGGGCGGGATCAGCCAAGGGAAGCAGGAAGTTTCCCTCAGTTAACCTCCTCTCCTGCGAAACATGGTCACGGGGTCGGCTGGGGGCCCCCCTGCAGGCTTGAGGGCCCCCTAGCAGGTCGGGGCCCTGGTGCAGCTGAACCAGCTGCACCACGGTAGGTCCGCCCCTGCAATAAACAGGCAGACTGGTACAGACATGGGGAAGATCCTGAACTCAACCTTAAAACAGGTCCAGTACACATCTAGGAGACCTCAGAGTGTTGTACATGTATTTTCAAAATATGACACAGCCATAAAAATCAAATTACAAATGGTCAACTCATTTCTAATGGTGATGGTGTTGAATTTTTCAATTTGTACCCATCAATTTGACTATGGTGAAATCAAAACTCATTAGAAATGGTTTTGTAACCTTTTCCAGCCTGATGAGCTTCATCCCCTCTTCTTCTGTAGTCCTCAGAAATCTCCTGTGTTCATTCCATAATATACTTTAATAAATATGTTGTGACCTGTTCTTTAAATAAAACAGGCCACCCACTAACACTTGATTGTCATCTCATTGATTAAAAACACAAGACTTTAATTTTACCCATAAATTATCCACCAATCCTGAAGGTTTTAATACTTTGTCACTTACAGACAAGTGATATTGGATCACTTTCCTGATGACAATTTGATTTGGTTTTCCATATTTACTGTTAGGACTTGTGTGAAAATCTGATGTAATTTTAGGTAATATTTATGCATAAATACAGAAAATCCTGAAGAATTCACAAATTATCAAGCACCACTGTATAGCTCAAGGATAATGTTAAGACTACACAGTGGCATTAGTTTTATTGTGCTGTATCTCATAGTAAAAGTTTTGACCACAAAATGACACTTGAAAATGATTTTGATTTTTGTGAACATATACTTACTTTTCACAATCACAAATCACACTGACAGGATACTCAATTGCTGGGCTGAGGGTTGGACCCTTTTAGGTGTCAGTAGTGACGGTGGCCGTGCCACTGATTGTGACCGCTGGGACAGTGGTAACAGACAAGTGGCTGCGGGCATGCGGGGGTAAGAGCAGCCATTTCACTGTTCCCTCCTATGCTGATGTTACCGTGTTTCCCCGAAAGTAAGACCCTGTCTTACATTCTTTTGGGGGCCAAAAGTGGCCCCCTGTCTTACTTTCGGGGGGGGCCTTACATTGGCGGCCCCAGCCATCACCCATCCATCCACACTGCGCACACACACACACACACACACACACACACACATCCATAGATCCATACATACACAGATCCATCCATCCATTCACACTGCACACACACACACACACACATCACACATACCCCCCCCCATACAGCTGCGCTGCCGGTACTTACCGGCACAGCTGTTCGGTGTCCCTGTCCCTGGTGTCCCCGGTGCTCCCGGCGTTCCTCTGTGTGATGCAGCCTCATAACTACGGTATGTCATCCGGGCTGCCGGGCATATCCCGTTCATAGCCCGTCCATTCACAGCCCCCGGCCCTCTCTCTGTAATCACGGAGCTTCCGGAAGCTCCGGTATCCAGGCAACAGCAGAGCGTGATGACGTCGGGCCAAAACGTCTCGGAGCGCCTATGCTGATTGGCTCAGGCGTCTGAGCCAATCAGCATAGCCGCTGCGATGACGCTCTGGCCTCTGATTGGCCAGACGTTGTCATGCTGCTGTTGCCTGGATACCGGAGCTTCCGGAAGCTCCGTGATTAGAGAGAGAGGGCCGGGGGGCTGTGAATGGACGGGCTATGAACGGGATATGCTCGGCAGCCCGGATGACATCGTTATGAGGCTGCACCACACTGAGGAACGCCGGGAGCACCGGGGACACCAGGGACGGGGACACCGAACAGCTGTGCCGGTAAGTACCGGCAGTGCAGCGGTATGGGTGTGTGTGTATGGGGGTGTGTGTGTGTGTGTGTGTGTGTGTGTGTGTGTGTGTGTGATGTATGGATGTGTGTGTGTGTGTATGCATGTGTGTACCCCTCCCCCCCGTGTTTCCCTGATAGTAAGACCCCCCCTCCCCCCTACCCTGCCTTACATTCGGGGGGGGTCTTACATTAGCAGACCCCCCCGTCCCCCCCACCCTGTCTTACTTTCGGGGGGGTCTTACTATCGGGGAAACACGGTATGTGGCATTCTCCATGGTGTTGATGCAGTGGAGGCAGGGGTGATCCTAGACTCTCTGCTGCCTGAGGCGAACTGCAAAACGGAGCCCTCCCCCCCGCTAGTAAATTTGTTTAATCGGTAAAAATAAATCTGGTTCATACAAATTTATATTTATCCTGTAAAAATGAGCAAAATAGTGGACATTTTCGTTTACAGAAACAGTAAAAAAGAAGTCCACACAAGGATATCAGTGCCATCACATGCACATACAAGAATCACACAGCAGAATCCAGAACAAGGATCATCAATAGCAATGGCGGCTTGGCACAAGCATACAGACACATAATGATGGCTGGCAGAGCTGTGGTCCTGTAGGCAGACACAGTCCTGCATTCTTATAGCACAGGAGGCAGCACTGATTGCCAACCTCTGACGCATGTCTATAAAACTCTGGACCGCTGCCTGGCTCTAACTAGTCAGACATGTCACCATGCAGCATTGTCCACACACCACAAGTAACCACCTGCAGTCTGAGCATAAACAAGCGGTCACTGCACTAAGCTGGTAAAATGGCACTTCTCCTCCAACAGACCACGATTCCTCACAAATTGCTTAGCCAATCACAAGCGCTGCACACAGGGGCTGTCTGGAATTAATAACAGGGTCATTCCTATTGGGTTGATCAAAGGATATCGGAGCGGGAAGGGGTAAAGCACCACTGACCAACTGCTGCGCAGGAGAAACATGGCTGGATGCCTGTATGTACCGAGGGGCGGCACTGGACCAGTGTGCAAGTTATGGCCAATCAGTTCTGCAGCAGAGGGACATTGCATCCTGCACCTTAGAAATCATGGAGCCCCAGAGCAGAAGTTCTAATTGGGCACCCCGCAAAAAAATAATATTTGGCTGGGTCACATAGCTACATCTCTCACAACATTTCAGCCCTTTCATTAACCCTTTCATTACCCCTATAAAGTGTGATGCCAACAAAAGTGCTCCAAAAACACTGTATGATCCCCAACAGTGCATTCCTCCACATGCACAGTTTGATGACCCCACTGTACCTCCTTCAACTACCCCAGCACAGTATGATCACCCACTATGACCCCCGCCCAGCGTTCTACGTAGTATAATGGACCTATGTAAAGTATAATGACCCCCACCACAGTCCTCAAATAGCCCTTCATAAAGTATAAAGGCTCCCTTGTAACCCTCCAAGTATTATCATGCCTCCCACAGAGCCCTGTAAATATTGTAATGGCTTCCATGTAGTATACTTTAATTGGCTCCATATAATATAATGCACCCCCCATAGGCTTCCACATAGTATATTGCACCCCCAAATTCCTTCATGTATTATGCACCCCCATAGTCCTCCATTTAATATAATGCACCCCCACAGTCATCCAAATAGACCACTGTACCCCCACAGTCTTCCATATAGTATATTGCACCCCATAGTCCTCCAAATAGCATAATTGCACCCTCACAGACCTCCATATAGAATAATGCACCCCCACAGTCCTCCATATAGTATATTGAACCGATAAAGAATGACATATAAAACAATACACCCCCACAGTCCTCCATATATTATAGTGCACCCCCAAACTCCTCCATATAGTATAATGCACCCCAAAAGTCCTCCATATTGTTAATGCACCCCAAAAGTCCTCCATATAGAATAATGCACCCCACAGTCCTCCATATAGTGTAATGCACCCCACAGTCCTCCATATAGTATAATGTACCGCACAGTCCTCCATATAGAATAATGCACCCCCACAGTCCTCCATATAGTTTAATGCACCCCACAATCCTCCACATAGAATAATGCATCCCATAGTCCTCCAAATAGCATATTGCACCCCCACAGACCTCCATATAGAATAATGCACCCCCACAGTCCTCCATATAGAATAATGTACGCGTACAGTCCTCCATATAGAATAATGCACCCCCACAGTCCACCATATAGAATAATGCACCCCCATTGTCCTCCATATAGTATAATGCACCGACAGTCCTCCATATAGCATATTGCACCCCACAGTCTCCATATAGAATAATGAGCCCCACAGTCCTCCATATAGTATAATGCACCCCCATAGTCCTCCATATAGCATACCGCACCTCCATAGTTCTGCATATAGCATATTGCACCCCATATTTCTCCATATAGTATACTGCACCTCCAAAGTACTCTCTATAGTATATTACACCCCCATAGTCCTCCATACAGAATAATCAACCCCACAGTCCTCAATATAGTATATTGCACCCTCAAAGTCTGCCGTATAATACAATAAACCCCCATAGTTCTCCATTTAGTACAATACCACCCCCATCATTCTCCATATAGTACAATACACCCCCATAGTCCTCCATATAGTATAATGCGCCCCAAACTCCCCATATAGTATAATACACCCCCAATCTCCTCCATATATTATAGTATAATACACCCCCAAAGTGTTATATTATTTATGCACATCACATAGTGCTCAACAGTATCCCACCACTGTACTCATTGTTTAAAAAAAAAAAAAAAAAAAAGTAAATGCTCACCCCTCTCCTCAGTCTTCCTGGCTGCTCCAGGTCTCCTCTCCTCAGTGTACTCCCACCTTCTCTGAGTCTCAGCACAGTGGGGCACTTAGTGATGATGTCATCGCTCCCAGTCCCCGCCATGCTGAGCTGCAGAGACTCAGAGAGCGGCAGCTGGGACCCGAAAGAATGTGGTCGCAGCGGCAGCGGCCAGGACTATAGGAGCAGAAGCGGCATCTGCAGGGGGCCACGCTACCACCAGGCACTCCTGCGAATGCCGTTCCCTGTCTACTAGCAGGGGTCGCCGCCTGAGGCAGACAGCTCATGTCGCCCTGAGTGGAGGGAGACTGGAGAGCCAGGGAGACACTTGCTTGTTCACACAATAGTCTTTTACTTAAAAACACAGCCAGAAGGTAAACAACTATAGATGGTTTAAACATGGTTATTTGACAGTCAAACAGCAGCAAATTTAGGCACACAGTTCCATCTGAGGCGTGATGACAGCGAGAATGCCAAGAGCCCACTCTGGTGTCCAAGTCGACACAATAAAGTTTATTTGCTCTATCCTACCAGAGTGGTATCCTGCAGTAGACCCACCGTTACTGTCCCTCTGACTTTTATGAGTGATAGAAGATCCTATGTGTCCATCTTCTGTGTGGGAGACCCCCCTTCCAGGCCCGTACTCCTCCTAATCCATGGTTTTAGGTTAAGATGTGCTGGGTTCGTCGTGCAGGCCAGGGAATTCCTTCTGCCTAAAAGGGTGCAGGTCGTTACAGCTTCTTCCTGAAGTATTGGGTCAGTCAATGCTATTCCGCCAACAGGAGCAGAGTTTAGGTACCTCTACATGTGCTGGTTAAGGTGTGCACTCTCTCAGGTCTCACTGTACTATGATGTGATTAACTCTCATCAAAGCTACTGTGCCCACAAGCTCCACCCACCTAACCTGTTTATAAGTTATACCTAGTTGGGGAGTGTTACTCTCCAAGTACCTGTGGGCTGCACAGCACTCACAAAACAGTACATCAATTTCCCAAAGTAAAAGCAAAGAACATATACAAAAGTTACATTGATGTAATTTCCACTCTAGGGCATTACATATATATATTCATTTATTTAGCGCTATGGATTTAAATGCGCTATATAAATGAATAAATATTATTAGGGTAAGTGCACATTACCCGGCGGTTCGGTCGGCGGCTGCTGGCGGGACCCGCCAGGAAGCTCCGGCGCCGTGCACCGGCTTCTTGGCGGGTATGAGCTGCGGGAGCCGGGCGGTATCCGGCGGCTGCCCAGCGGGTTCTCGGCGGCGATTCTGCAGCGGCTGGAAGCAGCACATGATTCTGCTTGCAGCCGCTGCAGAACCGGCCGGTTTTTAGAACTTGGTCATTCTTTGCTAACCCGCTGGGAAACCTGCGGGTTAGCAACGGATGACGCTGGGTAACCGCCGGTGTGTGCACAGCCTTGGGCGGGTTACATTAGTTTCAATGTTAATCCAAACGCCGGTTTGGATTAACATAAATTTAAATAAAACTAATGTATGCAAAACGGCGGTTTACACAGGTAAACCGCCGAAAACCCGCCCAGTGTGCACATACCCTTATTATTATTATTATTACACATGCATATACTTTCTGTGTCATGTCAATCAAACGCTATTCAGATGAGTCTTTACACTAATACAAAAAGTGAACAATAGGAGACTTACCACTATGTTTGAGCCTAACCTTTGGAACATGATTCATAGAAACCAGCTAAGTAGGATTACTGAGCAAACATAGAGGCTTGATAAGGGAGGGGGAATGCATGGGCACCTATGCCATAAAGCGATATTAAAGTGAACCTGTCACCTATTTTTGCTGTTATAAACTGTGTCTATCCACTTTTAACATACTGTAATTGGGGTTTCTGTAATCCTTTCCTGAGTGACTGCATATGATGGACAGCAACGTTGCCCTATCAGTTGCCCAGTGCCCTAAGTGCCGTGCCTGCGCAGTGAAATCTTGTGAGACTTCAGGCACTGTGTGGCCTCAATAGGGCCCAGTGACCCGCACCACTGCACAGGCGTGAGACGTATGAATGACATCGTTGTGTAATTCACATGCAGTCACTCAGTAGGGGATGGCATTTTCAATGCAGCGAGGCAGGTTTTTCATGGAGCAGGGCTGTGCTGACCACACCCAGTTGACCCTTAACAACTAAATCAATCAGTGGTGTGGGGTAATTCCATGTCTTAAACTCAGATGCATCTGTGTGCCTTCAGCTCCAGGATGCAGCTAAATATAATGGTGAAGTGAGGAGCCTGCCTATGAAAAGACTGAAGGCCCTGCCATGACATTTGGGTCAGTTTTAGGATATATAGCTGGCAGTAAAGAAGAAGTATTTGCAGCAGGACAGACATGTATGTGTGGCAGAGTCGAGTTTGCGTAGTTGAGCTGAGTGAGTATACAGTATAGCAGAACTGAGTATATATCGCAAAACTGAGTGAGTGTATAGCAGAGCCAAGTGAGAGTACATGTGGCATAGCTTAGTGAGTGCATAAGGCAAGGGTGACACATAGAAATCTGTTTTTGAGAGGCTTTCCCAAGCCAAATCCGTTTTTTTAAGGTGACAATACTGTCTCCTGAGCTCCTGGCTGTTTTTAGGACTTAGTCATTTTTTCATCAAAAACGCATATGCGTTAACGCATGGTACCTATATGTACCATGTGTTAATGCATGCGTCTCCCATAAGGCCCCATGTTAAAAAAACGCATGCGTTTTTTTACTGCACCTAAAAACATTGCTAGCAACATTTTTTTGTGCCCAAGAAAACCGGATGGCCGTTTTTGAATAACGCGGATGCACCCAAGTGCGCCATCCGTTAACGGATCCGGTTTTGGGGCTTTGAAAAAAAATATTTTTTTTCACTAAAAATGGTTCAGAAGCAAAAACAGCTGGGCTGTGTGACCCTAGCCTAACACAGCTAAGTATGTGTAGCAGACCCGTGTGAACGTATGGCAGAGCCAAGTGCACACATAAGAACTGAGTGTATGTGGCAAAGTTGCATGCATATGTGTGGCACAGCTGAGTGAGCATGTGTTTTTGTTGCAAAGCTGAGTGAGCATTTGGTACAACAGAGTGAGAACATTGCAGCAGAGTGAGCATGTAAATGTGGCAAAGCTGACTGAGCGCGCATGTATGGAAGAGATGAGTAACAAGCATGTGTGGGACAGAGCTGAGTGCATGCGTGTATGTGGCATAGCATTTGACTTTCATGGCCAAGGCAACATGTAGCAGTGTGACTAGGTCATTTTATCACATTGATGACATCACTGTTGTGCTGCACAGGGGGAAAAGAGGGTGAGATAGTAAATGCTCCAAAGGAGTTTCATGAGAGACTGGGGTTAAAACAATATGTGAGGAGATAGGAGACAGTATTGGGGACCGTGTGAGGGGACAATGTGTGGAATAGTATACAGAAGGGGAAAATGTGATGAGTGAACATGGTATGGAGACTGGTTTCAGGGGAGAGAACACAGTGTGCACAGGTAGAGTGAAAAGATGGTCCAGTATTAAAAGGGGGCAACATGGGAGGGGGGGGGACACTAAAGATTTTGACCATGTGGCAATTATAGCTTATAAGAACAGACAATGCAACAGATCAGAGGGATAAATCAGAAGGGTGAAAAGTTACAGTAAGGCCTTGTGCCCATGCTCAAAAATTCATGCAAAATGCACCAAATCTGCATCCACTTTTTGAAGAATTACGCAGTCAACACTTACCGTATATACTTGCGTATAAGCCAAGTTTTTCAGCCCAAAAATTGGGCTGAAAAGTCCCCCCCTCGGCTTATATGCGAGTCACTGTATACTGTATACGCTGTATACAGTATACAGGCCCCCCCATCAGTATACAGGGCCCCCCCGCCTTGTACAGCCAGCATGTAAAGGAAGAGATTAGTATACTTATCCCTGCCGCTGTCCCGCCGCCACCATTGTGCTCCTCCGGCTTCATCCGTCTTCTTCCGGCTTCCTCTGGTCGGCACAGGCAATGACGTCATTGCCTACGCCGACCAGAGGAAGCCGGAAGACGCTGGATGAAGACGAAGGAGCGCGATGGCGGCGGCGGGACAGCGGCAGGGATAAGTATACTAATCTCTTCCTTTACAGGCTGGCTGTACAAGGCGGGGGGGCCCTGTATACTGATGGGGGGGCCTGTATATACCAATGGGGCTGCTGCTGTATACTACCACTGGGGCTGCTGTATACTACCAATGGGGCTGCTGCTGTATACTACCACTGGGGCTGCTGTATATACCTCTGGGGTTGCTGTATACTACCACTGGGGCTGCTGTATATACCTCTGGGGCTGCTGCTGTATACTACCACTGGGGCTGCTGCTGTATACTACCACTGGGGCTGCTGCTGTATACTACCAATGGGGCTGCTGCTGTATACTACCACTGGGGCTGCTGTTGTATACTACCACTGGGCTGCTGCTGTATACTACCACTGGGGCTGCTGTATATTCCACTGGGGCTGCTGTATACTACCACTGGGGCTGCTGCTGTATATACCACTGGGGCTGCTGCTGTATACTACCATTTGGGAGGCTGCTGTATACCACACTGCTGGGGGCTGTATACTTGTGCTGGGGCCCACCCTCGGCTTATACATGAGTCAATAGGTTTTCCCAGGTTTTGGGGGCAAAAGTAGGGGGGTCGGCTTATACACGGGTCGGCTTATACACGAGTATATACGGTATTTGTCTTTGCTGCATAATTGCTGCTTTTTTGATGCAGAAAATTCTGTATGTGTCCCTGTAAACGCTGGTTTGTGTTCACCCTGTTCAGTCTGACAGCAGTATGGAGTTTTCCTCCCGTACTCCAGGCACTTCCTGGCTTCAGCTGCATCACACCCCGGGTGTCCCCTTGTGTGCTCTTTCCTTTGAGCCCAGGTGTCCAAAGATTGCATCCATGTGAGTAAGGGCACATGCATGTGTCTGGTCACGCTGCCACGATCTTTGCGTACTCAAGTGTCCAAAGATGGTGGCTGCATCGAGTAAGTTTGCATGCACCCAGGGTATATATATGTGCAATTACTGAAGCGTATCATAGGAACACAACCAGATATCAGAAGTGACAGATGGAAAAGGGCAATTATGTAAGTAGATAATGAGGATGATATGGAGGCAATATTTTGTAAAAGAGGACAGTAACGTAAAAGGGTCAATGTGAGAAATACATTTTGTGCACAGTAAGGGACAATTATCAGGGGCAAAGGAAAGCAGCTCTCAGCTCAGTCATTCAGTGTTCAGAGACCTATTAGTTGCCAGGTAGGCAGGTAGGCAACCAAGCACAATCACTCTTCAGATTCTGGAAATGCATTCTGATTGCAGCCAATCACAGATGATCTCACAGAGAGGGAGTGTCTGTGATTGGCTGTTGCCGATCAGTGCAGCGAATATGCATGAAGCTTAATGGGGGCCCAGAATCAAGTAGCGGGACACTGGTAAGATGATCTAGCTGTTATTTATTACTATCTATTATCCTATCTATCTGTCTATTCTCTTCTAACTTTTGCCAGCATGGGAAAGACCATGTTAAAAACCACTGTCCCTGTGCTATCAGTGTGCTGTCCATGTGCTGTGCGATTTTTTATTGCACCCATTGACATGCTTTGGCGAGTCTTACACTAGGGAGGTACTAGGACACTGACCCTACCTCATGTTGCAATCAGATTACATAGCCAAAGCCTGTTGTTGACAAATTCCTTATAAAGAAAAAAATAGTTGCAAAGAATCATACTGTGAAATTAAATTACAAAGGAGAGAATGAAGAAACTAAAGGTCATTGCTTATTTTGGAAAAATGTCCATTAAAATGTGCACTGATATTCTTTCTGTGTTGATGGTTGAGGTCTATAATTAAGTTATTCTTCAGCGCATTTCATACGGACTCTGTTCAAACATTTCTAATTATAATGTGTCAAATTCATTCATCTGCTTTTCATTAAGTACACTTACTGATCTGTTTTACAGGTGCAACATAATGTTATTCATGGTCCTGTTGGAATTGTATTAATGAGGTGAAGTTGGCTACTTGCCATGAAGACTACTTTCTACCAGATTTACATTTACTATGTGATGTTGTTCCAAATGGTCCTACTTGCTTGGAGAAAAGGAAGATAACTGCAGGAAAGGTAAATCAATAGAAAAATAAGAGCCAATTCTGCTACAGATTAACTGATTTATTTTATACACTGTGGTGAATTTATACATGCTTGGCAAAGACATTATAAAATCATTGCTCGTTTGGGAAGAAAAGCAGCTTGTAAATAACGATCTGCTCAATTATCCCAAGAGATGAAAAGAAAGTATAACTTTCAAATGTAAATTTTACCAGACCTCTTATTTCTTGTTGTAAAGATAATTTGTCCATTTATTCACTAACATCATGTTAGGATTTCCTAATAAGTAATCAATATTCATACAAAAACATATTGTGCATAAGTGTAGGTAAAACCCCATGTCGGAGACTAGTTATACACCATCAGTTAGAGTAGACCAGCATTGGTATACCCAGGACTTTGATTATTCAATCGGAAGACTATCAAAGACCCTCACACCAAGTTGTCTAAGGCCAGCTTCACACTACAGCTGGGATCCGATGCGTGTCTGTCCGCTTGAGCCAGACAGCCCCGTACTGGATCAGCACACAGAACTGGAGGGCTAATTTGCCCTCCGGTCCGGTGTGCAGCCGCACTCAGCTGGTGCCGCTGATAGGTCGTGACCGCGGATAGCTCCCCGCGAGCCGTGGTCCTGACCTATCAGCGGCACCAGCTGAGTGCGGCTGCACGCCGGACCGGAGGGCAAATTAGCCCTCCAGTTCTGTGTGCTGATCCGGTCCGGGGCTGTCTGGCTCAAGTGGACAGCCACGGATCAGATCCCAGCTGTAGTGTGAAGCCAACCTTACAGAGAGTCTCATTTATTACAGCATAGGCCTATCTTTTGATAGCGGGCTTGTTACATAAAAGATTATATAACGGTTGCACAACTATAAGCATAAGTATTATTAAAGACAATGATTTGGCACAAATTTATAATATGGATTGACTTCACGGTGACTATGTGGCGCTGAACCTAAATCCCAAAAACCATTATAAACCACTTGTCCATGGCACAAATAGAAGTTTGGAAACACTGGACTTTCCCATCATTTCATCCTACAAGGGAAATTTTATCTCCACTTGAGAAACCAAACTCCTCTCCAGTCCAGGCAAAATATTACTCAATATCACATAAACAAGAATATCACGGAGATTGATGATAACCACCGGAGACTATTTTACAAAAAAAAAATTAAAAATTAAAAGAAAATGCAACTATTTCTTTAAGGGCTCGGACACACTCTGCTACTTACATCCCAGTTTGACGGATGAGACTCGGAACAGGCAGGAGCAGTGACCCTGAACGGCCTCTCCCTGTCTGGATGGGGAATGACAGCTGCTTGTGTTTCTGTGCAGCATCGCATTCCCCCGTCCAGAGAGAGAGGCCGTTCAGGGTCACTGCTCCAGCCTGTTCCGAGTCTCATCCGTCAAACTGGGATGTAAGTAGCAGAGTGTGTCCGAGCCCTTACACCCTTCATTTGTCATGTGATAACATTCATTTTGATTGCTTCATGTGGTAATTCCAAAACATGCAAACAATCTCTGTTTACTATTTTCTATCTCTTCCTACCAATATAGTTAAAGATACACGTTATGATTTTGTTAGACCAATTGCCGAAATTTTGAACATTTTCTAGATGAAGGTCTGACAAACAACTGAATCATTGTAACCTATGTAGCTGGTGAGGAAGAATTTTCTTCTGGCCTAGTGCAAAACATTAGAGATGAGCGAGTACTAAAATGCTCGGGTGCTCGAAGCTCCGGCCGAGCATCCCAAGATACTTGTGTACTCGGCCCGAGCACCGAGCCCAATGTTATCCTATGGGAGACCCGAGTATTTTTCTGGCATGACCCCGGCAGCATGGATAAACCCTAAAAATGTCACAAAAGTATCAGAACAGTGCTCAAATGACATGGGAACAGCATGGGGAAGACCCCTGTATGCATTTCAGACTCCAAGGTCACTGCTGTGAACAATGTTGTCAGAGTACTACGCCACTTTTACGGACTGTCAAGAAAACGTTACAAAATGAAACCAAAATGGATTTTCCTGGAGAAAATATTAAGGACTCATACCTACTAGTGAGACATAGTTGGTGTATGTTAGTTTTTTGGATTACATAAAAGATTTTTTTTTTTTTTAAATTGTGTGGCACTCCCATGCCCCTGGAAAGAGATGTAGATGAAGGCCTCTTTAAATAATGTGCGCATTTTAAGGAAGTGGGTTTTTTGTAGTATTGCCATTTGGCAGGGCAGCCAAAAATTGGGAGGCACCCCAATGCCCCTGGAAAGAGACGTGCATGAGGGCCTCTTTAAATATTGTGCCATTTTAAGGAACTTTGTCTTTTGTAGTATTGCCCTTTGTGAGGGCAGCCAAAAATTGTGTAGCACTCTGATGCCCCTGGATATAGATGTGCATGAGGGCCTCTTTAAATAATGTGCCCATTTTAAGGAAGTAAAAATGGGAAAGGAAACGGTGTTCACCAGTCCGCGCTGCCAGGATCCACTTATTCCAGGGAAGAAACTCACGATCAGATGTGATATGATCAAATCCTTTATTGCATCCTACGCGTTTCAGTGCCCTCCTGGCACCTTCCTCAGGGATCCCCCTGAGGAAGGTGCCAGGAGGGCACTGAAACGCGTAGGATGCAATAAAGGATTTGATCATATCACATCTGATCGTGAGTTTCTTCCCTGGAATAAGTGGATCCTGGCAGCGCGGACTGGTGAACACCGTTTCCTTTCCCATTTTTACTATGTGATTCCACGTGCAAGTGGTCGGTGGGAGTCCAGCAGCAGCCATCCGGATAAAACACTATATGTCTGTATACCAGTTGTGGGTCGCACAACTGAAATAGGTGAGTGGTTCCTTTATACCACCGTACTATAAGTGTCTAAGTGATAAGGCACTATTGCGCCTCTTGTTCCCCTTCCCCCTTTTTCTTTCATTTTAAGGAAGTGGGTCTTTTGCAGTATTGCCCTAGACAGGGCTGCCAAAAATTGTGAGGCACTTCAATGCCCCTAGATAGAGACGTGCATGAGGGCCTCTTTAAATAATGTGCCCATTATAAGGAAGTGGGTCTTTTGTAGTATTACCCTAGGCAGGGCAGCCAAAAATTGTGAGGCACTTCAATGTCCCTAGATAGAGACGTGCATGAGGGCCTCTTTAAATAATGTGCCCATTATAAGGAAGTGGGTCTTTTGTAGTACTGTCCTAGGCAGTGCTGCCAAAAATTGGGAGGCACCCCAATGCCCCTGGATAGAGATATGCATGAGGGCCTCTTTAAATAATGTACCCATTATAAGGACGTGGGTCTTTTGTAGTATTGCCCTAGGCAGGGCTGCCAAAAGTTGGGAGGCACTTCAATGCATCTGGATAGAGACGTGCATGAGGGGCTCTTTAAATAATGTGCCTATTATAAGGAAGTGGGTATTTTGTAGTATTGCCCTAGGCAGGGCTGCCAAAAATTGTGTGGCACTCTGATGCCCCTGGATAGAGACGTGCATGAGGGCCTCTTTAAATAATGTGCCCATTAAAAGGAAGTGGGTCTTTTGTAGTATTGCGCTAGGCAGGGGCGGCAGAAGCAGTAGGTGACTTTCTAAAATGGGCACACAGGCGGTGTACTTTGACGAGCAGATCTGACAGCTCCGGGTCGGATTTAAGACACCGCTGAACCACAAGGTTGAGCACATGGGCCACGCATGGAACATGTGTCAGCTCGCCTTGCCTCAGAGCCGCCACAAGGTTCCGCCCATTGTCACACATGACCATGCCTGGCTGTAGGTTCAGCAGTGTGAGCCAGTGATCTGCCTGCTGTTTCAGAGCTGTCCACAACTCTTCACCATTGTGGGGTTTGTCACCTACGCACATTAGCTTCAGCACAGCCTCTTGCCGCTTAGCCGAGGCAGTGCTGCAGTGCTTCCAGCTTGGGACTGGTGTGGAGGGTGAAGTGGAGGAGAAGGAGGAGGAGGAGGCTGAGGAGAATGACGTTCTAGAGCTGTACACTGTGGGTGAAACCCTGACTGAGTTAGGGCCTTCAATCCTTGGTGTCGGAAGGACGTGTTCCGTCCCAAGCTCAGACTGGGTCCCGGCTTCTAGAATATTAACCCAGTGTGCCGTCAGCGAGATGTAACGGCCCTGCCCACAAGCACTTGTCCACGTGTCTGTGGTTAGATAGACTATGCCTGAAACTGCACTGTAAAGGTCACATATGATGTTTTGTGACACGTGCTTATGTAATTCGGGGATGGCACACCGGGAAAAGTAGTGGCGGCTGGGGACCGAGTAACGTGGGACAGCAGCCGCCATCAGGTTGAGGAATGCTTCCGTCTCCACTAGCCTAAAAGGCAACATATCCAGCGCAAGCAATCGCGAAATGTGTGCATTTAGAACTGTGGCATGTGGGGCGTTGGAAGCATATTTGCGCCTGCGTTCCAAAGATTGGTGTATAACTGAACGCTGCGCTGGGACAAGGACGTGGTTGATCATGGCTACCAAAGGATGCATCGTAACTGAGGACACGCCCACCACATCAGGGCAATGCGCTTTGACACGCCCATTATGATGCCCCCTGTTAACTCCACCCCCCGAAGCCTTGGAATTGCTGACATCTATGCTGGCGGAAGAAGAAGACATGCTGAGGTGAGCGGCGGCTAGATAGAAGGCTGGAGCGGGTGAGAACTTAGGGGGGCCACCGCCGCACACCCGCATTACTGCACACACGCACAGCCACACAAAACCACCACCGCACACCTGCACTGCCGCACACCTGCACCGCCGCACACAGTCACCACCACACACAGACACTGCTGCACACCCACACCGCCGTACACCCACACCGCAGCACACTGACACTGCTGTACACCGACACCTCTGAACACTAGCACTGCTGTACGTATCTACTATATAATCACCTAATTCTGTCTGTTTGTCTGTAATGGAAATCCCACCTCGCTGATTAGTCACGCCAGCCTCCCGCGAACAATCAGCAACAGGCACAGTCCGTCCGTGAATTGATGCAGGATTTGAACCACGCTTTGCTGATTGATTGCGCCCAGCCGGCCGTAACCAATTAGCGATATTGGCGCAGGATTTAAACCCAGCTTCGCATTGCATTGCTCTTAAAGGGAACCTGTCAGCTAGTTTATGCCTCCCCAGCTATCACTGTCTGTCCCTGTAGCTTTATAATACTATTCTAATCATCCCTGTCTGAGCTCATAGTGTAATGTTAAAGGTGAAAGAAAAGCATTTATACACTTACATTTCCTTATGTAATGATGCAGTCAGTCCCCAGCTTGGAGGACGGGGACTGTTTGGCAGGTTAATAGTTAACATTTCAGCCTGGTGCTAGAACATGTTGGGAGACTTGATTTGATGTCATAACCATATGACTACAATAGGCGGAGCTAAGTTCTCATAGAACATAATACGTTTGCTCGCTTAGCTCCGCCCACTATAGTCACATGATCGTTACAACACACAGGTCCTTTAGCTATCCAAGTTAAAAGTGAGTTAACTATTATCCTGCCAGACAGTCCCCCTCCTCCAAGGTGGGGACTGAAATGTAAGTGTATAAATGCTTTTTTTTCACTTTTCACATTACACTATGAGCTCAGAAAGGGATGATTAGACTGGTATTAAAAAGCCACAGCTACAGACAGTGATAGCTGGGGGGACATAAACCACCTGACAGGTTCCCTTTAAAACTTCATAAATAAACTTCATACATATTCTAGAATACCAGATGCGTTAGAATCGGGCCACCATCTAGTTGGATATAATCCCCAAAATGGTTTGGACAAAATTGTTGACACCTTTCAAAAATTGTTGGCAAAAAATGCGTTTTAAACAAAACATCTCATGCTCATTAAACATCATCTATGGCAAGTAACAGATGTGGGCAATATGTAAATCACACCTAAAACCAGATAAAAAGGGGAGGGTGTTAACTCATCTTTATATTAATTATCTGAGTTCTGTGTGTGGATTTAAAAATTAAAATTGTTAAAAAACATCAACAATATTAGGTTAAAAGTCCATCTCCAGAGATCTTTATGTTCCTTTGTCAACAGTGCGCAACATAATCAAGATTACAATCCAAGTGTCAGGCTTAGAGGGTGAGAGAACCAGGAAACCAGATGGTGAGGTAGACAAAGAGATTCAGGTAAAGCTAATGTGACCCTCATACTGGGGGTCCCTGGCTTGCCCTGCTGTTGGAGGTACCTGTAAAGGTGAGGAAGTCCCAGTCGCCACCCTTTTTCCTAAGCTTCTCAAAAGCCCTAGGCTGAGAGCTCCTACCTCCACCCACGGATCAGGAATCACCACTACTCCCTAAGAAAGGAAACACCAGAAAGGGCTTCAGCACGACAGCAAATGCGTCTTCACAGCTCAGTGACCAGGAAAAGTCTAGCAACGGCATCTGAGAGAGGAAAGGTAAGGCTATTTAAAGACCAAGGGGAGGAGATTCCAGGTGAGTCACACCTAAGCTTCATAGGTGTCAGATCAATAACGATCGACACATCACTCACGAGCACCAGCGATACTCACCCAGTAACGAGTATCGTGAATACTGTACTATCTGTGCGAGTAGCGAACAGTAACGATTACACTTGCTCATCACTAATTGACAACCTTTTGTTCACAATGACCTGTTATTTATGTGATATTATTGTTAATCTCTCCTACACTTATTTCTCTTTGTCCCCCTGAAGACATCACTGCTACTGTGTATACATACAGTAGTGGCCAAAAGTATTGACACCCCTGCAATTCCGTCAGATAATACTCAGTTTCTTCCTGAAAATGATTGCAATCACAAATTCTTGGTATTATTATCTTCATTTAATTTGTCTTCAATGAAAAAACACAAAAGAGAATGGAGCAAAAAGCAAAACATTGATCATTTCACACAAAACTCCAAAAATGGGCCAGACAAAAGTATTGGCACCCTCAGCCTAATACTTGGTTGCACAACCTTTAGCCAAAATAACTGCGATCAACCGCTTCCAGTAACCATCAATGAGTTTCTTACAATGCTCTGCTGGAATTTTAGACCATTCTTCTTTGGCAAACTGCTCCAGGTCCCTGATATTTGAAGGGTGCCTTCTTCAAACTGCCATTCTTAGATCTCTCCACAGGTGTTCTATGGGATTCAGGTCTGGACTCATTGCTGGCCACCTTAGAAGTCTCCAGTGCTTTCTCTCAAACCATTTTCTAGTGCTTTTTGAAGTGTGTTTTGGGTCAATGTCCTGCTTGAAGACCCATGACCTCTGAGGGAGACCCAGCTTTCTCACACTGGGCCCTACATTATGCTGTAAAATTTGTTGGTAGTCTTCAGACTTCATAATGCCATGCACACGGTCAAGCGGTCCAGTGCCAGAGGCAGCAAAGCAACCCCAAAACATCAGGGAACCTCCGCCATGTTTGACTGTAGGGACCGTGTTCTTTCCTTTGAATGTCTCTTTTTTTCTCCTGTAAACTCTATGTTAATGCCTTTGGCCAAAAAGCTCTACTTTTGTCTCATCTGACCGGAAAACATTCTTCCAAAACGTTTTAGGCTTTCTCAGGTAAGTTTTGGCAAACTCCAGCCTGGCTTTTTTGTGTCTCGGGGTAAGAAATGGGGTCTTCCTGGGGATCCTACAATACAGTCCCTTTTCATTCAGACGCCAACGGATAGTACAGGTTGACACTGTTGCACCCTCGGACTGCAGGGCAGCTTGAACTTGTTTGGATGTTAATCGAGGTTCTTTATCCACCATCCGCACAATCTTGCGTTGAAATCTCTCGTCAATTTTTCTTTTCAGTCCACATCTAGGGAGGTTAGCCACAGTGTCATGGGCTTTAAACTTCTTGATGACACTGCGCATGGTAGACACAGGAACATTCAGGTCTTTGGAGATGGACTTGTAGCCTTGAGATTGCTCATGCTTCCTCACAATTTGGTTTCTCAAGTCCTCAGATAGTTCCTTGGTCTTCTTTCTTTTCTCCATGCTCAATGTTGTACACAAGGACACAGGACAGAGGTTGAGGTAACTTTAATCCATGTCAACTGGCTTTAAGTGTGATTTAGTTATTGCCAATACCTGTTAGGTGCCACAGGTAAGTTACAGGTGCTGTTAATTACACAAATTAGAGAAGCATCACATGATTTTTCTAACAGTGTCAATACTTTTGTCCACCCCCTTTTTTATGTTTGGTGTGGAATTATATCCAATTTGGCTTTAGGACAATTCTTTTTGTGTTTTTTCATTGAAGACAAATTTAATGAAGATAATAATACCAAATAATTTGTGATTGCAGTCATTTTCAGGAAGAAACTGACTATTATCTGAGAGAATTGCAGGGGTGTCAATACTTTTGGCTACAACTGTATATGTCTTTTAGACTTAGTATGAATAGTATATGCTAAGTGCCTATGTGAAAATGAGCAGTGTTTGTGCAACTCAAAGTTTAAAAATTACCGTATATACTCGTGTATAAGCCGACCCGTGTATAAGCCGACCCCCTACTTTTGCCCCAAAAATCTGGAAAAACCTATTGACTCGTGTATAAGCCGAGGGTGGACCCCAGCACAGGTATACAGCCCCCAGCAGTGTGGTATACAGGCCCCCCCCCCAGTGGTATACAGGCCTCCCCAGTGGTAGTATACAGCAGCCCTAGTGGTAGTATACAGCAGCCCCAATGGTAGTATATAGCATCCCCAGCAGCCCCAGTGGTAGTATACAGCAGCCGCAGTGGTAGTATATAGCAGCCCCAGCAGTAGTATACAGCAGCCCCAGTGGTAGTATATAGCAGCCCCAGTGGTAGTATATAGCAGCCCCAGCAGCCCCAGTGGTAGTATACAGCAGCCCCAGTGGTAGTATATAGCAGCCCCAGTGGTAGTATACAGCAGCCCCAGTGGTAGTATATAGCAGCCCCAGTGGTAGTATATAGCAGCCCCAGCAGCCCCAGTGGTAGTATAAAGCAGCCCCAGTGGTAGTATATAGCAGCCCCAGTGGTAGTATACAGCAGCCCCAGTGGTAGTATATAGCAGCCCCAGTGGTAGTATATAGCAGCCCCAGTGGTAGTATATAGCAGCCCAAGTGGTAGTATATAGCAGCCCCAGTGGTAGTATATAGCAGCCCCAGTGGTAGTATACAGCAGCCCCAGTGGTAGTATACAGGAGCCCCAGCAGCCCCAGTGGTAGTATACAGGAGCCCCAGCAGCCCCAGTGGTATATACAGCAGCCCCAGTGGTATATACAGCAGCCCCAGTGGTATACAGGCCTCAGCAGTATATACAGCAGCCCCCAGGGGTTATACAGCACCCCCCAGGGGTTATACAGCACCCCCCAGGGGTTATACAGCAGCCCCCTGGGGGTACCCAGCAGCCCCCAGGGGGTACCCAGCAGCCCCCTGGGGGTACCAACAGCCCCCTTGGGGTACCAACAGCCTCCAGGGGGTACCCAGCAGCCCCCTGGGGGTACCAACAGCCCCCTGGGGGTACCAACAGCCCCCAGGGGGTACCCAGCAGCCCCCTGGGGGTACCAACAGCCCCCAGGGGGTACCCAGCAGCCCCCTGGGGGTACCAACATCCCCCTGGGGGTACCAACAGCCCCCTGGGGGTACCAACAGCCCCCTGGGGGTACCAACAGCCCCCAGGGGGTACGCAGCAGCCCCCTAGGGGTACCAACAGCCCCCTGGGGGTACCAGCAGCCCCCAGGGGGTACCCAGCAGCCCCCTGGGGGTACCAACAGCCCCCAGGGGGTACCCAGCAGCCCCCTGGGGGTACCAACAGCCCCCAGGGGGTGCCCAGCAGCCCCCAGGGGGTACCCAGCAGCCCCCTGGGAGTACCAACAGCCCCCTGGGGGTACCAACAGCCCCCAGAGGGTACCCAGCAGCCCCCTGGGGGTACCAACAGCCCCCAGGGGGTACCAACAGCCCCCACAAGCTGGCACTGTCCCCCCCTGTAAGGGCCCCCCCCCGCTACTTATACATTACCATTCCGGTTTTCTGATCAGCGCGGCTCCTCCGTGCTGCGTCTTCATCCTCCCGCGCTGGCTGCATCCGGGTTCTCCAGCGGTCGCGCGATGACGTCACATCGCTGCGACAGCCGGAGATCACGGATGGAGCCAGCGAGGACGGGAGGATGAAGAAGCACCGAGGAGCGGCGCCGATCAGAACACCGGGATGGTAATGTATAAGCACCGGGTGGGGGGCCCTTACAAGGGGGGACAGTGCCAGCTTTTGGGGGGCTATATGAACTGCATCCCCCTGCCGCTGATTGACAGGGGGATGCAGTGCATATTTAATGAGCGGCCCCACGTGACGGGCCGCTCATACAGCAGCAGCCCCCCCCGCCTCCTCCAGCCTCCACAGCCCCCGGACACAGCCCCCACCACACGGGTCTACCGTATAGACCCGTGTATAAGCCGAGGGGGGGACTTTTCAGCCCAAATTTTGGGCTGAAAAACTCGGCTTATACACGAGTATATACGGTACATCTTGTACCAACGTGTGATTTTTTTAAATCTGCAAAAAGTAAAACTTCAAGGGTCTCAACCCAGTGCCAGAATCGGGATGAGCCAAAGAAGGACAAAAACTTTTTACAATGTTTTACCTGTGTTTTATGTGCAATTGTATGCATGATGTCTTCCAGGTGTCCACTATGGTCGAGGATGGCCATGGTTAAAGAAGAGGGGTTTGTAGGGAGGGTGTCCCCAATGAAGACCTTTCCCCACTGAAGTCATCACTGGTACTGTGTATACCATATATATGTGCCTTTATAGTTGGTACAGTTTGAAGTCAATTTAGAGAAGAAAGAAGATGGATTAAGATGCAGAGTTCTGTTCCTTAGTAAGGCACGATCATGGAGAACTGGCAGGATAGAGGGACTCCCATGGCACATAAGACAGAGAAGTACTAGAATCTGTCAGTACTAGCAAAAAAGTGACCTTTATGAAGGTGGGACTGGGTTGTTTCTGGAGTGCACCTGAAAAGGGAACTGACTCTCGGGCATCCCCGAAGAACTTGAGTGAAGTGACAAGTGGCCTGATGATGGCATTCCACATTGACCTATGTAGTTTGACCCTAGTTGGAAAAAAAGTACTAGAAACACCTTTTGGAAATCATCCTAGTGTTCTGCATGGCTAGGTGTTTACAAGGCATCAGTCTGTTCCCTTATACTGTACTGGCCTCTGAAGGTGAAATGTAACATGCTAAGTGCCTATGTGAAAATGAACAGTGTTAGTGTCACTGAAAGCTGTAAAATGACATCTTGTACCAATGTGTGCTCTTTTAACTCTGCAAAAGTAAAGCATTTCAACCTAATTCCTTGTGTGGTGCACTGTTTGTGTAATGTAAGAGGGGCTTTGATACTCTCCTACAGATGCTGTACATAAAGCAGGAGGCCTCTGGAGATGTCGGGTATGAAAATGCAAGACACTACATACACTCATCTAGAACAGGGATGGGCAACTCTAGTATTTAAGGGCTGTAAACAGTGCATATTTTCATCACTTGTGCAGGTGATTAACCTACCACTTAGGTGATGATATGAAAATCTTGAAAACATGCACTGTTTGCAGCCCTTTGGAAATGGAATTGCCCTCCCCTGCTCTAAAAGTCTTTGTCCAGGTAGCTATTGGGCAAGGGGAATCCAAGCTCTTGCACCATGTCTGTGGCTCTCCCTGGATCCTCTTACAAGCATATGGGAGTCATGTTCACAGAAAACATCACCCATATGGTGTGAGAGCAGGTACACAGGCACATGGCGACAGTGTGACAAGTGGTGCAATCACAAAGATTACTGCAGTGCAGACTTGAGGGGTTACACAGGGGCTATCCCTTGAGTTTGAACTGCACTGCGCTCCCTGATGTCACCGCATCTCACCCACGCTGTCTCACGATACCAGTGTGATATACCTGCTATATCTCATGTGATATTGTGACTCTCATGAGACAGTGTGACTAGTGCTGATGTCACGGAGGTTATCTCAGGTCACACAGCGGGATTTCCTGCTGCGTGATACCGGCTCAGTAACCTGAGATAAACTCAGTGGAGTAATGGTTTATCACATTGCTGGGATCCATGTAATGCCTGCGCTCCCAGCATATGGGGAATGTAGTCACTGCTCTTGCCCCCCATATGCTAGGCCTACTTTAGGATTTTTGAGGGTGTGATTTTTGTTTTTTGTTTTTCTTACATGTATGTTTTAGGGGTGTGGAATGGTACAACTTAAAAAAATGGATTTTTATTTAAAAAAATAGTGATAGAGGATGAGAGTGAACTCCGAAAACCCCAGCATAATGGCACCCGGACCCCAGCCATAAAGTCAGCACTTCTCTCACTCACTTTCAATTGGGCTCCAGGTGCAGTCATGCTGAGGTCATCTGAGATCATGCTCATCCGTGAACTGAGATAACCTTTCACTCGGCACTCTGCTGTCATTTTGTGCCTGCTCTTTCTGCGAGTAGACGTGTTTGTCTGCTGGCAAAGATGTAGCAGAGCTGAAGCTAAGAAAACCTGGATTACGTCAGAGAGAGGTGAGAGTGGCAGTCCATAGCTGTCGGTGTTATTGGCACTGAGAATCAAAAATACAGGGAGCACTACATATTTTTTTTTTTTTATTATTTTTTTTTACACTATAATATGTGTGTCGGACCCAACAGCCAATCAGATGCAGTCACAGAGAATGGGTGTCTGTGATTGGTTGCTGAAGTAAACTAAAATCAGTCCATACATTCTACCATACTAGAATGTATGGGCTGAGTCCAGATTACTCTCACAGCCAATCACAGACGAATATTCTGTGTGATAGCGTCTGTAATTGGCTGTTGGAGCCAGTGATTATCCCCGGAAGCTAATGAATGAGCGGCACAAGAAGTAGATGCAGCAGGATAGCAGGATGCGGGATCGCGGGATCCATTAGGTATAATGATAATATTTATTAATTATGTGCTTTCTTTTACAACCCCCCCATCCTATCACATAACTATAAAGTCCGACTTCGTGGTTCAGACACAAGTTTGAGTCACATTTGGTCCCGAATTCGGACTTTAAAAAAGTCTGGGTGAGTTCACCAATCCCGAATACAATCTCGACAAAGTGTTCTGAAACTCCATAGTAGTAACGAAAGCCTTTAACATGGTCAACCTGCATAGGTTCTGTAGCAGGAGCAGCAACTGTAACTGTACCAGCAAACTCTGGAGAGATGGAGCAAGATTTATTACGGACAACTCCATAAATCATTCTGGAACCTAATGTCAACTCGGATAATCAGTTCATCTAGAGTAGTGGTAATATCACGGCCTGCCAGTTCATCCTTAATTTTTTTTGATGAGCCATGTCCCAAGGCAACACCAGCACCTGATTATTCCAGCCAAGTTCAGAGGAGAGGCTACAGAGTTGCACCAAATACTGCCGACAGTCTGATCACCCTGGTGCAACTGAAGAGAGGATGCCTCAGAGGCAACACGGCCCGGCTCATTGAAAACTTTCCAGAATGGTTCCTGGAAGACCAGGACATTGTAGGTAACCTGATTGCTTCTTTCCCATATGGAATTATCCCAACCGAGTGCCTTCCCACAGAGGTGCGACATCAGGAATGCCACTTAGGCCAACATTGAAATAAATTTAAACAACTGAGGGACCAAAAATTGAAATTGCATGATATGCTGGTTGATGACATTTTGCCACTGTTTCAGATCACCATCAAAATGTTGAGCAGCAGACCAGCAAGAACAGGCACCAGAAGCTGAATTATCCTCTGGAGTAGACCACATACAGGCCAGGATACGGTCTTGTTAGTCTCACATCTTCTTTTCCAGGCTGGTGTGCTGGGTGGCAAGAGAGTCAATGGGATCCATGACCAGGCTGGCAAGCTGGGTTGCCAGGGAGTTAACAGGATCCACGGTCTGAGCAAACTGAGCATGGGGAAGTGGACCCACTGTACCACTGATGTAAAAGAGACAGCTAACCCCCAGGACAAGGATAGTCCCAGGTACAGTCACTGGTAATGGCAGGTACAGCCGGGATGCCTGATATGGACAGGGTGGAAGCCACAGTCACTGGTATAGGCAGGTACAGCCGGGATGGCTGAAACAGACAGAGTAGCAGGGAGCAGGCTGGTATGTCGACAGGCAGGGGTAGACATATATGAGGGACCTGACAACTAGCATAGCAGGGATGGACACAAACTAACTAAATATGATGATCAAGTGCCTCCCCTAATGGGTGGATGCCTTATATATAGTCAGTGCTTTCGCACCATGCACAGGACCACGGACCGCGAGATAGTAGAGGAACATGTGGATGTCTGTACAAAGATGAGAGAGAGAGGCAGAGCCGCGATGGTGATTAAGTCGGCGTTCCCGCTGCATAGCAGAGGCAGAGCAGCTCGGGGACACCAGTGTTACACATATGTATAAAAAATAAAGCACTAATTCAGTTATAGCAGTGACAAGCTAAAAAATAAGGTTTAGAAGAATACAGTAAGGAAAACCCACTACCTAATGGCCTACTGAAATATTCAGAAAATACTACAAAAATACTAGAATAAATGTTGGAGTGAAATTTTAGCTATTCTAACTTGTTAATTTTCATGTAACTTAAATGCTAATTTAATTACATTTATTCCTATATTTTTTCATGATTTTTTTAGGACAATCTGATATGGAAATTACAGCTGAATTATCTCCTATGTGTTTATTCCATTCATTATTGTCAATGTATATGATCTATCAGAATGATGCTTATTATTTCTACTACTACCTATTATCATTGTTGCAATTTTACACTCATTATGTTTCTGTAGTACATACTAATAGCGTGTTAGACAACAGCATTACTAAAACATGAGCAAAATCCTCCAAGCGTTTTATTTCAGAAACCTGCATTATAAAATCAATTCATTAAAATTTAATTAAATACAAGGGTCCATGTTTGCCATCCAAACATTATCTATTTGAAAGAAAACAATTAATTGTAGCTACCCTCACGTTTTCGTACAAGAAACATGTGGAAGATTCTTGGGCGACAAAGGAATCTCCAGATCAACGGTTGCCTTAGTCGTTTCACCTCTGTGACATAATTATTTAATCTATAGCAAAATGCTCTAATATTCATGACTTAAAGTACAGCAATGTAAAATCACAACTCCTGCTAATATTCATCTTCCCTATGACACTTCACATCATGACTTTAATCATGCGGCGGAAAACAGCGGCAACGACTGAAGGACGACAGCATGTGCACTGGTCAATATTTGTGTCTCTATTTGTGAAGCAGGACTTGTAGAATGGGTAGAAATGGGTTCCCGATGCATTCTGGGTAAGAGCTAATTACATTAATGTCCTGTCAATCATATTTAAATGAGGGGACCAAACTGCCGCTGTTGTGGCGTTAGACTTGGAAAACAATTGGAACTTATTTGTGTGCCATCCTTTTTCTGTACACACGAGATAGCTAATGATGATTGTTTATGGAAAGATGCCTGTCCAATTATTTTTGAAGAAACACAAGAATGCAGGATGACTGGAAGCATCAGGTTTTTGCCAGAGAATGCCTCAGGTAAGAGGAGAATGGCTAGAGGCTATAAGGAATCACAAGAGACAAGTCAGAGTTGTAAATTGGAAAACTGACATATCTCATCTAATATAACTTGCTAACTAGGCCTTTAAATTCCTTGACATTTAACTAAGTTTGTGCAGAAGTTGAATATTTTCTTTATCGCTTATTGCCTGATGTATCTTATAACCATCATTCACAGATTACGCTGATTATGCCTTATTATGCCTTTTGATGGAGAAAAGTGCACATTAGATGGTCACTATCTGACATAGCCTAATGTTTAGAAAACGTATTAATGAGAGAATTCTGCAACATGTATGTGCATTCATAAAATATACCACGGAGGGTAATGTACATTCCTGTTAGTCCGACAGAAAAATCCAAAATAGTGTATTGAAAGCGATAAACAATTATAATTTATCCTGTATGGAATCGCCACTAAAGGTGACACGTTAGATTTTATTTATTTTTTCCAGAATTTGTGAAATTTCAATAATAATACTGTAAATTGATATTGGATATGATTGAGCGGTTCCAACGATAGCCATGACTATAAAAATAATCACAACAGTTACAATAATATATCCAATTTGTTATTGGGGAAAATGAGTAGTATGTATGATATATTTTAATATAAAGATGTCCTCATATTATGGTTACAAGTATGTGGTAATGCTGTAATAAACAGGATAAATAATTAGTAAATGCACATGTGTTAATATAATGCTATAATACTACTTATAATAATAATAGCAACACAAATGTCATTTTATACCATATATATACATATTATTATTATTATTATTATTATTACATATATGATTCTAATTGGGTAATTAAATTTGGTTCATCTTTTCACAGCTCACAGATCAATGAGTTTTTTTATTCTCTGAGGTTTATAGACAAATCAGTGATGCCCCAGGAGATACATGTCTTACCTGAAGGAAAGGACCAGTCGCTGTAGTGCCTTACATTTTTAGTCATCCCTAATAACTCAGACTTTGTCCCACCTTGTTTGGAGTTTAGCGAATCAATCATGCTATTAGGTGACAAGCCCTCAGGCACCCAGGACCTACTGCACCTGTTTATCCATGTCTTGTACATGCCTGCCGAGATTCACCTTGCGCCAAAGTGGAACCCTTCTCACATTATGCAGTAAATGGCAAGTTTATGACATATTTATTACTGGATATGGAAATAAACTGTGCACTCTGAATCCACTTAGTGTTGATTAGATTCTTTTATTTTAGTGACAACAAGATACATAAACATTTCAATCTCTACCCGAGACCTTCGTCAGTATGCATGTAAGTATTGAAATGCTGCCTGGATGAGTGCTAAAGTTGCAAAGCCGCGGCATCCAACCCTTGGCTATGTGACATCTTCTTGACACTTACATTAAATAATCTAATCAACACTAAGGAGTTGGACCCTACTTTGCACCAACTCCTCAGGAGTGACGCAATATCCATTGCCATATATATTACTGTAGTCCAAAAATATCTCCATAAGACTACTGTAATTTGCAGAATTAAAAATTAATGGTAAAGATGTGGCTTAATCCTCGGCCTTAAGCATTTTACTCTATACTAAAAGAAGCACTTATCTGCTTAGTAACAATAATCATCAAAACTGACTGTGATAACATTAGAACTCAATTGCCTGTAGACACAAAAAAGAATCTAATGCCCCTCCTATTAAAATGCCTCACTGCCAAGTTATAAATCTTTACAATCTAAACCAGGGTCTCAAACTCAGGCCTCGAGGGCCACACACAGTGCAGGTTTTCAGGTTTTCCATAGCATTTGACATTTGGTAATCAAATGACCAACTGTCAAATTCTAAGGAAATCCTGAAAACTGGACTGTGTGCGGCCTCGAGCCTGGAGTTTGAGACCCTGATCTAAACTAAAGAAGAAACTGAGAAGACATAAAACCTGCAGGATGATCTAGAGCAGGGGTCTCAAACTCCAGGCCTCGAGGGCGCACACAGTCAGGTATTCGGGATTTCCTCAGAATTTGACAGTTGGTCATTTGATTACCAACTGTCAATGCTATGGAAATCTGAAAACTGCACTGTGTGCGGCCTCGAGACTGGAGTTTGAGACCCCTGATCTAGAGCATAACATAGATAGCGCTTTTGTGAACTCAGCACTGTTTAAGAAACAAGGGGATGGTCGCTAAATTAATATTAAAGTATGAAATGTAAAGTAAACCAAGTTACAATTTGAAAATTAGTAAGAAACAGTATTACATTAAGATAGTAAAATAAAAAAATTATCATTTCAATAAATCTACTGTAAAATTAACATCCATTGAAATAACATTCAGGACCACTGTCTTTAGAGAAAACTCAATATGAACCACTTAACTCTTACATATTATAAAAGCCTTTAGGCCCAATTCATCATTTTTGGGAAAGGGAGGGGTTAAAGGGAATCTGCCAGCAGGAGTTTTCTATGTAAGGACAGCATGCTGCAGGGGTTTAAAACAAAATGCAACTGTGCTTCTATTAGCAAAAAGGAGAGAACAAAAAGTACCCTTAATGGGCATAGTTTAATTAACAGTACAAGAGACGGTACATCTCTCTTGTTACCAAATGTCTTGGTCTGCACTGTATACACTTGGGTGTAGTTTTATTGTTCAAGTGATGGTGTCACAGTAATAAATACTGCACTTGCAAGTACAGTCTCTTGTACTGTTATTTCAACTACGCTTATTAAAGGTACTTTTTGACTCTGTTCTCTCCTTTTTGCAAATATTGTTTTTGAGTGGTACCCATGACTTCACCATGTACCAATTGATCCCTTGGGTCCTATTTTCTCATGTGTTTCTATTGTCAGGCTGTGTGCAATTGTTTATGTATTCTAATGGCTTTATCACCCTGTGATTACCATTGCAGAACTACAAAGTCACAGGCATGCAGTTTGACATGCCCCCCATCGTGATTGACAACTTAGGCTACTTTTGTTCACACCCTGCGTTATTGGTCCGCTTTATATGGATCCGCTACTTGTAGTGGAATGCAGTGAAACGCATTGATGTTGGCTGTCCCAGCCAAGTCAATGCATATCACTATTTGGCATTCACACACTGCTCTTTTTACGGACACACTTTTTGGCTAAAAAGTGGATCCGTAAAAAGTAGAAACATGCTAATTTTGTGAAGTTATTTCGCTGCGCTCTTTACTCACCTCACCACACTCCCCTGGTGATCTCACCTCATACTAAGGCTGCAGGGCCTGTGAAGGTCCTTGGACAGCACCATGTGACCGAGCGACATCACTCGGTCACATGACAGGCTGTAGAGTCCTAGAGGATGCGACACTGCGGCCTCCGGGGATGACAGGACAGCGCTGGAGATCACTGGGGAGCTCTGCGAGGTGAGTAAAGTGCAGGCGAATAGCGCAGCATCATTCACACAAGGAACAGCTGCCCTTTGTGATGATCTGTTCTTGGTGCAGTTTTGCACCAAAAAAGGATCCTCACAAAATGCAACAAAAATGCTTTATGTGAATGTAGCCTCACAGTCAATGTGCAATCTCTAATAAGATTGTTCCTGAACAAAATTCTTAGATTGTGTGAGAATGCCTTCAGCCAGTTAAGCCTCTGATACCTCATTGGATTCAGAGTTTCATTGCTGTCAGATGAGGTAGTGAAAACTTCTGAGTTCTGACAGATTACCTTTAAGTCACTTCTTGCTAAAAACTCCTCAAAATGCTGCATGCAAATCAAGAATTTTTTTTGAAGCCAAAAATTGTTATTTCTTCTGTCTTTAACAGTTTTTGTGATCTTCTAGTTGCAAAAGCCAGAAGTCAAAATGTCACAAAATATGCAGCAAAATAACTAGTAGATATAACATCACTTGAAGGTGAGAGAAGAGTTGCATTTGATGAATCTAATATATCTGTAGAAGCCTCACTAATGTAAATATGAGAAAACTAACTAAGGCTGGGTTCACATTTGCGGACCCCTCGCAGCGTTCTGCGGAGGGATCCGCAATGTGACCGCAGCGGCCGCGAGCTCCTATCTTTATAATGGGAGGCACGGTGCTGCGCTTGACCGCGCATATATGTGATCTGTGGACATGTTGCGTCACCTGGAGTGCGCTGGGCGTGAGAGTGTGTGATTTGTGCGCTGGCTCGCCTGCGCACAGATCACATATGGGAGTGAATGGGTGCGCACGGTCATGCGCGGTCAAGCGCAGCACCGTGCGCTCCCATTATAAGGATAGGGGCGTTGCTGCGCTCACATTGCGGATCCCCTCTGCAGAACGCTGCGGAGGGGTCCCAAATGTGAAGGCAGCCTAAACCACAAAATCTAAAAGGGAAAATTGTTAGATGAATTTGTCGCAAATCAAAAAATTGAGAGTTATTCACTCCAAAAAATAAGCGGAAATGACATCCCATGAGAAATCAGGTCCCTTTTATTTAATCTAATGTGATTACATTATATAAACCTTTGGTTCTTTTTCATTGGGTTCTTATGGATTTGAGCAAAAATAACAGCATGTGCATTATCCTACCCCAAAAACAATGGAATTTAGCAAACCCTTTATAAGTTATTGCGGTATGTTAGTATTTGTTAAAAACACAACATAGGATATTGGTTTTGAAGGAACTGTCATATTAAATATGGATATTGTACAGAAGCTGAGAATAGAATTGTCACGCTTCGGGGGAAGGCGCCCTAGAGTGGACCCACTGGGCCGTGGTACCGACCTCCCTGGGTGAGCTGGTCCTAGTTTAGCCAACCCCTATAGAAGGATTGTAAGGGGCAAGCCGAGGGGGTCTAAATACCACAGCTGCTAGTACTCAGGGGGGCGTCTCGTAAGGTTAGTCTATGCTACGGCACAGCAAAGGATTCCAGGGTATGACAGGGTACAAAGCTAGGAGAACAGGGAAAATGAATGCTACCGGGGAAGAGCACAGCAAGGGTTCCAGGAAACAGAGTGCAACAAAGGCCTGACCAACAGTCAGCAAGGCAGAAGCAAACTGACTTAATATCAGGCCCCTCCCATCAGTGGAGGTTGCCTGATATACCATAGGAAGAGCAGCTATTGGTAAAGGGGAGTGTCAGGTTGACCAGTGCCGGCCCCTAGAGTCACAGGGGAGGAGTGACCTAGTGCGCCGCTGATTGGTCAAATGAATAACGACCATAGTAATGTGCTCATGTGTGAGCCCGGTGGTCAGCTGACAGGAAGGGAACCTGGCGACGGCTCCGAGACACAGCACGCCTGGATGCCGGATGCCCGGTCGGCAGAGGAGGCTGACCCGGGAGAGGTGAGCTGGGAAGCGGTGCCAGGGGACCTAACAAGAATCTATTAGACACTGACGTAAAGGTGTTTTCAGTACTTTTTAATAGGTTGGTGGGGATCCCACACCCAGAAACCGCACCAATCTCCTCTGATAGGTGCCATTGCAGCACTGTACACTTAGTGGCCACTGTCAGGAACTGTAGATTAGCTCCTATTCTTTTTTAGAGGAGCTGGTCTAAGTTCCTAGTAAGAGCATTAAACCGTGTAAGGAGCCTCAGTGATCCATTCTATACATTGTAATAATAAACTACTGAAAATACTAGTATTGAAAGGTCATTTTCAAATCCCAAAGAGACAGGAGAATCTGGGAATAGTAAATTATGATGACCTTTGACACATTTAGAGCAGGAATGAACATATTGCATGGAATTATATCTTTTATATCAGTTAAAGAATCTTTAAATCTAGAACCAGACCACCAATCAAAGGACAAAAAAACTCACACTTCTTATCTCCGAATCCTGATATTTACTGCCCCAGCTCCTCTTCCGCCTCCCAACACTGACCATTCTGCTTCAAATCACTGGTGTTATTTACTGAACTATCCGATGTTCAACTCGTATAAATATTTGTCTTCAGAATTTGTGTTATTATGACCCTAATGAAGAGGCCTTAGAGTCTCGAAAGCTGCTATTTGTTGCCATCTTTTCAGTTATCCATCAGCCACTAAGGACTCTCAGATTTTAATATTTTTTCTATTGTAATTACTGGCATTTTGGAGCATGCTCTGTTTGGCACATCAAGTTGTCTGATATTACAATGACTAACTTTGACCAAGATAAGGGGCATCCAATGAAGCATATTTTATACTATTCTTTAAATCTTTAAAGAGGACCTGTCACCAAACCAGGCATGGTGATCTAATTACAGCACTGGATGCAGCATGTCTGCTGCATCCAGGAAAGGGGTCCCCCAGCACTTGAGCCCCCTGTACCCCGAGTAAATACACTTGAAAACTTACATCCTGCAGCCAGAAAGGAGGTGGCTAGAGGCTGGAGCCAAAGGGCAGATTCACACCCCTGCATGTTTAATCTGCCCACCGCTGCCAATCATTGTCTCCCTCTTCTGCAGCATAACACAGAGGGTTTTTTTTTTTTTTTTTTTAACAAATGGCGTTTAGCCCCGCCCCCAACGGTGACGTCACCAGCTTATACCCACCCTGCTCTATGGTTAACATAGAGCAGGGTGGGTATAAGCAGTGATGTCACTGCAGGAGGCGGGGCGGCCGGCCTCCTGCTCTGACATCACCACCTTTCCCCGCCCTGCTCTATGTTAACCATAGAGCAGGGCGGGTATAAGCGGATTTGATCAAAGGGAAAGAAAAACACAAAAAAAACTATATATACTGCAGAAGAGGGAGACAGTGATTGGCAGCGGTGGGCAGATTAAAATGCAGGGGGTGTGAATCTGCCTTCGGCTGCAGCCTCTAGTCACCTCCTTTCTGGCTGCAGGATGTAAGTTTTCTAAGTGTATTTACTCGGGGTACAGGGGGCTCAATGGCTGGGGGACCCCTTGCCTGGATGCAGCAGACATGCTGCATCCAGTGCTGTAATTAGATCACCATGCCTGGTTTGGTGACAGGTCCTCTTTAAATGTATTTAATCTATTGGACTCCAGCAACAGACCCTCATTGGCACTAAGTTGAGAAATGTTACTCTCGGACTTGTGCTGTCTGTTCTTTTTTAACAATAACGTTCATACTACAGTGACTGAATAACCTCCACGCTGTATAACAAGCCATGGTATGCTCTCTTACTTGCATAGGGATAATTTTCTTATTTGAATCCCATCGCATTTACATCATTGTGTCTGAACAAAACAATGTGTCAGAAATATTACAGCCATCAATTATATGGAAGAAAAGATGTCAACACATATTTTGTTTGTGAATATATTTGCTTTTTTCATATATAAACACAATTGTACATAGCCGTTCACCTGGGAACCGGTCTTCTTTTTCATCAGGTCAGGATAACGGCTACATACATTCCTATATTCTCATTACATATGTACATACTCATTCTCTTTGACCTAATGAAGGCGAATGCTTAGGTCCCAAATGTGTACTAATAAAAAATTAATTAGGGCTCACAGGCAATGATGTGATGTGCTTCTATTCAAACTAGTATGTTTGAAATTGTATTATAAAGAAAAGTATACCATTTTATAATGAGACCCTTTCATAAGTGATCCTGGTATGCATTTTGAAAAATACTGAAAATTCAGTGTATCTTCTGACCTGATGGACGTTGTGTGCATGAGCTCTTCAACGCTCCCTATGCATCTCATTAGTGATAAAGCCAAGACGTGTCTGTCAGTAACAGTTTCTGTTCTGCTACACACTGGGTAACATCATAAATCCCATGTCCAAAGAGGACTTGCCTTATAATGCTTGACTGACAAAGGGTTAACAAAGAACATGGGAGGATCACTTACACAATGCAAAGATAGCATGAGTAAAAAAGAAATGTGCCGAATGATCAAATACAGTTGTGGCCAAAAGTATTGACACCCCTGCAATTCTGTCAGATAATACTCAGTTTGTTCCTGAAAATGATTGCAATCACAAATTCTTTGATATTAGTATCTTCATTTAATTTGTCTTCAATGAAAAAACACAAAAGAGAATGAAGGAAAAAGCAAAACATTGATCATTTCACACAAAACTCCAAAAATGGGCCAGACAAAAGTATTGTAAAAATATAAAGAGGGGGGGACAAGAGGCGCAATAGTGCCCTATCACTAGTGACACTAGTATATGGACGGTGGTGCTGTGTGGCCGCTCACCTGATTCAGTTGTGGTCCCCACAACTGGTTTGACTGCGTTAGGAATCAGTGTTCCAAGCTGCTGCAGGACCTCCACCTACCACTGGATCGTGGTGTATTCCAAGAGAGATGATGGGAGTGATGGTGTGCCACGGTCCGCGCTGCTTCTGGATTAAAAAACTCACCAAAGAGCCCAGCAAACTTTCATCCTTTTTATTCCTTATTCCAACGCGTTTCAACGCCACAACCCGGCGTCTTCCTCAGGGATATTCCTGAGGAAGACGCCGGGTTGTGGCGTTGAAACGCGTTGGAATAAGGAATAAAAAGGATGAAAGTTTGCTGGGCTCTTTGGTGAGTTTTTTAATCCAGAAGCAGCGCGGACCGTGGCACACCATCACTCCCATCATCTCTCTTGGAGACAAAAGTATTGGCACCCTCAGCCTAATACTTGGTTGCACAACCTTTAGCCAAAATAACTGTGATCAACCACTTCCGGTAACCATCAATGAGTTTCTTACAATGCTCTGCTGGAATTTTAGACCATTCTTCTTTGGCAAACTACTCCAGATCCCTGATATTTGAAGTGTGCCTTCTCCAAACTGCCATTTTTAGATCTCTCCACAAGTGTTCTATGGGATTCAGGTCTGTACTCATTGCTGGCCACCTTAGAAGTCTCCAGTGCTTTCTCTCAAACCATTTTCTAGTGCTTTTTGAAGTGTGTTTTGGGTCATTGTCCTGCTGGAAGACCCATGACCTCTGAGGGAAACCCAGTTTTCTTACACTAGGCCTTACATTATGCTGCAAAATGTGTTGGTAGTCTTCAGACTTCATAATGCCATGCACACGGTCAAGCAGTCCACTGCCAGAGGCAGCAAAGCAACCCCAAAACATCAGGGAACCTCCGCCATATTTGACTGTAGGGACCGTGTTCTTTTCTTTGAATGCCTCTTTTTTTCTCCTGTAAACTCTATGTTGATGCCTTTGCCCAAAAAGCTCTACTTTTGTCTCATCTGACCAGAGAATATTCTTCCAAAACATTTTAGGCTTTCTCAGGTAAATTTTGGCAAGCTCCAGCCTGGCTTTTTTATGACTCGGGGTAAGAAGTGGGGTCTTCCTGGGTATCCTACCATACAGTCCCTTTTCATTCAGACACCGACGGATAGTACGGGTTGACACTGTTGTACTCTCAGACTGCAGAGCAGCTTGAACTTGTTTGGATGTTAGTCGAAGTTCTTTATGCACAATCTTGCATTGAAATCTCTCATTAATTTTTCTTTTCCGTCCACATCTAGGGAGGTTAGCCACAGTGCCATGGGCTTTAAACTTCTTGATGACACTGTGCACGATAAACACAGGAACATTCAGGTCTTTGGAGATGGACTTGGAGCCTTGAGATTGCTCATGCTTCCTCACAATTTGGTTTCTCAACTCCTCATACAGTTTTTTGGTCTTCTTTCTTTTCTCCATGCTCTATGTGGTACACACAAGGACACAGGACAGAGGTTGAGTCAACTTTAATCCATCTCAACTGGCTGCAAGTGTGATTTAGTTATTGCCAACACCTGTTAGGTGCCACAGGTAAGTTACAGGTGCTGTTAATTACACAATTTAGAGAAGCATCACATGATTTTTCTAACAGTGCCAATACTTTTGTCCACCCACTTTTTTATGTTTGGTGTGGAATTATATCCAATTTGGCTTTAGGACAATTCTTTTTGTGTTTTTTCATTGAAGACAAATTAAATGAAGATAATAATACCAAAGAATTTGTGATTGCAATCATTTTCAGGAAGAAACTGAGTATTATCTGACAGAATTGCAGGGGTGTCAATACTTTTGGCCATAACTGTATGTTGTCTACAAAAAATGATAGATTTGTCTAAAGTTGTCCGTTAAGATAAGATGAGTTTTGTGTAAACCAGCATCAAGGTGTTACGGGAAAGAAGATCTGGGCATGTTGACTTTTAAACAGTATTACATAACAAAAGTATGATATTAATACATGTGTGATCTTTAGGTGTATTTAATATGTAAATTGTACTCTGTACAAAAAAAATGAGCTTCAGTTAAGACAGTGTTTAGAGAAAAAATGTAAATGTATTTTGGATGTTAATGAATTATATCTTGCCATCTACTATACCGTTAATAGTTGTAGACTGCGTTAAATATCAGTGGGTATGTAAATAGTTTTAATCTGAGTATACATTTTTGGAGACAAGCGGTATTACTTAGGTGCCACTCATTTTCCCTAAAAATCTGTCAATAATTAAAACATGCTGGGCAAAAAAAGTGTCCATTTGTGCCATTGTGTTGTAGACAGTGTGTTGTATAACTCCCCATTCCTCGTCCTCCTGCATATTTCAAGGGAATCTCTGTACATTTCTTCCATTACTGGCAGGAAACCATTGGATTCTGATGACTTGTTATGTTATTCCTGTATGACTCTGTCTCCATGCCATAAAACCACCGAGGTGATGCAGTTTAGTTTTAATTAAAGGAACCTGTCACCATGAAGATGCCATCCATTCTGCAAGCATTATGTTATAGAGTGGAGGAGCTGAGAAGTTTGATATATCATTTTATGAGAAAAGATTCCGTATAACTTGGCTTTTCAGCATTTAATACTCTGTTCTTTCTGGGATTTTGGTCCAGTCGGCGGTCCTATCAGTGACTGACAGCTATATCTGCATGTGCGCTTGTGCAAGGAAAGTTGTCAGAAGTGCACATGCACTGGACCGAAATTGAGAAAGAGCAGAGGATTAAATGATGAAATGAACATGTTTTACCGAATCTTTTCTCATCAAACTATATATCAATCTATTATTATTATTATTATTATTATTTATTTATATAGCGCCATTGGGTTCCATGGCGCTTTACATGAGGATGAGGGAGACAAGAACAAGTACACTAAATCTAGGCGATCAGGACGTACAGGTACAGGAGGGGCAGGGACCCTGTCCACGAGGGCTCACAATCTACTCAGTTCCCACCGCTCTATACCATGCTGTCTGTAGATTGAATAGAATTTTCATTGTGACAAGTTCCTTTTAAGGATGCGTGCACATGATCCAGAATAGCAGCCTTTTGGACACAGCGTCTTACCACTGCGTCCAAAATGCTACGTTGCACATTACAAGCACAATGGATGGGATTTCTAGATATCCCAATCTCTACTGTGCTTCTCTCCACCGCAGCATTATTACAGTTAAGGTGCAGGACGGTGCGCTTCCGCATCTCCACAGCATGTTAATTTAATGCTGCCGGAGTTGGGAGCGAATTATAGCGGGTGAATGCAGGAAGAAGCCGCCCTGCACTGAACACAGATTGTAGGGACAGGGTGACTGCATTCACCCTACATTCATCCGCAACTTCTCTCAGGTCCAGAGGGACTGCATCCAACACGCACATACCCTAACTGTTCCTGATTTTGAGATCTGTTCTCATAATGTGCAACTTCTTATGAGATCATCAAGAATTGCTGTTCAACACCTTCCGGACCGTTTTTTTTAAATTTTTTAATTTCATATTTGGACTTTTGTTTTTACCCTTTCTTAAGTCTGGGTTATACGCAGCAATGTTACAGCGACCTGACCAACGATCGGGATCGCTGGAACATCGCTGTGTGGTCACCGGTGAGATGCCACACAGGCAGATCTGCTCAGCGACCAGCAACCCGTGTAACATCCTCAACATCGTGGAAAAGAATATAAACTATTCTTTTTCACGATGTTGATGTCCCGCTACTATATTCAGTGGGAGAACGCTGGTAACCAGGGTGCACATCGGGTTACTAAGCACAGCGTGCTGTGCTTAGTAACCTGATGTGTACCCTGGTTACCAGCATGCTGTGCTTAGAAACCCGATGTGTACCCTGGTTACCAGCGCACTGGGCTTAGAAACCCGATGTGTACCCTGGTTACCAACGCGCTATGCTTAGTAACCTGATGTGTACCCTGGTTACCAGCATGCTGTGCTTAGAAACCCGATGTATACCTGGTTACCAGCGCACTGGGCTTAGAAACCCGATGTGTACCCTGGTTACCAGCGCGCTGTACTTAGTAACCCGATGTGTACCCTGGTTACCAGGGAACACATTGGGTTAGAAAGGTGTCACACACCGATGTCTGCTGCCCAGCGGCAGACCAACGACCACAAAATGGTCCTGGCCATTCCGCAGCGATCAGGGTCAAAACCTGTGACATTGCAGCGATATCGAAAGCGATATAGATGCGCGTAACAGGGCCTTTAGTCCAAGAGCCATAACTGTATTATTCCATGAATATAGCTGTATTAGGGCTTGTTTTTTATAATGGGATGAATTGTAGTTTGAAACTGCACCATTTATTTTCACATATGATGTACTGAAGAGTGGGAAAAAAATTCCAAGTTTCCAAACAGGGGAAATTATGAAAAGAAAGCAATTCTGACATAATTTTTCTGGTTTTCTTTGTATGTTGTTTGTTAAAAAATGAAGTGGCAGCATGATTCCAGTTGTTTACAAAAACTAGCATTGTTTTTTTTTTTAACTTTACAGGCGGAAACAAATTCAGAAATTTGTAAAAAAAAATAAATAAATACAATAAATAAAAATTTGTTTGTTTTGCTATTTTTTAAGAGACTATCAACTTTTTTTTTATTTTTTTGTCAATGGAACTAAGTTAGGCCTTATTTTGAGCTGAAGTTTTTATTGATACCATTTTGAAGAACATATGACAAAATCATCACTTTTATTACAATTTGGGGGTAAATTGCTTGCATTGACTGAAACTTGGAAATCCGGTGTAGTTATATTTTTGGGGAAATTCAATGTATAGTTCAAATAATTTTTAGTATGAAAGACCAGATATTATAGATGCTGTGATACCAAATATGTTTGTTTTTTTAAAACTGAGAGGAGTGATTACAATATTTATATATTTTTAAAAATATTTTTTAAAAACTTACTTTTATTTTTTACCTTTTTTTTAGTCTCCTGTGTAGACTGCTTATACTGATTACTGCAGTATCACAACGTAGCATTATATTATATTAATCGTGATCGACTTTGATACCCAGCCCATAGCTGAGATTCAGAAAAATACCAATATGTCACCAATAGGGGCCTTCAGCAGGCCTTTAGTTCCTGGTGCTATAGTAGCCTATTGGACCCCTGCATATGCCATATGCTACTTAAATTCCACTGTCAATATAAACAAGATTTTGGGACCAAACAGTACACAGATTTTAATCAAAGGGCATTTCCCTACAATATCACATGCATACGAAAAAGAGGGGATGGGAAACTTTAGGCTCATTCTCCTAAATGCACCAATTATGGGGGACACACTGGGAATTAAAACTTCAAAAAAGTTACAATACATTCCCTCCAAAAAGTGATCTATACAGGAGATTCAAAATACATAGGTCAATGGCAAGAACAATTACATTGGAGGTGTTTCCCCTTTAAAGAGAAGAATACAAACTGCCAATAGTGCATAAAAGGGTTAACAGATATACAAATATTCACTAGTAGCTATATCTGGTTTGGGGCCAAAAGTGCCCATAGAAAAACCCCAAGCCCTTAATTAAAAAGGAATTAAAGAGTACCACAATTGCTAGTGCAAAAAACAAGTGGGATGAAGTCACATTATATCACAGTCTAGAGAAGGATTCCACAAAATTCTCTGCTCCCCTGTTCTCTTTCTCCTGATTATCCCATAGTCATGAGGCTAGAGTTGCAATCTTAAGGCTAGAAGTAAAATCTCAACTGCTTACCCATAGTCTATTAAGGCAGGATGATAACCCTTCAAGGGGATAGGGGAGCCCCTACGTGTTTCACTGGTTTGCTTCCTCAGGGGGTGCCAGGATCCTGTAGGGGACCGGGGTATAAATACCCCTGTATATGATTGCAAACAGTGGCCACCAGTGTGCTGTCGCACATACGCTGCCGCGTGCACTACGCCCAGCGCTTCCGGCCCTCCCCAAGCAGAAGCACATCATTTGACATCACTTCGTTGGTATGGATGCCGTAGCACTAGAAATTCAGGCCGCGAACGACACATACGACGGTCTTTGGCGGCCATTTTGGAGACTGGCAGATAGTGGGAAAATTGCCCACAACCGAGACTTAGTTATTCATCACATGAGATGAAACCACCAAAAGATAAAATAAGTATATGGAACAGGGGAAAGAGACTAAGAAGAGGGCTAAAGAAAGAAAAAAGTAAATTCATGGAAAATCATTAGCAACCCCCTATTGACATACATAGAGGTCGATCTTATATGGAGAAAGACAAATACATGGTATAACCTTAAATGGCCAAATAGTGACCAAAAATAGCAATATGCACCCAGAAAACCTGAGGAGCATGTACAGGAAATTTCAAATGGCATTTCTTATATGTTTTCCATCATTCCATATAAACCCTTGATGTCAAGGTAGATGTTGGTTCTCATGTTTATATAACTCCAATTTTATGCCAGTCCACATTATAATAATATATAAATCATATCCAAGTATGCCTACTGGAGCCAAAAAAAGAGGGAAGAAAATAACAACAGAGAAACAGGGTTAAAACCAATAATTAAAAAAGTAAAAACGCACAGCTGAAGCAAGAGTTGTTATATGAACACAATATCCTAGACGCACAAATGAACCAGAAGACTAAAAAAATGGGGTGAGAACACAAAGAAGTCTATAAAAATGGGATGAAGCTGAGCTTCACATTCAATCCATTGGGTGAGATCGTGCCTAAATGCACGATCCACTGGCATTCCTTACGTGCGTGGGACTTCCTGTAATCCCCTCCTCTCGCCCCAAGATGTACTATATCTATTGCCTTAAACTTTAAATCCTCCGGGTTACAGTTATGCTTGCGTTTGAAATCGCGTTGTAGCATCTTTAGAGTGGGATCTCCATCCAATAACTCCTGTGCCGCAATTATATCGTGCATGTGTTCACGAACGCGGACCCACAATTCTCTTGTTGTTAAACCAACATAGATTAAATTGCAGATATACATAGCATGGTAGACCCAATTTTTAGAACTACATTTTAGGTAGTGTCGGATTGTATATTCTCTCCTACCACCTGCTGCTTGAAAGACTTGTGATCTAACTATGTTGCCCCTAATAGGGGCCTTCAGCAGGCCTCTATCCTGGTGCTATAGTAGCCTATTGGACCCTTGCATATGCCATGTGCTACTTAAATTCCACTGTCATAGATCAAATAAAGAGTTAAATAGCAGCGATCACAGTTATTACAGGCAGATGTTGGCTATGTATTATAACCGTCATTTCCCCTTTATGGAGCAGTCACAGCTCCTCACCGTTTCATAGATGTGCACCCTTATAGCAACTTTACACCGGCTACATTTCTATCTTATCCACAGGTAACTTACTGGCTGCAGTGAAAACATGGAGACATTATTCCATTTGTACACAAGCAACAAGATAGAACCATGTCTCCATGATTTCACTGTAGCCAGTAAGTTACCTGTGGATAAGCTAGAAATGTAGCCGCGTGTAAAGTGGCCATTACTGTTATATACCTGTACAAACGGGTTGGAAAGTAGTTACATCAAATCCATTCAGTTCTTTTATTTATTGTCTTCAGCTAATTGTTCACAGTGAACTCCCAATCCTGTTCTGCTCAGCCTCCTGGTTCCCTGTACTAAGTGTCTTACCCTCTGTATACCACATGGTACATGTAGTGCTACTCCGAGTCTTGATTTACAGCTTGCTCCATTTGAGAGTTATATCGTGAATGCTATTGGAGGGACAAACCTTGACCCCCTTTTCAAGACTACACTTTAATCATTTGCTCTTATATATAAATCTTTCCTAAACATTTTTTCCAATGTTGAAAAGGTCATTGCTTTTGAAGAATACTTTTACTATGAACACTCTGTACTTGGCTTGGAACATTGTTTTCAAGGTAGCATCCTCATGAGTTTTACAACCTATGGTTACTCAGCAGAATGCAGAATGTAGAATATCACATAGCCTACACTGACTTGCCTTCTTGCATCCCGGCAACACTCCATTCCCAGGTAAGCGACCCACTCACATTTCCAAGTTCTATTAAAGTAAGTGCAATTCCCTAGATGTGGGTCGCATGCTTTGAATTTTCAATGCTTCATGGTGCAGTTGTGATGGTCTTAGAATCATGTGGGTGAACATTTAGCACAAGTAAGGCTGGCTTCACACTTGCAGATGCATCTGCAGCGTTTTGCAGATGCATCTGCAAGTATCAGCATGCAGACCACGGCCGTGGTGTGAATGCTCTCATTGATTCCTATATGTGAGCCGTAAGCAGGCGTATGCCTGCTTACAGATCACACTCTCCCGCCCGCACTATGGACGCGAGATGTTGCGTCCAAGGTGCGGGGCGGGAGTGTGTGATCTGTCAGCAGGCATACGCCTGCTTACGGCTCACATATAGGAATCAATGAGAGCATTCAGACCGCGGTGCGCCCTATTATAAACATAGGGACCGCGGTCTGCATGCTGATACTTGCAGATGCATCTGCAAAACGCTGCAGATGCATCTGCAAGTGTGAAGGCAGCCTAAAACAGGGTCCTCAGGGTGCATGTATGGCTATGTGCTCTCTAAACACTTAATTCTAGTGCTGCACATTGTTTGATGACACAGGAACTTAGAACTTTCCATTCACTTTGCAAAAATAAACTTGATTTTGCTGTGGAACTTGACGGAACTTAACATATAACCATCGTTAAAATTTTTCTTTAACAATAATGTAAAGTTAAGTGATTATAATAAACTTCTAAACATACTACATAAGTGAAAACTGGAAGAAAATTTTTGAAAATCCTCCAGAAGATGTCCCACTAGACCACTTCTAAACTTGACATATGCTTGTTGTTAGGGAGATCCGTCTTCAGTTCCACGCATGACTATAGGCATGTAAGGGTCGGGCGGAGCCAAAGCATCATTCACAGCTGATGAGTGTATCAGTTTACCTCAGGCAAAGGGAGCTCCAGATTGTCAGCACACACAGATCACAGCTGTAATCTTATCTCCTCTGCATTCACATGGCTCTGCTCCATGTTATCAGATAATAACATGGAGCAGAGCCATCAGATAAGATTACAGCTGTGATCTGTGTGTGCTGACAGCCTAGAGCTCCCTTTGCCTCAGGTAAACTGATACACTCATCAGCTGTGAATGCTGTTTAGCTGCGCCCCTCAACCCTTATATGTCCGTATTCATGTGTGAAACTGAACACAGTTCTCCGTAACAACCAGCATATGTCAGGTTTAGAACCAGTCTAGTGGAGACATCTTCTGGAAGGTTTATGAAAGGTTTTCTTCCAGATTTCATGACGTATAATTGAAAGTTTATTATAATCACTTGCTCTACATTATCTACTTATATAATCGGGAGTTGGGATTTCGGGCACTGTAGCCCAATCCCAGACTCCTTAGCGGCACTGCGAGTGATGACGCGCAGCGTCATCACGAGCCGCAGCCGCTCTACAGTTAAAAAAAAAAAAAATCCTCACCTCTCCCCGAGCCCCCGGAGTCTCCCGCCGTCTTCCGCCGTGTTCCGCTAGGCTCCCGGTGGCTCTGCAGGCTCCCGGTGCGTGCAGTGGTCTTCTATCTACTGCAGTCAAGGACCTGTGGTGATGTCAGAGTCACGTGACACCAGCTTACTCCAGGCAAATCGCGGGTCACGTGACTCTGACATCACCACAGGTCCTTGACTACAGTAGATAGAAGACCACTGCAGGCACCGGGAGCCTGCAGAGCCACCGGGAGCAGCCGCACCTCTCCTCACCCCTCCTCCATCCGCACCTCACCTCACCCCTCCTTCAGCCTGACCTCTCCTCACCCCTCCTCCAGCCTGACCTCTCCTCACCCCTCCATCCAGCCTGACCTCTCCTCACCCTCTTCCAGCCTGACCTCTCCTCACCCCTCCATCCAGCCTGACCTCTCCTCACACCTCCATCCAGCCTGACGTCTCCTCACACCTCCATCCAGCCTGACCTCTCCTCACCCCTCCTCCAGCCTGACCTTCCTCACCCTCCTCCAGCCTGACCTTCCTCACCCCTCCATCCAGCCTGACCTCTCCTCACACCTCCATCCAGCCTGACCTCTCCTCACCCCTCCATCCAGCCTGACCTCTCCTCACCCCTCCTCCAGCCTGACCTCTCCTCACACCTCCATCCAGCCTGACCTCTCCTCACCCTCCTCCAGCCTGACCTCTCCTCACCCCTCCATCCAGCCTGACCTCTCCTCACACCTCCATCCAGCCTGACCTCTCCTCACCCTCCTCCAGCCTGACCTCTCCTCACCCCTCCTCCAGCCTGACCTCTCCTCACCCCTCCTCCAGCCTGATCTCTCCTCACCCCTCCATCCAGCCTGACCTCTCCTCACCCCTCTCCAGCCTGACCTCTCCTCACACCTCCATCCAGCCTGACCTCTCCTCACACCTCCTCCAGCCTGACCTTCTCACCTTCACCCCTCCTCTCCAGCCTGACCTCTCCTCCCAGCCCCTCCTCCCAGCCTGACCTCTCCTCACCCCTCCATCCAGCCTGACCTCTCCTCACCCCTCCATCCAGCCTGACCTCTCCTCACCCCTCCATCCAGCCTGACCTTCCCTTCCACACCCTCCTCCATCCAGCCTGACCTCTCCTCACCCCTCCATCCAGCCTGACCTCACCCCTCCATCCAGCCTGACCTCTCCTCACCCCTCCATCCAGCCTGACCTCTCCTCACCCCTCCATCCAGCCTGACCTTTCCTCACTCCTCCTTTAGCCTGATCTCTCCTCACCCCTCCTCCAGCCTGACCTCTCCTCACCCCTCCTCCAGCCGCACCTCTCCTCACCCCTCCTCCATCCGCACCTCTCCTCACCCCTCCTCCAGCCGCACCTCACCCTCCTCCAGCCTGACCTCTCCTCACCCCTCCTCCAGCCGCACCTCTCCTCACCCCCTCCTCAGCCGCACCTCTCCTCACCCCTCCTCCAGCCTGACCTCACCCCTCCTCCAGCCTGACCTCTCCTCACCCCTCCTCCAGCCTGACCTCTCCTCATCCCTCCTCCAGCCTGACCTCTCCTCACCCCTCCTCCAGCCGCACCTCTCCTCACCCCTCCTCCAGCCACACCTCTCCTCACCCCTCCTCCAGCCTGACCTCTCCTCACCCCTCCTCCAGCCTGACCTCTCCTCACCCCTCCTCCAGCCTGACCTCTCCTCACCCCTCCTCCAGCCTGACCTCTCCTCGCCCCTCCTCCAGCCTGACCTCACCCCTCCTCCAGCCTGACCTCTCCTCACCCCTCCTCCAGCCTGAACTCTCCTCACCCCTCCTCCAGCCTGAACTCTCCTCACCCTCCTCCAGCCGCACCTCTCCTCACCCCTCCTCCAGCCGCACCTCTCCTCACACCTCCTCCAGTCGCACCTCTCCTCACCCCTCCTCCAGCCTCACCTCTCTTCACCCCTCCTCCAGCCTCACCTCTCCTCACCCCTCCTCCAGCCTCACCTCTCCTCACCCTCCTCCAGCCTGACCTCTCCTCACCCCTCCTCCAGCCTGAACTCTCCTCACCCCTCCTCCAGCCGCACCTCTCCTCACCCCTCCTCCAGCCGCACCTCTCCTCACACCTCCTCCAGCCGCACCTCTCCTCACCCCTCCTCCAGCCTCACCTCTCTTCACCCCTCCTCCAGCCTCACCTCTCCTCACCCCTCCTCCAGCCTCACCTCTCCTCACCCCTCCTCCAGCCTGACCTCTCCTCACCCCTCCTCCAGAATCACCTCTCCTCATCCCTCCTCCAGCCTGATCTCTCCTCACCCCTCCTCCAGCCGCACCTCTCCTCACCCCTCCTCCAGCTGCACCTCTCCTCACCCTCCAGCCTCTGCTCTCCTCACCCCTCCAGCCTCTGCTCACCTCACCCCTCCAGCCTCTGCTCTCCTCACCCCTCCAGCCTCTGCTCTCCTCACCCCTCCAGCCTCCCGCCACATCATACTCTGCTATCCACAGAGCCACCTGTATACTCTGCTACCCACACAGCTGCCTGTATACTCGCCTCTATGCTCTGCCACCCACACAGCCGCCTCTATGCTCTGCCACCCACACAGCCGCCTCTATGCTCTGCCACCCACACAGCCGCCTCTATGCTCTGCCACCCACACAGCCGCCTCTATGCTCTGCCACCCACACAGCCGCCTCTATGCTCTGCCACCCACACAGCCGCCTCTATGCTCTGCCACCCACACAGCCGCCTCTATGCTCTGCCACCCACACAGCCGCCTCTATGCTCTGCCACCCACACAGCCGCCTCTATGCTCTGCGACCCACACAGCCGCCTCTATGCTCTGCGACCCACACAGCCGCCTCTATGCTCTGCGACCCACACAGCCGTCTCTATGCTCTGCGACCCACACAGCCTCCTCGATGCTCTGCCACCCACACAGCCGCCTCTATGTTCTGCCACCCACACAGCCGCCTCTATGCTCTGCGACCCACACAGCCGCCTCTATGCTCTGCGACCCACACAGCCGCCTCTATACACACAATTAATTTCACCGCGCTCCCGATGCAATTGCATCGGGCCTTTTTACTAGTTATTAAATAAAAATGTAAATGGCGGTTACATTTTAAATAAAATCAGTAACTTGCCCATGACATCTGTTTCCCATTAACTCAAGTATAACCCTACCAAGAAGTAAATTGCTTATGATAAGTTATAATTAATAACTAATTATAAGAAATAGCTAGTTGTTACTTTTATCATATCAACAACTCTTATGATGTGTGCCTATCATATTTGTGGTAAGCCGTGTCCCCTGCTGCCTGCTCCGTTCTTTTGGGGGCTTTCTGTTTCTCCTTACCCCCTTGTATTGTATAATGCACTTGTATAATGCACTTGTTCCTGACTGCCTTATGCGTTTGTGGTAACTCTCCTTTGGGGCTCCACCATTGATTTTCATACCATGCATTTTGAGTGATCTTCTTGTTCATTGTACATTGCACCTTATCCCTTTTATACTAGCTGTTTTCTTCTTTTTGCATTGGTTGGTAGACTTAGGGATTGATTTGCTTATTTTTGCTTTGTCCCATATTGCAAATTCTACTTTGGGTTTTAGTCCACTTCCTCCCCCCCCATCTTTTTGCCTGGTCTATATGGCCTTTTTCCTCTGGGACACACTTGTTCTAGGGTCTCTACTCTGTATCGCTTATTATAATATTTCAGCACCATTATGGTTATGTACACTCTGTATGCTGGACATAATATACTGTATTTCCAGTATAATTATTGAGCTAAGCAGCAGGCTTGTATATATTCTGTTTTAATTGCTTTTCAGTGTAAACTGACCTGTAGTGTTTGTTTAAAATTCGCAACATGTACATTTTTCTATGCAGGTGCGTTCATTTTATTTGCAGATTTTCCCGATAAAATTGTATTAGATGCAAGAAATCCACAGGTGCAATGCACATATGTGATTTTAGTGTGTTTCTGCTATGGAAATGCATCAAAAATGCATGTAATCTACAATGACTGCATCAAGAAGGTTTATGGTGCTTCACACTGCGTTCCCCTCGCAGAAGCCATGTGTGCGCAGCGGCCGCACTCCTATGTTTAGAATGGAGGCACGGTGCTGCGCTTGACAGCACATGACGTGCGCACCATTCCCAATGTGATCTGTGCGCAGGCGTATGCCTGCGAACAAATCACCACTCCCGCCCGACATCGCAACAGTTGCGTCTGGTGCGGGCGGAGTGGTGATTTGTGCGCAGCATCGCCTGCGCACAGATCACATGTGGGAGTGAAATGGTGCGCACGGTCATGTGCTGTCAAGCGCAGCACCGTGCGCTCCATTCTAAACATAGGCTGCGTGCTGGTTCAATTGCGGATCCCTCCGCAAACGCTGCGGAGGAACGCTAATGGAAAGCACCTATCAAAGCTAAATACTAGCTTTAAAACACAAATAGCAAAAAAAAATAAAGGCAGCATCAAAAATGCAATAAAAGTTATGGAAAATGTGCAAAGATGCAATGAAATAACATAAATAACCAAATTTACTTAATAGGTACAGAAACATATGAAACATGAAAAACTCACCAAAAACTTATCGTGGGGACACAGCCTTTAGGTTAAGCTCCCCCGATGAGTTTTTGATGCTGTGTGATTAAACGCTACATCCTACAGTTCCATCATAGTGGACGGATTTCTAGAAATCTCATGATCACTGTGCTTTTTTTTAATCTGTATTAACCAACCTGCAACTACAACCTGTCAACTTTTCTCGTGGTTATGCTGGGCTTTATATGTGGATTTTGCCCACAATGTTGAAGAATTTTTACAGTATTCCTGCAACTATTATGTTAATAGTTTTTTTGCATATGCCGTTTTATGGCATGTAGCTCTCCTGAGTAATCTTTTTTTTCCTTTGTTGTTCATTTATTTTTTATTGTGGCATATCGTTCCAGAATTATGGGCCTTTCCATTTGACAATTTTTAGAATCTTTACCAAGGTGCTTTGTCCTCGAGAGTCTCTACATTATTTCAATGTGAGCGACATCCCCTTATTCAAGAAATAAAAAGAGGACTGTATAAAGAAGGCCTATATATCTGTAAATGTATTGTAGATTTAAAAAATGGAATACCCAGGGGAGCGGCAGAATAAAAAAAAACAAAAGCTGGTTATTTTTGACATACAAAAACCTCACATCAATCATTGTCACCTCTGCTGTACTGTCCCTTCCCACCCATTGCCTGTCTGGAGCTAAGATCTCAAAGGGGTCAGTAAACACACTCATGTCTGCTGTTCTCATGGAAATGGTAATTGCTTTTTAGTGAAATCAGAACTATCTTGGGCATGCCTGTGTGAGACATATAAATACACATTGCTCTGATCTCAATAGTAGTCCACGTTGTTCTGAGCAAGCAGACATAAGTATGATTACTGACCTTTGGAGGGACAGTACAGCTGAGGTGACAGCGCTTTGAGAGGATGAGAGCCGATAGGATTTGTAATGTGACAGCCAAGGGTACTTTCACATCTGCATTTGTTTTCAGTTCAGGAAGTTCAGGCAAAATTGAACTTTCGAACACCAGTTTTTTTTTTTACTTTCACATCAGCGTTTTTTTCAAATCACAGAATTCCACATTTTTTTAAAAAAGGGAAGCGGCAAGACTGCGTTCAGTCTAATACATTGTTAATGGAGGTCTGACATGTGACCCGACTTGTGTTTTCATCACGATCTGGCAAATCCGGCACTTCCAACAAAAGCTGCTGCTAACTCCACTTTTAAAACAAGCCGGATGTGCCAGATTTACCGAATCCTGATGAAAACGCAAGTGGCCGCACATGTCTGGAACTCCAATACAAAATGCATTATGTCTGATGCAATGTTGCCGTGATGTTGCCGCATGTTTTGAGCATTTTGAACCTGCAGGTGCTTTACAAAATTTTATGCCATTGAGACATGAAAATTAAAAAACTTTTTTACCACAAAAATATTTTAGTTCCAAATGTAGCAATTTCACAAGAGTAACATGGGATATTGAACCATACATTTTGTTGTGCAATTTCTCCTGATACCCAATATGTTAGTGAAAATCACTGTTTGGGCGCACAGCAGGACTTGGAAGGAAGGCGCGCCATTCAACTTTTGAAAATGAAAAATTGTCTGGAATAGAATGTGGATGATATGTCGTGCTTGCTGAACCCTGATGTGCCTAAACAGTGGAAACACTCCACAAGTGACCCCATTTTGGAAACTAGACACCTCATGAGATTTATCTAGATGTGTGGTGAGCACATGAACCCCCAAGTCCTTCACCAGATTTTATAGCTATGAAAATAAAAAAAAAATCCCTTTTTACCAACAAAATCTAATCCAGCTCCAAATTTTTAATTTTCACAAGATCAACAGGAGACATTGCACCATATCATTGTTGTAAATTCTCCAAAGTACATCGATACCCCATATGTGGCGTAAAGCTGGACACATGACAGGGCTCTGAAAGGAAAGAGCACTATTTGATCTTTGGAATAGATTGTGGATGCCATGTCGCTGTGAGGTTCCAAAACAGCAGAAATCCCTCAAATCTGACACCATCTTGGAAACTACACCCCTTAAGAAATGTATCTAGGAGTGTGAGGAGCATCATTTAACCCTTTGGTGCTTCACAGAGTTTTATAATACTGGGCAGTGAAAATGAAATATTGTTTTTTTTATTAAATTGATGCTGAAAGTACAGATTTTTAATTTTTACAAGAGTAAAGGAAAAAATGGACCACAAAATGTATTACGCAATCCCTCCTGAGTACAGCAATATCTCATATGTGATGAGAAACTTCTTTTCAAACACAGTGCAAAACAAACGAAGGAGCACCAAATCAAAGTGTAGATTTGGCTGGAATGATTTGAGAGTGTCATGGCAGAACCCCTGAAGTGCAAGAACAGCAGAAATCCCACACAATTTAGCCTATTTTACAAACTGCACACCCTCAATTAATTAATCTAGGGATGCAGTAATCATATTGACACCACAGGTCTGTTAAAAAATGCTATACCTTTGGGCAGTGAAGAAAAATTATTTACATTTTTACCACTAAAATGTTGTTTTAGCCCCAGGAAAAAATAGTTTAAAATGGCCGCTTAATTGTTACACAATTTCTTGTGAATGTAACAATACAACATCTTTGACTGTATAGTACCATTTGGCAACACGGCGAGACTTGGGAAGGAAGGAGTACAGTTTGTCTTTTGGAGCACAGCGTTTCCTAGAATAGTTTTTAGAATCCATGTACAAAGTCCCTAAGTGTCAGAAGAGCAGAAACTCAGCAGAATTGACCCCAATTAGAAAATTGCACCGCTTTGGAAATTCATCTATAGGTGTAGTGATGATTTTGACTCCATCGGTTTGTCCAGAACCAAGCTAAGGCCCCTTTCACATAGGCGTTTTTTATGAAAATGCAGCAGATCCAACAGATTTACCACATCTTCTGCATCTTCTGCCTAACAGCCACACTTGCGGCAAGCCAGATGCATTGTCTATTGCGGCAGATGCGGCAGTTGCGGACGCGGCCGCAAGTGCTGCATCTGCCGCGACCGGCAAAACCACACTTGCTGCACCCGACCACAAGCTCCATAGACAATGCATGAAGCTTGCCGGATCAGTGTCGCAAATGTGGCTGTTAGGCGGAAGATGTGGCAGATGTGGTAAATCTGTTGGATCTGCTGCATTTTCATAAAAAACGCCTATGTGAAAGCAGTTCCCATACATTATGCCAAGCTTCAGCATCTGGAGACCTGCACCCCATAAATTTAGCATTACAGAAATGCAAAAATGTGAATGCTAGCTGTGATTTAGGCACAACACTGCGGGGTTCTGTAGAGTGGGGGGCATTTGGATTTATAAAGCCATAGCACTTTTCAAGAGACTTTGTCTTACCAATAACATGGAAGCCCCTTATATTTCTGTTAATAGATGCTTAAAATGTTTCTTGTAGGTTGAGTAAGGGCCGCTTTACACACACCAACTTCTGTGTCCAACTTCTGAACAGATCTCTGGTTGCAGTGAAATCATGGACACATTGTTCCTTTTTGTACACAGCCACAAAATGGAACAATGTGTCCATGATTTCACTGCAACCAGAGATCTGTTCAGAAATTGGTCACAGAAGTTGGTGTGTGTAAAGCGGCCCTAAAAGCTTTTATTGGTGGCATTTTGGATCAGTTGACATTTATCCTGTGGACTACACTCACATGACCGCGAGCAGCCAATCAGCGCCGGGAACGCCCCTCTGACGTCACCACAGGTCCTGGCAGAAGACATCTTACTTGGAACCGGATACCAGACAGCGGGAAAAGGCGTCGGACAGGTGAAGTATTCTGTTTTTTTTTTATTTTTCATACACTTGCTTTTGTTTAATTTAGATTTCACAGTGTATATTAATACACTGTGAAATCTAATGGGGCGGTCACAGAGGGGAGGAGGAAGCAGGATTCTTCCTCCCCTCTGTGACATCACTGCGCTTTCTGGAGTAAAGAAAGCGCAGTGTGTGAAAGCCCCTGCGTATTTTGTTGTGCTTTTTTGCGCGGCTGAAAAACGCGGCAAAAAGTGCAGCAAAATACACAAATGTGTGAACGCAGCCTTACTCTGGACTTTGTGTGGCTTCTGTTTGGCGTCGTGCACAAAGGAGATGGTCGACTGCACTTTTATGCACTCGATGGGCACGGTCAGATCATAGCACAGAGTCCAAGGTAACTCCCCCTGTCTCATTATAGGGAATCTTCTCTCAGCGCTCAGTGTACAGCGCAGTATAATTGTGAGCCTTACTGCAATCTTTGGGAAAAAAATGAACAAATCAACAGCAGGTCAACAATTTATTTTTATTTTTTTTTATTTTTTTGCCATTGTGTAGTATAAGTGATAAAGTGGATTTTCCCTTTGGTTAGGTGCAATTGCAGAGATACCAGATTTATACAATTTAATATGTTTGGCTACTATCACACATTAAAAATGCTTTTTTGTTTTTTTTAAATAAAGTTTTTTTATCTCCATACTTTGATATCTATAATTTTTCTATATTTCTGCTGACAAAGTCATGTGAGGGCTTGTTTTTGCAGGACAATTTGCCATTTTTATTGGTACAATTTTCGGGCACATATTTTGTGATCGCTTTTTATTCTGATTTTTGGGAGGCAAACAAAAAAAAACAAACCAGCAATTCAGAAATAGTTTTTTAGGAGGTTTTTTAGATCATACACTGAGTGGTAAAAGTAACAAGATATTTTCATTTGTTGATTCAGTATAGCTCCAGCAATACCATATTTATACAATTTGTTCTTATGTTTTGCCACTTTTACACAATAAAAATAATTTTATATAACAAGAATTGATTTTACATTATTGTATTGTGAGGGATAACATTTCCAGTGATAACATTTGTATTTACATTCGTCTTTTGGATCACATTCTATTCCACAGGTATGATGAAAAAGCATCGTTTCTTGACACATATTTTTATGGCGTTCATTGCATGGGTTAAATAGTGGGACACTTTTATAGAGAGAGTCATTACGAATGCAGCGATACCAAATACGTATAAAATTAAATTTTTGATCACTGATCTCATGTATTGCAATACACATGTATTACAAGTCAGATAACACTGACAGAATGCTTGGCAACCATCGGCTTCCCGTAATTTCATCAGAGAGGGAGCGCACTCCTTCTCACAACCTTCTAAATGCTGCAATTGCTATCGATCGTGGCATCTAGAGGGCTTAACAGTCATGGGCAGCACGCACGCTGGCCCTGGCAGTAATTGCAGGGGCTCAGTCTCTGATGTACCGAGCTCCTGCAGCAATTGCAAAAAAGTGCTGATATTCAGCACTGCACTGTGAAATCATGCTGTGATTGGTCAGTCAGATTGACAAACTGATCACATCACTTTGAGTGTGGGGACTGCTGGCATGGGTCACTGCACCTCTTTCCCTGTCGCTTAGCTGTTAGGGACAGTGTCGACACAAAACTGTCCCTTTGTGATGACATGCAGTGACAGTTCAAAGTCATGATGGATATAGAACATAATGGTGCGGGAACTGACAGCCGCCCATGAAGTGCTATGTCCGTCATTGGTCGTAAAGGGGTCAAAGAGGTTTTCTCACAAATAACTCTAATTTTAATCAATAGAACTTGGAATAATAATAAGTTCCACAATTGGATATGATTAAAGGATACGTGGTATGATCAGACTATGTCCCTGTGCGGTCAGACACATCCATTACACAGTACATAGCAGGGGACACATTTATAAGATTATCTCAGCACAGGAAAAAAAAATAAACACATCCAATTGTGAAAATTATTATTATTCCAAGAATTGTTGATTAAAATAAATTTTAAAATTAACTTTGTTCATGGAAAAACCCATTTAATGAAAATTGACTCATTGGGGCCAAATACTTTGATTGCTAATACAACCTCAAGAGGAAGGTGTAAATAAATAAAATAGTGTTTTCTTTTTTCCCCCTGCAGTCACAATTACATTGTGTGTCCCGCTCAACTTTTTAAGTAATCTATAGTTTTCGCCCAATAGTTCTAAAATATAAATATGCTGGCACAACATTCCGTTTGAAGCTGTTTGTGTATTTGATATCAATAAAACTTTGCCATAGATATTCAACAAACTACATCTAATGATGGGGATGTGGATTTTCCTAATAATGGTCCATGAGTTGTATTCAACTGATTTATTTAATGAATTCTGCACATTGCACCCATTTACAGCTGTACACAAAAAATCTGTATAATTGTAAACATATACTATTCTGGTAGTTTTTTTTTTTTTATATATATATACTGTATTTTCTACTTTTTCAGCAAAAGTAACCATTATTGTAAATTTTCTCTTAATTATGGAATAACTACAGCTCCATACGGAGATGTCACAAGTGACAAGATTGTGTGGAATTAAGTGGTTGTTAATCCAACATGTTTTCAATGGCCAGAAGCATTGAAGATAGGACACGTAGAAGACGGGCTATAATAATTGCTGTGTGCCCTGAGAGATGCCAGCAAGGCCAAAGAATTCCTGGCTCCATGCTAGCATATATTCTAATTATTAGAGAAAAAAACATGTGTAGAGTCTGAGTGTTAATCAGTCTCTCTGAGACTTTGGTTTTATGATCTTAGCAATGATTTACGGAATATCTCTTTTTCCTTTTCTTAAAGCTGTTATCTTGAAATAAAAAGAAATGATTGAAAACTGTTATTATGCAAGATTTCTGTAGAAAATCAAGCTGTGACCTGATTCCCAAAGCCCATCACCGGGGACAAAAAGAATACATAGCTCAAAGATTAACCATCAACATAAAGAAAACAAAGGCAGACTCAGACCCATGCCTCTACTCTAATTGTGCATCCCCACATCAAACATGAACAATGAGCATAAAAATATATGATAGGAATAATCATTGTATGTGGTTATTATGATTCATATGTTGGGAGCCTTACGTTAGAGCAGCCACTAAAGCACAAAATTATCCTGTATGCCAAAAAGTTTGCAAATAATTATTTGATGTAAGGCCTCATTCAGACATCAGTTCTTCTTCCTGTATGCAATAAACTAACCCATTCTCAGTGTTTGACATCCGATTTTCATCCATGGTTCATTCTTATGGCCACTTTACACGTCCCGATATCGGCGTCCAACTCCGATAAAAAGTCAGTGGTACGTGCGTTGGCCCCTATATCGTTCGTGCGTTGTATGGTGTAAATGTCTAATACGATGCACAAACGATGCCAAAACGATATCGGGGATCAAATGAGCAGGCTCTCCAACGGCCCGATATTGGATGGACGTTGTGGCGGTGTGTAAAGGCCCAACAACGATGTGGAGTACAACTTCCCCTATTCTCTCCCATGTTAAATGGTCGTTCCTGGGTCGGCCGCACAAGGGGGCGTACACATCGCGGTTGCGTTGCCTGCTGATATCGCGTTGTGTAACAGCTCCTATGCGATCTGGGAATTCTGCCAAAAAAGAGCGCGCTCCCACGCCGTTGTATCCAACATCAGACCGTTGTTGGAACGTGTAAAGTGGCCATTAGATTGGGCTCATACTAGCGTAAGCATCTGATGCAAAAGCATTGGTATGTGTTATGCAAATGAACCTCGGCTTAAGCTCTGGTGTGAGCATGAGCCGAGTGTCATGCGCCTGCGATCCTGCGATCGGAACACAGCTGCGGAGGAGAGGGAGAGATTACTCTCCCAATCTCTTCCATTTTTGGCCTTGGCATATTTCGCGCTGCACTTGTATGACTGCCAAGTGCAGTCCAACGTTTCACTCGCACCAATAGACTTGTATGGGGCGAGTGATCCGAGACTTGCAGACAATCGCAGCATGATTCAATTATTTTCCTCAACTCTGTAGGGGTTTATATTTTTTTTTATACTTCTGCCGCTGAATTTTATGGTGAGGTCACAGGAGAGGTTTTCTTCTTATGACTCTTCCATGAAGGCCATATTTGTGCATGTGTCTGTGAACAGTATAACAATGTTCCACAACTACAGGGTCTGCCAAATCTTCTTGAAGATCTGTTGCAGTCACCCAGGGGTTTGGATATGCCTCTCTAGCAATCCAATGAGCAGCCCTCACAGACATTTTGCTTGGTCTTCCAGACGTTATCTTGACCTCCATTGTTCCTGTTAACTGGCATTTCTTAATTACATTTCAAACTGAGGAAAAGGCAACTTGAACATGCTTTACTATCTTCTTATAGCCTTCTCCTGCTTTGTGGACCGTTTTCATTTTCAGGGAGTTAGGCTGGCTTCACACTTGCAGATGGATCTGCAGCGTTTTGCAGATGCATCTGCAAGTGTGAGCATGCTGACCGCGGCCCCTATGTTTATAATAGGGCGCACGCGGTGTGAAAGCTCTCATTCACTCCTATATGTGTACTGTCAGCAGGCGTATGCCTGCTGACAGATCACACACTCCCGTCCGCACTGTGGACGCGAGATGTAGCGTCCATGCTGCGGGCGGGAGTGTGTGATCTGTCAGCAGGCATACGCCTGCTGACAGTACACATATAGGAGTGAATGAGAGCTTTCACACCGCGTGCGCCCTATTATAAACATAGGGGCCGCGGTCAGCATGCTCACACTTGCAGATGCATCTGCAAAACGCTGCAGATCCATCTGCAAGTGTGAAGGCAGCCTTAGGCAGCTGCTTAATTAGAAACAGACACCAGGTAAAGTGCTATCTGTTCTCCAGAATTAAAGTTTTCATCATTGTGCATTATGGATGCATGGGACAAGGCCTGCCTCTGCTGTTTATTCCCACAAGGATAGAGGAGGCTGTTTTTTTTATAAAGCTGTGAAATTTACATCACCTGCCTTTCATAATAATGATAGTGAATAAGCCATAACCTTAACAATGTAAGTAAGCTCTGAAACTTTGGTCAAAGTTATCTGAGCCCACAAATCCCCAAGGGTATCCAAACTTTTGCATCAACTAATTTTTCCATTTTGTAATTTTTAAAATGTTAGATTTTTTTTTTCTTAAATACAAACAAAATGTGTCATCTTTAACTTTATGCCATTGAAAGATCATTTAATCTTCATCTTGCTTGCCCTTGTATAAACTGCCCTTAGTGAACAACAGACACATACATGAAGAAGCCACACTAGCTGTGAAACGTAGGGCTCATACGTTACCTTTCACATTTTCTCTGGGTAGCACCATTAGATCACACGCCTTATAGGATCTGGTATTTATATTACCTTCTATATAGATTTATTCAATTTTGTGATCTTTTGGTTTATTATAGACATTATATAGCTTTTGTCTCTTTTTTGTCATCTTTTTTGCTTTTTATTGTTCTAACCAGTATATTTTGACATTGTGTTTCATATTGGCTTCTGAAGGAGATAGCTTAGATCTATAAAATGTTGCTTTATTGAGACCAAGTTTGCCTTGGTTTTATGCTTGTTTGTTCACTTTGATTATACAATAACATTATTAATATTTTTTTTTCTATTCAGGATGGTTGTGATATTACAGGGTACTAATGCCTATTCCACATCCCCTCCTTTCTTGTCTTTTATTTATGTTTCTTTGGGTTGTGTGGCACAGTTGGTCAATATTTGGGTGGTGATTGTCTACTTCTCCTTTTTTAATCTTGAGAGTACACAAGGAAACCTGTGGGAAGATATTGAGAGATTAGTTTGGAACTATATGGAGAAGACAGATTATGTACATCTTTTTAAATCATTGTTAGCAATTTTATATGGCTTTGCTAAGGAATCAGAAGCCAATGAAGGGAATGGCAGAAAGCAGAGGTGGAAGAATAGCAAGGGGAGAGGTGGATTTATCAGGCGGCAGACTTAATGATGGACTAGAGAAGTGCAAGCGACAGTTGGGAGGCTACAGAGGAGGATATTGCAATAGTCGAGGGGGGAGATAATAAGGGAATACAACAGTAATAGTAAATTTTGGGCTGAGAAAAGGTAAGTTTTGGAACTATTTTTGAGTTGGAGGGGCAGGAGGTGGTAAGTGCATGGTTGTATCATGTGAAGAACAGGGCGGAGTCCAGGGTTACTCTAAGGGTACCTTTACACGCGGCTACATTTCTAGGGTGGCTACAGGTAACTTACTGGTTGCAGTGAAATCATGGAGACAAGGTTCTATCTTGTTGCTGTGTACAAATGGAATAATCTCTCCATGATTTCACTGCAACCAGTAAGTTACCTGTAGCCACCCTAGAAATGTAGCCGCGTGTAAAGGTACCCTTAGGCAACCAGCTTGTAATACAGGGAAATAATGATGTTATTTGTTGTTGTAATAGAGAGATCAGTTGGGGTGTGTTGAGAGAGATGGAGGAAAGATGATGGGTTCAATTTTTGTTCTTTAGGTATTGTAAGTTTTTCGTGAATGATAGTAGAGTGATTGGTATATTTACCAATAATGAACTAGAATTAAATATAGATAAGTCTATGAGTTTCAGAAAAATAAAAAATGCCACATTACTAACATTGATAAAAATTAAAAAATGAGCAATAAAATGCTGTTTACAAAATTAGAAAAGGTTATTCATATTCTCTTTTATAGAAATAGTAGGTGAAAGCAGATCAGTGCATCATTTAGTGACTCAGCATAGGGGAAAATACATATTCTGTGAGGGGGATTAATCTAATTGACACTGCCTATTGTATAAGCAATGCTTATAATAAGCCACTTTCTGATAAAAATGGGAAATATTTGAGGAAGCTGACCTTATGGCTCAGTTAAGAAAGCAAGAAGTTTGGTTTGCATCAGAATGTGAAGAAGACCAAGATAAAGACTACTTCCAACAAGAAGGTGAATTTGAAGATCGACAATTAAGAAATAAAAATGGTAGACAGTTTTATCTTCTTGGGGACCCTCATTGACTGCAATGGTGGCTCTACAGCTGTGGCTTGCTATAGGTCATGTAGCAATGATGGACATGGAGCAACTGTGGAAGTGCAAAGACATGTCGATCACCAACAAACAATGATTGGTCACATCCATTGCATTCCCAATCGCGTTGTATGGGTGTGAGACAAAGGGTGGTCAAACAAAGATTGATTCCTTTGAACTGTGTTGCTGGAGGAGACTCCTACAAATCCTGTGGACAGCCAAGATCACAAATAAGGCTGTTCAGGAATGTGTCAATCCACAAACGTCCCTGGTAGGAAAAGTCACAAAACAGAAACTGTCTTAAGGTGCTGTCACACGCGGCGATCTGGCCTCCGATGTCGGAAGCGATGTGCAGGTGCACGCTCGCTTCCGACATCGCAGGCCAGCTGTCACACGGCACGACGTTGCCGGTGACGCGGCGGCGATGTGGGCGGAGCCATCGCTCGCTGGGCTGGGCTCAGCCCAGCGAGCGATGGCTCAGAAACACTGCGATATAGGCTGGATCGCACCGCCAACGGTGTCAGACGGCGCGATCCAGCCTAATCGCTGGTCACAGGTTGACAGGTTTATGAACTTGTTCATAAACCTGTCAACCTGCGACCAGCGATAATTTGCAGTTGCGTCGCGCTGTCACACAGCGCGACGCACTTGCAGTATCGCCCGCGACATCGCTGTGACGTCACTTTTCGGCGATGTCGCGGGCGAAATCGCCACGTGTGACCCCACCTTTACTTCGGCCATGTGATGAGAGCAAATTCCCTTGATAAGGACATGATGCTTGGTATAGTCAGAGACAGTAGAGGTCATGGAAGGCCTAAGACCCGTTGGCTGGACACCATCATGGCAGACACGGGAATGATTATCAGAGAACTGAAAGCTTGGAGGAAAATGTTTCACATGGTATGCAATAGTCGGACACAAATGAATGGATTAAATTAGAATTGGAATTGCATAAACCCAAAATGTAGTAGTCTATTGAGTGCATGATAAACTGCAGAATATGTATGCCTTGAAGGAGGGATTGTAATATAGTGATGGTTATCTATAACCATTGAGTGCAGTGTTACATTTAGTAGGGACTGATAAGAATGTGTTCTATGCAACATATACCGGTATGTGTCTAATCTAAATACACATCATTTTTTACCTTTCTTTTTAAGGAGAATCTCAGCTCATGATTTGTATGATACATCCACACCTACCTCTTCTCTTTTTTGTACAATTCTCCCTTTGTGTAGGATTTGCCTGAGGCAGCGTAGATCTGTATGTACCTCATACTCCTATAAATGCAGGAGAACTCTTAGTCTAGTGGGAAATGGTAGCCTGTTTTACAGTGATCTCTGCTATTATGCACACTGTAAAATGTCAACTTGATGGATTGGTAATTCTATGATCAACATATTTCCAACAAAAATGCTTGTCATATCATCGTGTAAGGTATAAAAAAAAATTGCATGCCAGATAAAGAAATCAAATTGGAAAGCTTTCTCTAAAACTAGTTAAATGTGGAGGCATAGAAATACAAATAAAAGTATAATTTATTGAAATCAATGCAATGCAAATGCAATATGAAGCTCGGGTTCTCAATAATATATTAATCACAGTGCTCTTAAACCTGGATTAAAATAATCTCTTTTACTCCTAAAGAATGAATGCATAACGATTCTAGAAAAAAATAAAACAAGATGTATGAACACACAAGTGACCAAAGTATACTAATTAATTAAAATAATAACAATATAAATGTTTTTTTTGTTCGTTTTGTCTCTAATTTTGTAGGTTACATAGGAAGGTTAAGAAAGAAACAAGGGAAGATTCCATGAACCTCTATTTCTCATTTCCAATTCCTAAACAGCTCTTATCCCATCTCCATTTTCCATTTCTATACAACATATATCATTGCTCGATTTCCAATATCCATTCCTAAACAGCTCCTATCACAGCTCCATTTCCAATATCCATTCCTAAACAGCTCCTATCACAGCTCCATTTCCAATATCCATTCCTAAACAGCTCTTATCACAGCTCCATCTCCCATTTGCTATACTCATAACTTCCCCAAATGTATTACTCTCCAAAAACCATGACAATGTAGGTCACATCCAATTTGTTGCTGTACCAAACCATAATCTCATCTATTGGTGAGTCATGGACTTCAGATGTCTGTCCCTCTTCCTTTCATATAGGAAATGCATAGACTGGCCAGAAAAGTCCTTCACAACCCTCTCTCTTGGCATTAATTATTGTTGGCCAAATAAAGCAATAGATCACGGGTTAATTATCTGCTACTCATGACTCGACGACTGGTGGCCTCTGGAATTCACAACCAGAAATTCTGACTAGTACTCCCTCTATAAGGAGTCATACAGAGGAAGATTAGCATCTTTGTGCCCTGGATGTGATGACACTACCTAAGAGGTCCCCTCATCCCTCTAACTTGGCTGCAAAATAGAAAATACAGAATACTCTGAGTGGTGAATCCACTATCCAAGAGAACCGAACATTTACTTAACCCTGGGAAAATTTTTCTAATTGCTGTCATGAGTAGGTCGGACATACGGACAAATTATTTATTTCCTTCTTTCTTTTCAATGTTTTACATTACTAATTGTATTGATTTAGCTGGCTAAATGTCATTAATTCAGTGGCGTATTCTGGGGGAGTCAGTCCTGGCTTATTGGGAATTAGGGATTGTTTGATGGGGAATAAAGTTTATGGGATTTAAGTTTGTGACGCCCCATACGGTTCTCAGTGAAGAGGGACCAACTCTGCGGGTCAGAGATCTAGGGTTGTTGGTACTGCAACCTGATGTCATCACTCCCCGTAGGTGGAGCAGTACCTGGGGCAGATGTGGTCTTTTTAAGATGGATGTGTAAGGCCGTGTTTGAGCTGGGCCTCTGTATTTCATCTGCTTTGCAGTTGGCGGATCCGCAGGCGGGAGAATAAAACAGTCTCACACGGCATTGGAATTGTGTACCCGGTTTACTCATTTAAGCTGTAACTGATCGCCGGGCGCTTCTCTCTGCTAAGTTCCAGTCTGGTCTGTCCCCAAGGAACCGGGATAGTTTGCCCAAGACCCCTTCAAGTGCCTTTCCGTTCTCTGGTCTCGCTCTCTCTCAGCGCTACTTCTTTGCCTTTCCTGTCAGCGCCTTCACACGCAGTATCCCGATCCAGCAGTCACGGGCGGCTGGTACCTGTCTCCTGACCCTAGTTTGGCTGCCTTCACAGTGGGTGCATCAGGTTGGAGCCACAGCTCCTTTAGACCTCATGGCCTTTGGTTAAGTGGTTCGAACGTACAGCGTCCAAGCCATGTTCAGGACCTGTCCCTGGTTCTCGACCAACCCCTCCGCCTGACTATAGTCAGTCCCGGATTTGGGCGCACAGGTTGTTCTCACTCCACCTGCGCCCCTGGTTCTTCTCCGTCCACACTTCTGCACACCTTCTTTCTGACTCTCTCGCTTACTGACTCCTGACTGGCTGACTGCCACCCCCACCTGTTCTTCCCCTTGTCCCCTTGACTGAGTCATTCCCTGGGGTCCGCCCATGGTCCCATGGGTCTTAGGGTGTGTTGGGTGCTCTGATGGGTGTCAGGGTTTACCATCCTGTTCCCTCAAGGACTGAGACAACTTATCCGTTCACTGGGTGCAGTACCCCCCTCATCGTGACCAGACCGGTGGGGAGCCACAGCTACATGCTTTCTTATTTTATCAAGTTAAAAAGGTCCTTGGCAGCAACCTAAAAATATAAAACAAGCAACATGAACATTTGTAAAGAATTTTGGACTATGCATGAAAATCTTTTGCATTCCGAGGCAGATACCCATTAGATTTTCTTTGTCCCGCATCCTGTGTCTGACATGTGTCTCCTTATACACCCACATAGGGGGAAATCTGTCAGTCATACAGAGGCGGGCAGGGAGAATGTGCCAGGGAACTGCCTCACATTTATACTCACCACCCGGCTTTTTTTTACTTATGTTGTCACTAAAACACTGCAGCATTTTGAAATTAAACATACACAGCAATAATGGTGCAGCTAGTTTCTTATTTTTACTGCCCGTGGTCAAGATTGGCATTAGGAGATACTAATTTGGCTATTTCCCAGGGCCTTAAAACTCTGTGTGTACTGTACAAACAAATAATATACAGTATGTGTGTGCGAAGAGTATATACAACACATATGTTCATGTGCCATGTGTATATACTGGACACATGTGTGTGTATATATACTTCTGTGTATTTGCTTATACATGAGTGCTGTATGTGTGTCTCCTGTGTGTGTTGCATGTATATGAACATACGTGTGTGAAGGAAGTGTGTATATGTATGTTTGCGCTGTAGCGCTGCATATATATATATATATACTGTATATATATATATCTAATATATAAAGCTGAATGTGTGTATGTGTGTGTGTGTGTGTGTATGTGTGTATATATGTATATCTGGGATTGGCATCTACACCGTCGCAACTACAGCCACAAAATTTTGCACAGTCACAAGTCTGGAACCCGAGAGCATCATAGGCTATGTTGTGAGGCGAAATTTTAACCCTGCCCATTCCAGTTCACCAAACAATTTTGCCCCTATCTACATAATGGGGAAAAAGTGAAAGGAAAAGTATTGGAGGAAAATCGACAGCTGTCAGCTACAGCCACAAAATTTTGCACAGTCACACGTCTGGACCCCGACAGCATCATAGGCTATGTTGTGAGGCAAAATGTTAACCTCGCACGTTCCAATTTGCCAAATAATTTTGCCCCATCTACATAATGGGGAAAAGTGACAGTTACCAGTTGACAGTTGTGAATGAGAGGGGCTTAATGACCGCGCCAAAGACTAACAGCACATACCAGCATATAATCATTAAGGTGGGGCCCTGACATGGAATATTCACCACGCACGGGGACATGTATACACACCACACGCACACAAAGAGTAACAGCAAGTGTATAGTCACTAAGGTGCAGCCCCCATGGGCACACACACACACACCCCATAGCGACACATGCACTCACCCCACAGGGACACACACACACACCATGAAGAGACACACAGAACACAGAGACACACACACACCACACAGACCCCCCACAGGGACACACACACATACCCACCCTATAGGGACACATGCACTCACCCCACAGGGACACACACACCATAAAGAGACACACACAACACAGAGACACACACACCACACAGACCCCCCCCCACAGGGACACACACATACACACCCTCTAGCGACACATGCACTCACTCCACAGGGAGAGACATACACCATAAAAAGACACACACAACACAGAGACACACACACCACACACCACACAGACCCCCCCCACACACATGGACACACACACATACACACATACACATCCTATAGGGACACATGCACTCACACCACAGGGACTCACACACACCCCACGGACACACACACCACACAGACAGACACAGATGTGCACAAATTGCCTCACACAACTCGCCTCATACGTGTGCTATCTTTAATTTCCAAAAATCTCATTAAAAATATCCAATGTGCAACACATGTGCCATATAGGGAATTAATAGCGTAGCATTGAGATTGTTGGTCATTGTCCCCCAAACACAATGAAGTAGCGCTCCCAGCAACATAAAGAGCATACACAGAAAGTGAAAAACAAAATTTCTGATTCATCTGAGAATAACTGGAATGGCACATTTAAAGCAATGGACAAGAAATCATCACTTGGTTGGTTTATTGATTCAGGAGCAACGACTCATATGACAAGTGACAAGAATTTCTTTGCTGATCTTGATTTAGATGGAAGCACAGAAGGTATCGGACAAGGTATGCTAAACTGTTCAAACAAGTTCGGACAAGATTTAAAGATACTTGTAAAGGATGTGTTGTATGTTCCAAAACTGGAAGGCGGATTGTTATCTGTGAAGTGTTTGACAGGCAAAGGACTTACTGTAAATTTAAAGACAATGAGTGTGCAATTCTAGCAGGTGATAACTAATGTCAAGGTAGATGAACAATTATATCATCTTGACACACCAAAGGAACAGATGAAGGTATGTACACGATTATAAGAACTGTATTCACGTGTGGCATAGGTGTCTAGGACACAGACACCCTGACAGTATAAGGGAACTACAAAGAGAATAATTGACAAAAGATCTAAACATATCAGATTGCTCAATTACCGTAACATGTGAATGTTGTATAAAATCTAAAGCCACAAGGATATCTATTCCAGAAGAATGTGAGAGGAAAAGCAAAAGACCACTTGATTTGGTGCATACTGACGTATGTGGACCCATGAAAGTGACTACATCAGGATGAAATAGATACATGGTGACTTTAAAAGATGACTACTCAAGATACACAGTGACATACTTGATCAAGAACAAAAGTGGAGGGGGCGTGGCCTGCGTGCTGAACGTGGAGGTCACATAAGCTGAGAGCTCCCAGTCCACAGGGCTATTAACAGCTCAAATCGGCTCACCGCAGCTCCCTGAAGCTCCACAGACCTCTCTGCTGCCTTCCTATCTGTGCAGTGCCCATGATGACCCGTGGCCGGCCCAACAAGAGGGCTTCCCCACAGCGCATGCCGGATTTCTTCCCTGGAGGACAGACTGTTCATGCAGTAGCGAAAATGGTGCCTGCTTCTCCTACAGGATCCTCTCGCTCCTCCCCCAGCTCTGATAGAGGTGAGAGACAGACTGGCTCCCCACATAGCAGCAGCAGCTCAGCTCCAATGACAAAAGGAGATATGTCTGCATTCCTTGCCACAGTTAGAGCCTCACTGAGGGAAGACATGAACGAGCTGCTGGGGGAATTCAGAAGGGACTTGAATGCTCTTGGAGACAGAACAGCTCATGTAGAGAATAAAATGGGGGACTATGCTTCTGCTATAAATGCCCTTGTTGATGATAACAAAACCCTGCGTGCTGAGATCACTGCAGCCTATGAAAAATTATATGACCTGGAGGATAGGTCAAGAAGGTGCAATATTAGACTCCGGGGAGTTCCAGAGGAGGTCACTGACAAAGAACTGGCTCCTTTTATGCTTCGGTTTCTGGCCACAGTGCTCCCTGACCTACCTGCAAGTGATCTGGCTATTGAACGGATTCACAGAACCCCCAAGCCCAAACATTTGGGTCCTTCTGTACCTAGGGACATTTTGGCCAGGATGTTAAGGTTCCCTACGAAGGATGCATTTGTTCAACGAATGAGGAGTCCCCCCACGCTCCCTGAGGAGTTTCGGGGGCTCCAAGTATTCCCAGACTTGTCGGCGGCTACCCTGGCGAAGCGCCGGACATTTGCTCATGTTTGTACCGCCCTCAGAGAGGCATCCCTGCGCTATAAATGGGGATATAATCCAACGCGCCTGATAATTTCTTACGAGGACCGGTCAGTGGCCTGCAACACACCGAAACAAGCAGAGGATAAGCTGTCTTCCTGGAAGGTCCCATTCACCATGCCTAAGCCGACTGCGCAGAGGAAGGTAACTCTGGACTGGATGAAGACCTGAAGTGGAGCTTGGGACTGCCCTGTGGATGGTCTCTTAGTCAGTCTCTCTTTTTTCTTTGGAGACTGTGTTCCTGGCGAATTGAGCCCCCTCTAGCAGGCATGTTTTCCTGCTCACTGCCCGAAGCACTGGGCAATTTGCCTGCGGCCCATGTGACTGGCCCTGGCATACTTTTTGTTGTTTTTTCAATTTCATTTTTCCCCTTTTCCTTTTTTTTTCTGATTTCCCTTTGCTCAGGCTCGGAACTATCATATGAGGACTTGTGTGCTCTTTGTTTGCTGGAGTTAGCGTCTCAATCTGTAGATCTTCATTACACGGCGCTATACTGGGGATACATTAACTGTCTATTACATGTGATATTTATGGAAATGATGACAGGATGGCCCCCTGGACTCCCAGGGTTCATTAGAAGTTCTTTGGAGGGTACTACATTATGAGTATAAAGTTAATGTCGCTTAATGTTAGGGGGATGAACTCCCCGGGTAAGCGTTCTATGATCTGGAGAGAAATCAGGAAATCTAAGGCTGATATAATTTGCCTGCAAGAGACCCATTTGCTGGAAGCGGACAACTTTCGCTTTCATAACGCCCAATTCCCACACATATTCTTTGCAAATGATAAGGTCAAGAGAGCAGGGATATGCATTATGTTCAGAACCACGGTTGCTTTTAAATTGCTTGACCAATACTCTGATCCTGGGGGTAGATTGTTGATATTGGTCTGTACTCTGAATGGTGTGTCTCACACGATTGCTTCCATATATGCACCCAACTCAGGGCAAAGTAAATTTATCAGACGTGCCTTTAAAACCATCCATTCCATGGAACAGGGGGGCAAGATACTGTGTGGGGATTTCAACCTCCCAATGCAACGAGACCTTGACTGCTCACACCGGGGAGGGGAATGGAGGGGGGAGCTCAAGTTGCCCCCCTCGAATTTCACTATCATGATCACTGGAGGTACTCCCATGCAGCAGAGCGGGATTATACCTATTTTTCCCCCCGACATCAGACATACAGCAGACTAGACTATTACTTGATCGATGATGCTATCCTGGCCCGCTGTTCTGCTTCAGAGATCGGGCTGATCACGTGGTCAGATCATGCCCCGGTTTTCCTACTGATGGCTTTGTCACACCACTCGCCCCCTGCATTCCGGTGGCGTTTGAATGAGGGACTTCTGTTGAACGCGGAAGTGGTGGCAAGGGTCTCCTCAGACATATCTACTTATTTTCAATTGAATGATAACGGTGAGACCAGTGACGAGACCCTGTGGGCCGCGCATAAATCCGTTCTGAAGGGATCCTTCATACAGCAAGCTGCGATCATAAACCGTAGGAGAGAGGGGGATCGGCTCACTTTGTTGTCCAGATTACAATCTCTGGAGGCCCTTAACAAGGCGGATGTAACCCCCTCTGTCACCTCTGAAATTTATGCCATTAGATTTAAACTTCGGGACGCCATGCTGGTCTCGTATGCTCATAACCTGCGCAAGCTGAAAACGAAGTGGTATTCGGCAGGTGACAGGGCGGGGCCATGCTTGCCCGTAGACTTAAAGTAAGGGAGGCCAAATCTAGGATCGACCATATTCTTAACTCCAGCGGGAACCCAGTTAGAAACCCTTCAAAAATAGCAGCCGAATTTGCTAATTACTATGCTGCCCTTTATAATTTACATAGGGATCCCTCGACTCCCCAGCCCACGACCCAGGATATTTCGGACTATCTGGCTTCTGTTAATCTCCCCTCGGTTTCGGGGGAACAGCTGTCCTTTCTAAACTCTCCTTTCACCCTAGAAGAAATACAAAAAACCATTAAACAGACTAAGAGGTTGAGTGCCCCGGGCCCGGATGGTTTCACTAACTCTTATTACCGTACATTCCAATCGTTACTTGCCCCTTACCTATTGAGACTTTTCTCGGCTTGGGGGAACAGGGGCAGAATGTCACCGTCTAACTTGGAGGCCACCATCGTAACCCTACCAAAGCCGGGAAAGCCCCCTAATTTACCAGGTAATTTCAGACCCATTGCTCTTCTAAATTGTGACATTAAGTTGTTCACCAAACTGCTAGCTTCTCGACTGGCCTTGATTGTCCCATCCCTGGTCTCCCCAGACCAGGTGGGGTTTGTGGCGGGTAGGGAGGCGAAAGACGGGATACGCAGAATGTTGGACCTGGTGCGGGTGGCGGAGCTGTCTGGACTCCCCAGTGCATTCCTGTCACTTGATGCTGAGAAAGCGTTTGACAGGGTGCACTGGGGATATCTCAGAGCAGTTCTTCAAAACTTTGGGTTGGTGGGCCCTATTAGCTTGACCATTTCAGCCATGTACTCGGAACCTTCGGCACGGGTCCTCACGGCGGGTTTCTTGTCAGAGCCATTCTTAATAACTAATGGTACTCGACAAGGGTGCCCCCTATCCCCTATTATTTTTGCCCTCTGTATGGAACCATTGGCTGAACGGATCAGGTCTTCCCCCGGTATCTCGGGCGTGGTGGTGGGGAAGGAGGTCCATAAAATCAGCCTTTATGCTGATGATGTAATCATATCTTGTGTGGATGTTGGGCCGTCCTTCGCTGCTGTCATGTCTGAACTGGGGGAATTTAGTAAAATATCATATTACAAATTGAACCCTTCTAAATCTCTAGCACTTCCGATAGCGATCCCAGCCTCCTCTCTGAACTCTCTGACAGAGGCATACCCCTTTCAATGGTCCCCAGATGGTATTCCCTTTTTGGGTATAACCTTGACCCCCTCGGCGCTTACAATTAAGATAAACTTCTCCAACCTATATGATAAAATTAAATCTCTCCTAGATAATATGCACCGGTTCTTGACCTCGTGGATGGCCCGCATAAATGCCTTCAAAATGATGGCCCTTCCTAGGATCCTTTATTATTTTAGAGCTCTGCCCCTTCGCATCCCCAAAAAACTCATTGCTCGCCTCCAAAGCTTAGCTAATAAGTATATCTGGGCTCACGGGTCAGCTCGTGTAGCAAAATCTATTCTTTACCTCCCCTTGGAGTCGGGAGGAATGGGAATGCCAGACTTGTTGGCCTACCACAGAGCCTCGTTGCTGACAGGCCTCAGGGAATGGTGGCTCATGGACAGTGATCACAGGTGGTTACAAATAGAGAAATTTTACTCCAGGCGGGGCTCCACTCGTCTTGCCTTGGAATCTGAAGTATTGCGGACCGATTCAGTTATGGCTCTATTGCCTACGATGCGGGCGGCTCTCCATCTTTGGAGATCCTTTGCCCCTAAACTCTTAAAAATCCCTCGTGGGTCGCTGTCTGTGTTTGCCATTGAAACCCATATCCCTTATTTGAACCTTCAGGCGTGGTGGGAGACAGGTATTCACTCGATGGCTGAGATTGAGGGACCCGGGGGTCTAATTCCTTTTGACCAGATCTCCAAAACCCACCCAGAACTTAGGAGAACATTCTATCAATATCTCCAAATAAGACACTTTCTACACAGCGCTCATTTAAATACAGCATTCTCGGAAACCTGCATGGATAGGAGGGTTAATGGATATTTCTTGACACAGGGAACTGGTTCTAAGGGAATATCGATTATGTATAAAGCCATACAGGCCCTAGACTCAGAGGTAAAACAGCCATATATGTTAACTTGGGAAAAGGAGCTTGGGGTGACATTGGAGCTTGAAGATTAGCACTCGAGTATTAGGGAGCTTAAGAGAGTTTCCTCGTGCATAACCCACTTGGAGCAGTTAAAGAAAACGCAGTTGCGATGGTACCGCTGCCCGGTTGTGGTGGCTAGATACGACCCACAGTATTCCTCTCTGTGTTGGAGGGGATGCGGTGGGATTGGTACTCAGTCGCACGCGTGGTTCTTATGTTCAGACTTATCTGCTCTCTGGAGGGGGATTGAACGCTTGATATCTGATGTCACTGGAATTTGGGTGCCCCTCTCACCCCTCATGGCAATACTTCACATCGGACTTGATTCAATCCCCCGAATCGTGAGAGGAGTGATCTCCCACATTCTTATAGCCACCCGGGCGGTGATTTCACTTAAATGGCGGGGTGCCTCCCTCCCAACAGTGAAAGAGGTGATTGAGAGGGTAAATTTAGCATGTCAGTATGAGCGAGCTTTAGCTCAGTCAAATACTGCCAGGAAAAATTTGGAGCTGATTTGGGAACCCTGGATGTCGAGTGCACATTGCATTGTTTGAAGAGGTTGCCCGAAAGTTGGGTTAACTTGAAGTGAGTTCAGCTATCCCCGGGCTGTTTCACTGACTCCTAGACAGGATTAAGGATAATACTAATGTAGTATTCATTTGCACTGTATGTTTTGAGCCTGTAACCCTCCGACCCTCCCCCCCCCTCCCTTGTTAAATTACTGTATTTCTCCTTTTTTCTTTTTCTGTTGATTTTGACTATGTTTGATAACTCTGTTAATACAAAATAAAAATTATTTGGGAAAAAAAAAAAAAAAAAAAAAAGAACAAAAGTGAAGTTTTTGATAAACTTGTAGACTATGTAACAAGATCGAGTAACAAATTTCAGAGGAAGCCAATTATCATCAGAAGTGATAATGGAGGTGAATTTACAGGTCACAGAATAGAGAACTGCTTAAGACAGAATGTAATAGAACACCAGAAAACTGTTCTGTACACACCTGAACAAAATGGAGCAGCCAGAAAGGAAAAACAGAACTCTGACAGAGATGATAAGATGTAGGCTGACAGATTCCAAACTACCAGAGAAATATTGGGGTTAGGCAGCAATGACAGCTACATATCTACAGAACAGACTATTTTTTCCAGAAAACTAAGAAAACTCCATATGAACTGTGGCAAGGTATGAAATCAAGTGTCATTCATTTAAGAGTTTTTGGATGTAAAGTTTTCATATTCATTCCAACAGAAAAACATTTCAATCTTCAAAACACATCCATGGAAGGAATATTTGTTGGATATAGTGAAAATTGCAAGGAACACAGAATCCTAGATCCCAAAACAGACAGAGTCACGGTTAGTAACAGGGTGACATTCATTGAAAATTTAAATGAAGACGTCATGATTTCAGTTGACACAAAAAATGAGAAAAACAGCAGTGATATAGCTGAAGAGGTATCTGATGAGAAAGTAGTTGATATTGATGAAGAATAGAATGCTGAAAATTAAGAAATACAACTACAGACACAGATCCAAGACATTCAATGAGAGAAAGCAAAGGTAAACCACATACAAGACAAGCACAAGTAAAATTTATGAGCCTACAATTAGCACACCTGAAAGATGCCGAGAAAGACTTGTGGCTAGAGGTTGTTCTCAAAAGTATGGAGAGAACTGTGATGGGACTCTTGCTCCAGGTTTCAAACATACTACAGTAAGAACTTTACTTACAGTTGCAGCAAAGAAGATGGCAGACATCTTCACGAAAGTGTTGAATTCTGACAAACACCACAGACTAATAAAAATGTTGGGTTTGATTGAATAAATCCTTCCCGTTGAGAAAGGGTTTTGACATATGCAACAGATCAGGACTTATTATAAGTGAAGGGAGGATTTTACACTAGCCTAACAGCAGATCGCGATAGTGTGTGAAGTTCTATGTTTGCTATGTTGTTCCCTATTGTAGTTGTGATTATTACTTTCGCTTTCAATGTGTTAATAGCAGGAGTACGGACTATGTGCTGCTGAGCTTAATATCTAATGTTTACGCAGTAAAGACTGTTTATTCAAGATAACCTGCTGAGTGAAGTTCTTTTATATACCGGTGGTGATTCTCAGAAGATACACTTTGCCAACACCAGTCACAGGCCTCAAGCCTGCACCTCCATGCCCACACACAGCCCCCCTTACAAGGGGCAGACACCCCATCCAAAAGCCTTTGTTTGATATGACAGCTTCAAGACGCTTACTGTATAGAGAAACTAATTGCATTTATTGCTCAGGTGTGATTTTGTCCCATTCTTTCACACATACACTCTTCAAATCCTGAAGGTCCCTTTTGTGAACTCTGAGATTAGTGCCTTCCATAAATTTTCTAGTGAATTCAGGTCAGGTGATCGGCTCAGCCATTCTAGCTACTTTATTTTCTTTCCCTGAAACCAACTGATTCCTAAGATTATTGCTTTGCTGGAATGTCCACCCTAATTTCATCTTTATCATTCTGGTACATGGCGGCAGATTTTTTTCAAGACTGTCTCTGTATATTTGTCAATTTATCCTTCTTTCAATCATATGATGTCCCCACCTACAAACTTCACTGTTGGTATGGTGTTAAAGACCTCCAAATATAGTGTGTTTTATGGAATCAAAAAAGTTAAATTTTGATCTTATCTGATCCTATATTCTACCAGTATTTCACAGACTTGTTTAAATGTTGTTGAACAAACTTTAAATGGGCTTAAAAATGCTTTTTGTTCAGCAATGGTGTATTGTGTGTTGAGCATGCATACAGGGTATGGAGGTTTTCGTTGCAATCATTGTACCTGCTGATTGAAGACTTTCTGTAGCTCTCTATAGGTAGTTCTTGACTCATTTACAACTCTTCTGATAATTCTTTTCACTCTTATGTCTAAAATTGCAGGGTGCGCCTGGTTATGACCAGTTTATGGTTAACTTGTGTTTTTTCCACTTCCAGATTATGACCCCAACAGTGCTTACTGGAACCTTCAGTCGTTTAGAAATTCTGTAACCAATGTCATTAGTATGTTTTGTATAAAGTTGTGAAGGTCTTGAGACAGCTTATTAGTTTTACCCATCATGAGATGTTTCTTGTGTGACACCTTGGTAATGAGACAACTTTTTATAGGCTATTAGTTGAACCAGCTAATAATACTTTGCAATAAGTGGTAGGATTGCTTTCTAATTACTGATAGATTTCAGCTGGAGTCATGACTTTCCTTTGCTTTTTACACCTCTCATTCTGCCTTTTACCTGTCTTATTTCTCCTTATTACACATAACTTAATTTATGAACATCTATAGTTTGCCTGTATATACCGTGTTTCCCCGAAAGTAGGGCGCCCCCGAAAGTAAGGCATGGTGCCGGTTTTAGGGGGGTCGGTAATGTAAGACATACCCCGAAAGTAAGACACTGTCTTACTTTCGGGGGTGCCCTACTGGTATATACAGCTGCAGCCCCCCCCCATGAGTATACAGGCGCCCCCCCCGCGCTGCCACCAACCTGTAAAGTAAAATATCATTCTACTTATCCCCGCCGGTGTCCTGCTGCTGTCCCGCCGCCATCACGCTCTTCCGTCTTCATCCGGCTTTATCCGACTTCTTTCTCCGGCGCACAGACTGACGTCATTGTCTGTGCGCCGGAGATGGAAGACAGATGAAGGCGAAGGAGCGTGATGGCAGCGGGACACCAGCGGGACACCGGCGGGACACCAGCGGGGATAAGTAGAATGATATTTTACTTTACAGGTTGGCGGCAGCAAGGGGGGGGCGCCTGTATTCTCATGCGGGGGGGCTGCAGCTGTATACACCACTGGGGGACTGCAGCTGTGTACACACTGGCGGCTGCTGCTGTGTACACCACTGGGGGCTGCTGTATACACCACTGGGGGCTGCAGCTGTGTACACCACTGGGGACTGCAGCTGTGTACACCACTGGGGGCTGCTGTATACACCACTGGGGGCTGCAGCTGTGTACACCACTGGGGGCTGCAGCTGTGTACACCACGGGGGGCTGCTGTATACACCACTGGGGGCTGCAGCTGTGTACACCACTGGGGGCTGCTGCTGTATACACCACTGGGGGCTGCTGCTGTATACACCACTGGGGGCTGCAGCTGTATACACCACTGGGGGCTTCAGCTGTATACACCACTGGGGGATGCAGCTGTATACACCACTGGGGGCTGCAGCTGTATACACCACTGGGGCCTGTATATACCACTGGGGAGGTTGCTGTATACCACACTGCTGGGGGCTGTATTTTATGGTTAAAACAAAAATTGACACTTATTTTCCCAATATAAGACATACCCCGAAAGTAAGACATAGTGGGACTTTTCGGGGTAAAAAAAATGTAAGACAGTGTCTTACTTTCGGGGAAACACGGTATTAGATGGGCTGTTACCAAACATCTGTTGGGAATTTCATGTCAACAGGGCCTTTAGAACTATATTTATTTAGAAAGTAGTTGACATGTTCAATACTAATTTAACACAATGCATGTATGTGCTTGAATATGTGCTGTGTGTATAAACATATGCATGTGCTGCAAGTATATAGAAGTGTATGTGTTGCAAGTATATACAAGTATATATATATATTGTTTCTGTTGTATGTATGTTTATATGTGTCATATACCACATACAGTGTGTGTTTGTGCAGTATCCACATTTATTATTATTGGCAGTGCAGATGAGAGCTCAGAAATGGAAATCTGTTGGCAATCAGTGAACAAATGAGCAAAATAAAGCTCATTCATTGGTAATTGGATTGTTTATCGCGGAGCAAAAAAGTCATTATTCTCAGCAGCACATCACTGATAACGTATGTTTGGGTACAAAATGATCTATTAGTGATATCTCTGCTCCCGTTATTTTTTGTCTGCCTGTGTAAAGAGGTCGGTAAACAAGCGTCCATCAATTTCAATATAGTACAGGGTGGGCCATTTATATGGATGCACCTAAATAAAATGGGAATGGTTGGTGATATCAACTTCCTGTTTGTGGCACATTAGTATAAGGGAGGGGGAAACTTTTCCAGATGGGTGTTGACCATGGTGGCCATTTTGAAGTTGGCAATTTTGGATTCAACTTTATTTTTTTTCAATGGGAAGAGGGTCATGTGACACAACAAACTCATTGAGAATTTCATAAGAAAAACAATGGTGTGCTTGCTTTAACGTAACTTATTCTTTCATGAGTTATTTACAAGTTTATGAGCACTTATAAAATGTGTTCAAAGTGCTGCCCATTGTGTTGGATTGTCATACAACCCTCTTCTCCCACTCTTGACACACTGATAGCAACACTGCCGAAGAAATGCTAGTACAGGCTTCCAGTATCTGTTGTTTCAGATGCTGCACATCTCGTATCTTCAAAAACGACAGCAGCACAAGGCTAAAGCCAACATATGCAATTGACAGTGTCAAAAAGAATATAAAAAGTTTTCTGCCTGAGAAAAAATAAAAAATAAAAAGTTTTTGCAAAAAAAACTCGGATGAAAAAAATTGTAGATCATGCTTGTTTAATGGTCTGAAATCATCTAGTGTAAATTAAACCTAATGGTACTTTTACACGCCGCTACAGAAGGTTGGAAACAACCGGGTGTCGAAGACAATTGTATCTTGCACCGTCAAATCAACCCGAGGTAGCGGCGTGTAAACTAGGTTGTTGCCACCCGTTACTCTCGACACCTGTTTCAGAGCAGTGTTCTAAAACAGGTTGGTTTCAACCTGATGGTAGCGGCGTCTAAATGAGTTACAGGAAGGTTTTTTCGTCACCTAGTTAACTCCCTGGGGCTTGACACAGCCTTCGGGAAACCGCCCCCTTCAGCGATCATTGGTGGAAGCTCCTGCATTACGATTGGTTGTCGCTGCATAGGGCGGCATATTTAAGGAGCTGACCAGTCACACTACACAATTGCAATAGCATCATGTATTAGCCAGCCTTCCTGCGCTGGCTGGCCAATCATGATGCTATAGCATTGTCCAATCATCGTACGAGCATCTCGTAATCCACAACTCTGGCACGCCTATGTGTTGTCCCTGCTGCCCCAGGTCCTCCATATTACCTTCTGTAGCGGCGTGTAAATGAGGGACGGTGCTCTACAGAAGGTAACTTGTGGCACCCGGCGGTGCATCCAGAGATAGATTAAACCTTCTGTAGAGCACTTTGTAGCGGCGTGTAAAGGCGGTATCGGGTACCGTTTGCAACCGTTCGAACGTGCTCGTGCACGTGAGACAACCGGTTGTTTCCAACCTTCTGTAGCGGCGTGTAAAGGTACCATAAAGGTTTCTGTGTGATGATGCAATATGTTAGAATTTGGTGCCCCACTTTAAACGTCTGTCCAGTGGCCCACTTTGTTCAAAACCAGCCCTGCTGTTCAAGCAACATGAATGCACTGACAGGTTCCCTTTATTGGCTCTCACTACCAGGTGTGGTGTCCATGCAGATCTGGGCAGTTTAACCCCCTAAATAGCTGTGGCAGCATTAAGGTGTTTGGGACCCCCATGACATGATCATGGAGACCCAATCGCTGCCATGGTTGTCATCATTATGACCCCCGGTTCACTCAGCTACGGAAAGCACCAATGCTGGCCCATTACAACGGATTATAAGAGAGATCAGGGTAATAAAATGTGATGTCCTATAAAGGGACTAAGTATAAAACTTTAAAAAAATATAAAATCCCCACAAAAATAAGAGCAAAAAAATATGATAAAATATAACACCAATAAACACATTAAATGGAAAAAAATTATTAATACCACTCACTTATGCCACTGCCTGGAAGCCCAATGTCTAGTCTTCCGCTTCTCTTCTTTTTTTATCTATGCACAGTATAGGTGATAAATGTACAAATGTACTACACTGTAGTTTTAAGTCCTGAAGCAGAAGCCTCATGCTTTGAAAATTGTAGACTTAATAAACTACTATATTTCTTAATCCTGGTCTCCTCCATTGGCAGCACCGATATAACCCTTAATTCCTGTTATACTGATCTTTATACTGCAGGCCCTCAGCATCCGATTTATACATTACTCCATGTTGTGGATAGAGAACCCCAACAAGGTGAGCACATTATTCTATTGTCAGGACTCCAGATCTTCTGATGGCATTTTGTATATTCTTGCCCTTTTCCAAGATAATGTCATCTGCTTCATTCCTCTCTATGTGTTTTTGTCCCCCAGCCATTATAAATCCTAGTTGGGCTATTAGACCACTTCTAGAGTATTCTGCCAGGATTTCAGCCCTTTCTGCATCTAAAGCTTGCTCCTCCTTCTCATGCAAACCCTGTGTATTTCTCCCATCTGCTCATCTGTGTTCTGCTTCCTACACCTGCTGCCAGCTTGTCTTATGTTCCAAGTTGCTCCTGCTGCTTCCTCTGCTTCGGCTCTTGCCAGACCTGCCCTGTGTCACGTGAGCTTGTTGCTTAATAAGTTCCCCATAGCTTCCTCCTTTATTAAACATGCAGTAGCAGTGTAGGGGACTGTTTAGTGTATGGGACATTTTAGTAAATCTGCACTGCATCTGGTTCTGGAATTTTTTTTTTCAGAGACTACCATTCCGAGACCTCCTGGGTATTAGTGTGCATACTCAGGATTAGAAACAAAGCGTTTGAATGCAGCATATTGCAGCTGCATCCAAAATGCTACATGGTACAGTACAAGCATAGTGGATGGGATTTCAAGAAATTCCATGCCCACTATGCTTCTCCTGACAGTGGCATTGCAGTCCATCTTAAGTAATGCCATGTCTGGGGAGAATTGGGTGTTTTCTCTGATGGATCTCCACACATCCAACACATCTGAACGCTAATCAGAGGTTTGGGCACCAGAGGCCTGTTTGGGGCTGTGACAGACTCTGATTGGAGTGAGGAGGTAGGATAGGGAGGAGTTAGGCAAGTGAACTTAGTAAGTTTGTCAGTCGTCAGCTTCCAACCCGAGCAGCAGCTAAGCTGCAGGAGGGGGAACAGCCCCCAAAGCTGCCAGGTCTACAGGTGTCTTGCTAAATTTACCTGGATCGGGGCAGAGCCCGTACTTACGTAGCGCTCACTGACTTACAAATCAGGCATGAATAATAATATTCTTTATAGCAAGATTAAATTTTGTTTACAAAATAGCACATGAATTGTCATCAATTGAATACAGGCTTAACATAAAGTATACTAATTATACCTAGACTTAATTATAGCGAATAAGCATCAATACGTTTACCGTGTATTGTAGCTGCTTCCCCTTCATCATCGGGGAAGTCACGATCAGCGAGAAGGGACCACGGCTTGCTTCACAGAGACATCCATTCATGTTGGCCTCTAGAATGGTCTTCCTCCCCCTACTGAATGTGACTTCCTTCAATTTATACCTTTTAAAATATCTCTGATCGTGCGCTGATGGCATGATCCATCCATGACCATCAACCACAAGATATTCACTTCTTTCCTGTGCAATACCCCCATCTGTTTCCTTGGGTGAGGATGTGGTTTAATTTCAGCTCAGCTTATGATTTCATCATAACACATAACGTGAAAAAGAGGAAGTCCCCCTGTTTGTATGTCAACCAAATACTGATGCATTTATATGAAATGAATGATGAGGCCTGTGGTCACTATATTAATTATGATTACCTATTCTATTCACATTCACACACCATTCTTATCACATTGGTATCACAACAGGACCTGGAGGTATCTGTTTTTTATGTCCAGTAGCTGCACCTTGGTGAGCCTTCCAGGGCTTGGTGGCATAGAGGACTAGAGGACTGCTGGGTACAGTCACTCACAAACCCTGCGCCATTTGCGTGGCAGAGAAGAACCCACGTACACTCAGGGGAAGGTAAGGAGCCCGAGGAGTGTTAGAGAACTGGGAATGCAGCAGGAAGGCCTTATAACTGCCACAGCAGTGGAACACCTGATTTTGCCCAGACTGGCCAGAGTCTGGCACCCAGGTTATAGTATGATGGACCTGTTACGGCAATTTTTCAAGTAAAGGTAAAAGACTGCATTTAACTGCTTCCTTGCCTCTTTCTGCTGCACCTCTGTACTTTTCACGACCACCATAATCTCAACCACAACTCCCATCATCAGCATCATACCTAGTAAACCCCAGGGGTCTGCGGAAGAGAGTATAACACCTATCCCCTGGGACATCTATATGCAGCACTGGCCATCCCTGGCTGACACTTCACCTGGAGTCATGAACTTACAATCTTGATTGTCTCCTGTAAATACCCCCTTTTCTTGTGCAATTAGGGTCACAGCTGCTGGGCATTGCCACCGTGAACATTATACCCCTAGCCCAGCTAGATGGTGTCCTGCCTTGCAATCACACCCCCCGCGATTGTGCATAGGGCCTGCCGTCCCTTTGTGCACCCGCAGCTTCCTGCAGATCCAGAGGCATTGCATCCAACACACAGTGCCTCCAGATGGTGAGTGTTGACTTTACTATAGCACCTCTTTGATTGAACTTTGCCAATGACTTTCCTTTTACAGCATATCATAGTACAGAATTTAGAAGACTTCCCTATTTGTTTAATCCTGGTTTTCAAAACACATTTTCCTAAATCTTCATTTAATATTTTCACTGTGTGTTTATAAACTTTGATTTCCACTGAATTTTGTTTGTTTAATTATTGTGTGTTACAATACAGACCTTTTTAGCCAATTAACTTTGTTCAGTTGTGCCTTGCCTCACACAAAAAGATTCCTGAGTTACCCATTATACTTATTAGCATTGTACTCTTGAACCACCTTGGTAATACTTGGTAATATTGTGCTTGTCTCTTTTCCATATATTTTCATCATTGTATGTATTTTGGAATTTATTTTTCATGGCCTCACTGTCAAATAAAATAACATTATTCTGTGTGTCAATACGATTTTAGTAATACTAAATTTACCGTATATATTTTTATTATTTTCTTGTTTTTTTGCTGTGATATTTATCATGTAGGGAAAATATCATAATATATTAACAGTGCAAACTTATATAGATGCAAAAGCATCAAATATATTTCACTTTTATTATTTTTTTAATTAAAGCCATTTTCCGGTAAAAACAAGTTATCACCCATCTGCACCCATCTACATTCACCCCGTAGAATGTAAGCCCGCAAGGGCAGGATCTTTACCCCTCTGTACCAGTCTGTCACTGTTAGTTTGTTCATTGTATTTTTCACTTGTTTTGTATGTAACTCTTTGTGATGTACGGCACCATCAAATCAATGATGCTCTATAAACAAATAATGATAATAATAATAATCTGCAAGATAGGTGATAACTCGTTGATTGGTTAGGAATAGATCTTACCACTTACTAACTGATTGGTAGAATAGAGAATTTTTATTCCCATGAGAATGGTGCAGCTTTCATTCCTTGAGGTGCTGTGAGCACTTTTTTCGGTAGTCCCATAGAAATTGAATAGAGCAGCGGTCAGGCGTCCAACCTGCCACTGTAATGGAGATAAAACTTGCTTGTCGGGCATAAAAAAATACATTTTGATTGCTTGGTTTATACTTTCATAAATTGTGTTTTTTTTTAAGTCCTATATTGTATGAGCACTGGTACAATACACTTCTATACTTCTAGCTTAATTAGACTGCAAGGTTAGCAGACCCCAAACTTCCATGACAGCGCATTGGCACTCCATGATTGTGTCCTGGGAAGGCAAATGAGATTACAGAAGGGTCCCTATTGTCTAATACAGGGATGGGGAACTCCAGGGCTTCATGGTCACCAACAGTGCAGGTTTTCAGGATTTCGTTAGTATTACATAGGGGCTGGAATTATCACCTGTGCAGGTGATTATATTATCATCAGGAGTGTGGAGCTAGCTATGAGTGAGTGAGGACGCTGTGAACACGAGCTCCTCCATCCACACTGGCAAACAGCTTACTCACCAGGCCATTGCAATCCGCTGACATCGCCATGAGCTCCAGGAAGAAGGGAGGACCGGCTGGGCTCCGAAATCAGTAAGCCCAGGCCTCCACCGGCGGGATACAGCGGTTTCTCTCTGGGACTCAGTTGCCTTCTTCCCGCCGAGCCGGCTCAAAGATGGCCGATGGCCCGATGCGCTACTCCCCACACAGCAGCGACACACAGCATAATGTACGGGACAATGCTGGGGGAGAGAGCAATAGGTGTCCCAGGGACCCGAAGGCAAAGAGAGGATCCCCGGGAGAGCAGGGAGGAGAGAGCAGCATACCAGGGCCCGTCACGGCGACTCACTCAGTCTAAAGTAGCAGCAGCAGTAGCGGGGATCCGCAGGGAGCCGGAGCTCCCCTTCCCCAGAGTGAACACAAAACTGACCTCCAGCACAGCCAGGAATACCCCTGCAACTCTGGCCCATTCGGGATCTGTGCTGGAGCAGGAGGGGGAGCAGTCCACCAGGCCCCAATCTCCTGCTGTGGGGAATGAGGGATCCTGCTCTCCCCCCCACAGGACGCAGCTTTGGAGCAGGGGAGCCCAGGGAGAAGAGAGATGCCCAGATCAGCGGCAGAAGGAGGCCAAGATTATTCTTCCCCTATACAGAGAGATGTGCTGGACATGGCTGTGCAAGATGACACCAGGAGGGATAGGGGGAGAGCCCTGAGATGCAGCAAGGGGGAGTGGAGAATGAGAGCCCCGTCTCTCTATTGATGACCAGGAGCTGGACTTACTGTCAGAGATTAGGTCCCTGAGCCCGTATTGCATCTATACCAACAAAAGCAGATATGGAGGCATATGTTGACAGATTGGAGAGGGCATGCAGAGCGGAAGTGGCATCCATCCGTGCTAAAGTATCTAAAATGGAGATGCTGGTCCACGCTCTTGACGGCAGATTAAAGGGCCTTGAAGAGAAAGTTGTGCTCCAACAGGAGATAGTAGATCATCAGTTCCACCAGATTCAATACCTGGTAGAAGCCATGGACGATGCAGAAAACAGGGGACGCCACAACAACATCAGGGTGAGGGGGCTCCTGGAGACAGTCGAGCCCAGAGAACTGCCATCTGTCCTGCATCAGATCTTCTCTAAAGTTCTAAAGGCTTCTCCTAACAGTGAGATTGAACTTGATAGGGCTCACAGGGTTCTCGGGCGAAGACCCACCAACCCTGACCGACCTCGCTATGTCATTTGCAGGGTCCACGACTACCGACAAAAAAAACACTATCATGCAGAGCCTCAGACAAGGAGCCAGAGTATCATACAGTTCAAAGGAGCTGCAGGTCCTGCCCGACCTTTCCTGCCTTACTCTACTAAAAAGACGGGCTTTGAAGCCCCTCCGAACGTTTTGAGAGCCAATGATATACCATATATGTGGGGGTTCCCTTTCCGCCTCCAGGTCAAGAAGGATGGGAAAACGTTGATAATTCATTTCCCAGAGGACGTTACACCCTTTTTAGCGGAATTAAAGCTTCCCCATGTGGACATCGACGATTGGCCCACTGTGCCGCTTGGGTGGTTGTTTGGCCTCCTCAGGCGGTCCGGAGGAGGGCTGGATGGCGAATGGGCCCGGAGGGGAGGGTTCTCACCCCCTTGAGACCTCTAAAAGTAGCAAGCACCTTCTTTCTGTTAAGCATTGAGCTAATATGCCAGGGTGGGGAGACTTAAACACCCCTTCATTACATTCCCCCTAAGAGACAGCACCTCACATAGAGTCATTGTTTACATCCCCAACATGTAGGGCGTTGAGTTGGTTTACATTATAACTACCAGTTTCGCAGCTTGTGTCTCGCCCTGAGCTCGTTGTCCAAATTCTTTCCTATTTTCTGCATTCCTCTCCATCTCTTTATCTGTATCTCATCTTTCCCTCTTCCTTCCCTACATTCTCCTTCCTTTCTTCCCTTTTTTCTCCCCTCTAAACTAACTTCCTCGGACCCCCTGCCTCTTTCTTTTATCTCCTTTCCCCTGGATGCTCTCCCTTTGAGATGGAGCAACTAAATATTGGATCCCTCAACATTAGGGGTATTAACATTCCTCAGAGGAGATCCCAGATCCTATACAGTATGCATAAAAAAAGAATTCATATACTCCTTGTGTGGAGACATATTTCAAAACAGGCTGTGTTCCCGTGTTGAGAAAGAGATATTACACCTCCTGGACGCACAACTTAAACCCTGACTCGAAGTCTAAGGGAGTGTTGATAGCCCTCCACAAGTTATTGAACCACATGGTTCTAGACACGGTCGCTGCTATTTCTGAAATTATGTATCAACTCTCAAGTATTTACAATTGCTAACTGGTACCTCCCTAACAGTGACCCTACGGGTTACTCTGTTGGGCATTTTGTCTGTCTTATCGGACTTTGCGGAAGGGACGGTTGTGCTTGGAGGTGACTTCAATTTCATGCTAGAAACCAGGATTGACACTTCCTCTGGCCATGGCTTCCTATCATATAGGAAAATCAATGCTTTTAAGAAATCCATCCAGGGACATCACCTTGATAGACGTGTGGGAGCATTGCATCCTACGGAGAGGGACTACACCTATTTTTCTCCAGCTCATTCCACCTATAGCCAGATTGATATGATCCTGGTCTCCCAGGGGGCTCTGTCGTTGCAGATGCAGACTTTAATTGGCCTTTGCCATGGACTGATCATGCACTGGTTTTCCTTTCCATCGATATTCCAGATGGTACTAGGAGACCCTTAACGTGCTACCTTAACGACAACCTCCTCAGGGACACCAGCTGTACATCCGAGATTCAGCGCACCAGTGACAACTTCCTCAAGATCCACTTCCCCTACTCCATGGCTATGCCCACACAGTGGGAAATCTTTTTTGACTTCAATAGATTTTTATTTGCATATATCAGATATAGTACAATTAAGACATTAGGTAACCAATGAAACATTACAAAAGGGAAAACAGAGAAACCGCACAAAGTGGATGGCACAAACGAATCATGTCTTCACACATCTCCTTTATATCGGAAGACACTTTGTCCCTACTGTCTGGATTCAAAACTCAAATAAGATCCCAGGCAAAATTGCTTCAGGATGCAGGATGCAGGGCCACTGTCATACCCTGTATGTTGTGTCTATCTTACATCATCTAGTCGTGTTCGATAGGATACATTATTGTTACCATTGCCTAATCAGGCCTTGTGAAAAAGTATAGGGAACAAGAGCCGACTTAATTATCCAGTCGGCAAGTAGGGTGTCTGAGCAACATGTTCAGAGTAACATTCTCATATTAACATCTCCGACTACGGGCTAAATACGAGGCAAGAAAAAAAAAAAAAACAAGGAGGAAAAGCGAGCAAAAACATGCAGGGAGCATAATGGGTATGAACGGGGTCAAGAATAGAATAGGGAGGGAAGACTGAGAGGATGAGACAAAAGACAAGAGGAATAGAGATGAAGAGAGCGAGAAGGGGAAAAAGAGAAAGGAAGTAAAAGGCCGAAAGGAGGGAATTCGCAGAAGAAGGGCAATCCCCAGGAGTGCCGTTGTACGAGGCCAGATGGTCAGAAAGGGATATTGAGAGCCAGGGGGTGACCCGCCCAGCAAGACCAAGCTTCGGCCACATATCTCTTGGATTTGACCTCCATTGCCAAATAGAACTCATGACAGAAAATCGAGTTCAGTTTGTCAACGAGTTCTTTCATGGATGGAGGGGATGGGTTCTTCCATTTTGCGGCAATACAGATCCTGGCCGCTGTCAGCACAAAGGTGAACAGAAGGCGAGGTATTGGAGGAAGGCCCTCCACCCCCACGTGGAGGACAGTGGTTTGGGGGGAAAGCGGACCCCTGATTCCCGTGAGGGTTTCCAGGAGTCCTGCAACCAGTTTCCAAAAAGGAGCCAGTCCCCGGCAGCCCCACAACATATGGGCCAGGGCGCCTTTACATCTGCACTGTCTCCAACACAAGGGCGAGGAGCCTGACCCAAACCTCGCCAACCTGGAGGGGGGTGTATACCAACGAAGGTGCACCTTCTTCAAGAGCTCTATGTGATTTATGCAGCTAGTAGCACCCATTGTACACCAAACCGCACCCTCCCAGTCGTCCGGATCTGCTGAAAAGGAGAAATCATTCTCCCATTTTTCCCATTGCGGCAATTTAGTCGGTGCTTCACTCTCAATTAGACCTCCATAGATGCTTGATAAACCCTTGACGACCTCTGGTCCAGAGAAAACGAACCGTAGTAAAGGGGACACACATGGAGGGCCTAGATCGTGGAAGCATGAATCCGACCTAAGGAAGTGCGTGATCTGGTGGAACTGTAAAAAGGAATGACCAAGTGAGGGGTGAGCCGACATAAACTCCCCTAAGGTCATCAATCTGCCTGAGATAAGTAGATCACTCAATTTCTCCAGACCACATTCTCCCCAGCGGGACCAATTTATGTTTAGGGAGGGAATCAACAGTCTCAATGCCCTCAAAGGGATTTCAGTAGGCGAAATCTTCGACCAACTTCTCCGCAGTCCCCCCCAAACTTTCAGCACCGCCCTCACTGTTTTTAGTAAGCTACTCTTCTGAGTCGTTCCCAAGGATTCCGCTGCCAGAAGATCCCTCACTGAATTACCAGATATTTCACTTTCCTCTATATGTAGCCACCTGTCGGATCCGTTCCCTTCCCACCAGGCCTTAGCAGCTTCCAACGTGGCCGCCTTAAGGTAGGCGACCACATCAGGGACCCCCATGCCTCCCCTAGATAGACGGAGATGCATGGTCCCTCTCCGGATCCTCGGGCGCGCACGGGCCCATACAAAATCATTAATCAAGGCCTGGAGGCGAGTGAGCAAAGCCGAGGGGTAGAACAAGGGAAGGCAGCGAAACAGATATATGATTTTAGGCAACCACAACATTCTCACCGCCTGCACCCTTGCCATCCAAGACAGGGACGAAAGTGGGTATGACCCCAGAGCTCCCCTTAAGTTTTCCATAGGGAGCGTGAGGTTATTACGTGCCACGGAGGCCGAAGGGCCCAAGGTAACCCCCAAGTAAGGTATACCCCCCGGACACCATTTGAAGGGGAAGCTCTGGGTCAAACGCTCCACCTCATCCTTCGGTACATGAACAGGGAGAACAACAGACTTCCCCGCATTCAACTTATAATAAGAGAGGTGTATAAACATCGTCAGGGACCTCATAATTCCCGAAAGTGAGGAAAAAGGGCTCGCAGTGGAGATGATCAAGTCATCAGCGTAAAGGCCAACAACGTGTTTTTTCCCTCCCACCATGATACCCTCCACACTCGGGTCCGCCCGAAGAGAAGCCGCAAGAGGCTCCATGAGTAGGGCAAACACCAGGGGGGAAAGGGGACAGCCCTGTCTAGTGCCGTTTGTAATCCAGAAGACCTGAGACAGGAAACCAGCAGAGAATACTCTCGCACAAGGGTGCGAGTACAGACTCAGGACAGCCCTCAATATGGGACCCGAGAAACCAAAGGTGCTTAGTACCTCACGGAGGTAGCCCCAATGTACCGTATCAAACGCCTTCTCAGCATCAAGGGACAGGAATACACAGGGGCCCCCTCTCTTTTCTGCAACTTCAATTAAACTTAGCATTCTCCTGGTGCCGTCCCGGGCTTGTCTCCGCTGCACAAACCCCACTTGGTCCGAGCACACTAATTGAGGAATCACTTCACTCAACCTACACGCTAAATGTTTTGAATAAATTTTGAGGTCAGAGTTCAGGAGGGAGATCGGTCGGTAGTTTTCAGGACGGTCCGGCTCCTTTCCTGGTTTAGGGATCGTTATAATCGTGGCCTCCAGGGCAGACTCCAGGATCGAGCCCTCATTTTGCCACACCAAAAAAAGTCGGAGTAAGAAAGGAGCAAGGACCGACCCGAAAGATTTGTAGTATTCATTAGCGAAGCCATCAGGCCCCGGGCTGAATTTGCCTTCAAGGACCCGATGACCGCCAGAATTTCAGAAAGGGCGAAGGGCTTATTTAGCACCTCTAGCTCCTCCGGACCAACAGTCGGGAGACCTAATCCCTCCAGAAAACTCCTTATGACGTGTTCTAGTGGTTGAGGGGTCTCGGAGTAATTTTTCAGGTTGTACAACTGTTCATAGTAAGTAGCAAATGACTCCACAATTTTTGCCGGATCCCGAACCACCACCCCCTCTGAGGTATTCATGGACGTGATCATTGACTTCGCCACCTTCTTTTTTAGTCTACGGTCTAAAAGAGCACCGGCCCTATCCCCGGCTGCATAATACTTGGACTTCAATTTCCGGAGGCCAGATTCGTATTGGCGCAAGAGAAGTGCCCGGAGCTTATTCCTGATCTCTAGAATCCGGGAAAGGAGATGGGGTGCCGGGGCTGTTTTATTTTCAAGCTCGAGCCGTTGTAAGCTATCGAGCCATTCCGTTCGCACACGTTCCCTTTTTCTTTTTGCCTGAGCCGCTTTTTGCAGGAGGAGGCCCCGGAGGACCGCCTTGTGGGAATACCACAGCGTGTCGTCCGGGACCTCCCCGTTATCGTTCAGGGAGAAGAAGTCTTGTAGCTTCCCTCCAATGTCATCTAACACTTGGGGATCTGCTAGTAGGCTGGGATTCAATCTCTAATGCCGGGGGGACCACCTCCCTCCACCCAGGTTGACTACTAACGTGACCGGAGCATGGTCCGACCATGTTATTACTCCTATCTCCGAAGCCGAACAGGTCTCCAGGACGGAGTCACTAACGAGGAAAAGATCAATCCTGGAGTAGGAGGCGTGACTATGCGAGAAGAAGGAGAAGTCCCTCTCCTCCGCATGTTGATATCGCCAGATGTCATGGAGGTGGAACTCCCGGCAAAGGGGACCCAAAGTTCCTCCCCTCCTCGCAGACGGGGATGAGGAATCCAGCCTACTTTCAACAATGACATTGAAGTCACCACAAATAATAACATTGCCCTCAGCTATCCCCCTTAACCTCCCAAACAGAGAGCGCAGGAATTTCAGCTGGCCCTGATTTGGGCCGTAGACATTCACAACCGTATAGCTCGTTCCCGCTATGTCGCAAATCAATATAAGAAATCTCCCTCCCGGGTCCAGGATAGCCTGTTTAAGTTGAAATTGGACTGTGTTTCTCACCAATATACAAACCCCAGCTCTCTTCTCTCCATGATTGGCAAAGAAGGCATTGGGGAATGCAGAGTGGTGAAGCCTATAGTTGTCACCCGCTAGTAGATGTGTTTCTTGTATGCATACAATGTCTGACGCTGCTGACTTAACTTCACGCCAGAGGAAGGACCTCTTCACAGGGGAGTTGAGGCCCCTGACATTAAGCGAAAAGAGCTTTAGAGACATCTATTACCCTTTCAATACCACCCCCTCAAGGTGCCTCTCAGCCTGCGGAAGTGGATTCTGGAGAGTGGGAATGGAGGGGAGGAGAGAGAGGAGAGGGGGAAAGAGGAAGGCAGAGAGAAGAGAAGTAAGACAGTCAGACGGGAGAAAGCAAGGAAAATGTGAGGAAGGGAAAACCACACTAGGGACTGGAAAGTTAAGGGGGGGAACTGGTTACGGGATAAGAAAACAGAAAGACTAACACAAATGTAAACAGTATCCCTAAAATTGGGATAAATAAGAACAACTGCCAATGAGGGGAAACACTGTGTACCTCCTCCCCAACCGGGTGCCAACAGGGTCCGGCTGAAAGGGCAGAGGGGCTTCAGTCCACGGAGGGATGAGATCACACGGCCCACCCGGGAAAAAAGTCAACAGTGTTCAATTAAAGAAAGAAAGAGGACCTGTCGTCCGGGACCAACTCCTATCCATTTTCCAGGCAGTCAGCAGGTACCATCTTCCCCCTCAGGAGAGCCCACATCGTGGTTAGAGTCAGACCTAGGCGAGGATCGATTGCCACCCGGGAAAACCAAATTCCATGTCTTAAGGGTCTTGCGCAGCTGAGTTGGGAGGCGAAGGAGAATCTCTTGCCTTTATGTCTGAAGTTGAGCGAAACTGGCGAGCCCCAGCTGTATAAGATACCTCTTTCCCTGAGGATCCTGCAGCTAGAGGCAAACTCTCTTCTGCGTGACAATGTGCTAGGAGACAAGTCAGGGAAGACCAGTACCTTTTGATATGGCTCAGGGAGCTGGGGCTTCTGTCTCAGCCTCTGTAGCAAGTGGTCTCTCAGTCCAGGTCGTATAAGGCACACCAGCAAAAGCCCCCTCCACAGCCAAGCCAGCCAACGGAGTCTCCGGGAGTGCAGCCACCAAAAACTCAGTGACCAAAGTAGCAAGACCAGAGTCCCCCGCACTCCCCCCCAACCCCCCCAGCCCAAAGCCACCCCCTCCAAGCTTGTCCTCCACGTGGTCCAAAACCGCCCGCACAGACCCCATCCCAGCGTCCAAGGCCGCACGACCACCAGCCAAACCACCGAGCGCAGTGGCAACATCCAACATTCCACCCTCCAGCCCCACCGTCCCCTCCCCCAAGGCCGCCAAATCCCCTCCCAGGGCGCCGACAAGATCCCCCACGTCCCCTGCAAGGGTCCCCCCCACAGAGCCCAATATGAGCCCGAGAGCTCCCCGCGCCACCAGCGCCCGGCCACCTCCCTCAGCGCCTCCAGAGTCCCGGCCGCGAGGAGAGCAGGCCCGCGCAGGAGAAGTGCGACCGTCTCCGCGCGGAGAGGGAGGGGGAGGGCGCCCAGGAGCCGGCACCATGTTTCCAGGAGCTGCTTTCAGCTTCTCTGCTCCAAAATAGTCTGTCACTCTGTTCTCAGTGACTCGGCGTCGGGAAGAGGCTCTAGGCATGTCGGGCTGCTCCAGGAGGGATCCAGTGCCAGTTGCAGGTATGCAGAAACCCGGTGGTGCCGTTAAATTGCCGCTTTTATCGGTCCAGGGTAAGGAGCTCTCCTAATGTGTGTCCAGTTCCATGAGCTGCAGGACACGCCCCTGTGGGAAATCTTTAAGTGCGTGTTGCGGGGAGTCTTAATCAAACATGGAGTGAGGCTCAAGAAACAAAGGGGGGAGGAGGTAGAGGCACTCCTTCTAAAAATCTCCAACCTGGATAGAAAGCACAAGCAGTTTTCTTGCGCTGCTACTCTCGCAGAGCTGACTAAAAGTAGAGAGGAGCTTAGGGCCTTATTAGACCAGAAGTATCTCCGTTTTTGCTATAGATTGCAAAGTCACATGTATGAATACTCGGACAAATGTGGCAGGTAACTAGATAGAGTCATACAGGCAGCAAGGGAGCTTCTGGGAGACTTGGATTTGGCTATTGAAAGATGTATATAAGAGACACAGCCCTGCCTGTCCTTCCAGGGAGCACTACTTCGCTTCTGGAGGTATGACTTCTCGGAAGAGGAGATCGCCACCATAATTAAAGATAAAAGCCCTGGACCTGACGGCTTTACTCCAAAATGTTTTAAAATGTTTTCTGCCAAATTGGTCCCATTTTTAACTAAAGTGTTTAATGTTGTCTCTCCCCGGTCCCCTTGGGTTCCCCAGTGCTGGAAGCCCATATAAGTGACCTCGCTAAAACTGGTAAGGACCACACTTGTATCACTAATTATAGGCCAATATCCCTAATCAATGTTTTTATTAAATTATTCTCTAAGACTTTGGTTAACAGGCTTGGCCCTTGGCTTCCTGGTTTAATCCACATAGACCAGGTTGGCTTTGTAAGAGGTAGGGAGGCCAGGGGCAATACAAATAAGCTGTTCATTCTAATGGACCAAGTGAGGGCTAACTCTGTTCCGATGTGTCTCCTTTCTGTGGATAAGAAAAACCAAGAAATTGTTGCGCCACACTGAGAAAGACACCTTTAGTGTCAAAACATTTTGTGGCGAGGAGACCTGTAACTTCTACTGTTCACAATAAATTTGAAAGGTAATATTCGATAAGAGCCCAGTGCCTGTTTCTGTCCCTAGCGCTCATTTTATCATACCTTTTTACTTCATATCGTCCTTTCTGTGGATGCGGAGAAAGCTTTCGATCGGGTGGACTGGTAGTTTATGATGGCCTCCCTGCGGCAGATTGGTCTGGGCGATAGGTTCCTGGGGAAGATTGCCTCACTATATGGATGCCCATCAGCCAGGGTCAAAGTAAATGGTCTTTTATCCTCACCATTTCTCATCAACAACGGCACCAGGCATGGTTGCCCTCTATCAACTCTATTATATGTCATTACAATGGAGCACTTGGCGATAGTTATCATGAAAAATCCACATATATACAGTATGGGTTTCCGGGTCCGGATAACCAATATAAGGCCGCGTTATTTGCTGGCGATCTCCTGCTCTTTGTCTCCCCTTTGTGGTGAAAGAATTTGAGAGGTTAGGTCGCCTTAGCAATTTTAAGGTGAACTTCAGCAAATCAGAGGCACTATACGTCAATTTCCCGACCACGGACGTATATTTTATGAAAGAAAATTTCCAGTTTAAATGGCAGACTTATGCTTTAAAATACCTATGGGTTTGGATCTCTAGGGATCCCTCGCAGATATTCTCTTTTCATCCCTCTTGGTAAAAACAACTAGGAATTTAAACGGGTTTGATAAACGTTCTTTATCGTGGATCGGGAGAATCAACGTGATTAAAATGGATGTCTTGCCCCGGTTTTTATACCTTTTTCAAATGGTGCCCATTAGTATACCAGCGTCATTCTTCCAGAAACTCCAGGTGATTCTGATAAAGTTTCTTTGGGGATCCCGGAGGCCAAGGGTAGCAGTAAATACACTATATAGACATAAACACAGAGGCGGGGCAGGGTCATCCAACTTTAAATTATATTACAGATTGGCCATTTTGACTGGTTGATTGGCAGTATAACAACAGCTCTAAACAATGGATCAGCTTGGAGCAGACCTGTTCGAGGGTTACCCTACATAATTTACCCTGGGTTAGCCCGCCTAATAGAGGACATTTTGGCCCAGGTTAAGATGCTCTACGGGTCGCCCTTCTGATTTGGGACCAAGAAACCAAAAAGAGACGCCCTTCTCTGGGTAGAGAGCCCCTCACACATTTCTTTAATAATCCAGAGTTTCCTCCTGGAGTGGGAGTAAAGCATTTCTTGAATTGGAGTGTGGTTGATGAGCCTCGCTGCCACCACATTTTGAAGGGTAATGCTCTGATGCCATATGATACCTTTGTTAGATCGGTTGGTGTTGTTCCCTGGATGGAATACGCGCAGTTTAAATCATTTATACAGAAGTGGGAAATGGAGCCCGACTTCTCCTCCCCGCCGTCCCCATTTGAGCGGTTGCTCCTACAAAATTCTCAACCTGCCCACTGTGTGGCCTTAATTTAATACATATTTAAATCATACTGGCTCGGCAGACCAACCTAAATATATCAAGAGGTGGGAGGAGGAGCTGGGGATCACCATTTCGGGGGAGGAATGGGACAAAGCATTTGTCCTGTCACATAAAATGTCCATGGCCTGTCAAGCCAAAGAAAATTTTTTTTAAATCATCGCCAGATGGTATTGTTGCCCGATTGATCTCCACGTGGCGTTCCCCTCTGTGTCTGATAGGTGCTGGAGGTGCCTGGTGGAGAGGGGAACGATGACTCATATTTGGTGGAGTTGTAGCAAAATACAGCCCTTTTGGAAGAGGGTCTTCTCCGCATATAAGGAGATAAGTGGCGAGGCTGTGGAGGCATCACCTCAGATTGCGTTGCTCTCTATCTTCTCGGGTACCATCAAGTCGCAGAAGAGAGATATTTTGCGGTTCTGCCTAGCAGCAGCTCAGACAATCATTCCGCGGCATAGGAAGCAGGCAGTTTGTCCCATTTTGACAGACTGGATGAAGGAAATGCACTGTCTTTGTAGGATGAAGGATCTCACTGCGGAACTGAACTGCACAAGCGATAAATTTGTAGTCACATGGGCACGATGGACGATATTTATTAATTGTCCGAGATATTTGGAGACCTTTGGTCCCTCCTGACGGGGAGTGCCCAATCCCTACAACCCCTCCCCGTTTCTGCCTTTTCCCTCTCTCTTTCCACATATTTACTTCTCTTCGCGTCTCATCTCCCTACCCTTCCCTGACCCTTCTTACCCATGCCCACTTCCTATCACCTGTAATACCTACTGACACGAGCTTCCCTGAGAGAGATGAGACTCTACTTCTTCTCATATCTTAAGAATAAACCAACTACCCCCAGCTCGAGAGGAGCGAGCTTTAATATAATTAACTTAGTTAACACAGTTGATAAGTTTATTATCGTTAACTCGTTATGTTTTGAAACAAATGTGCTGAATGCATACTGTTCGCTAACTGCATTTCCTCCTTAGTGATTACCCGCTATTGGATAAGAATTGCGAACTTTAAGTAATACACAAGAGACTCTTATTACGCTGGCATTGGGCCTAGGCAATATCAGAAAATGCACGGTTGATTTTCTTGCATGCTTTCTTCAATAAAGACAGATTAAACATATATTATCATCAGTGCAATACTAAGGAAATCCTGGAAACACAACCTGTTGGCGGCCCTCGAGTCCTGGAGTTCCCATTCCTGGTCTTATCACTTACACAATACAGATGCTGCTCACGGTGGAATCTAAAAGGTAAAAGGCATTGATCATAAATAGACCTGATTTCTGCATTATTACAGCAGACACCTGCCATGTTTTGAGCTACAAACAACCCTGTGCACATTTGCTGGGCACATGCAGCGGTTGCCACAGATGGCAGATTAAAAAGAAACATTTCTTTACAATAGTCTGGAATCTTGCTGTCTATACCTACTGACTACACTATGGTATATCTGATTTTTGCAACAATATTATCTATAGTAGTTAAATAATGGTGGGTTTTATCCCAGGCTACCTATGGTACTTTACCTTGCTTTTACTGGAGAAAACATGACACGTAGGCACAATTTTATGCTTGCGAATTTCGCAGGCTATAGAAGAATTTTAGTCTACCTGTTTGCTTTAATCTTTCACGGTGAATACATACTTCTTACTTTCATTTTAGATTTTTCCGTCTCACCAGAAGCCCAAATAGCTCTAGGCAAATTTCTTGTCACCGGCCTGAGGGTGCCATCAGATGAAGCAGCTTTTCTATCTTGCAGTAGAAATTTCTCCCTCCTTTCAGTATCTAAGTGACAGATTTCTGGTTATATGATCTTTTTTTTCTTTTTAGTTTTTTTTCATCTTAGTTTTTTTTTCTTGTCTGCAAGCTATTTCACAAGGACGAAATATGGACAAAAGCTTCACTTTTATTCATGAAGGAAGAATAATTACTAATTACAAATGTACTTATTTGAATTTATTGCTCTTATTAACGCTATTTATAAGCACGTACCAAGAAAAATATTGCTGACTTATATTATGCCTCCAGAACAAAGCTTAGGACCCCTATTCTATTGATGGGTAGGGGGTCTCGCAGTTAAAATCCTCATTTGAACATGTATTAACTACTGTATACAGTGGATAGACAAAAAAGAAGAGACGTGAATGACTAGACATTGGATTTTCAGGAGGCGGGATAAGTGAGGGTGAGTATTAATCATTTTTTGTCCATCTCACATTTATCATTTTCACATAGTTTTATATCATTATTACATACTAGGTTTATTATGATACAAAAAATAAGAAAAAATTCCAGCACCTCCTCCATATCCAAGAAAGGAGAAAAGTTAATTTAAAATGTCCATTTTATTGTAACACATATTAATATTTGTAAGGTGAAACCTTAGGCGTTTCAAACCTATAGAACAGTGATGGCGAACCTTTCTGAGGCCGAGTGCCCAAACAGCAACCCAAAACCAAATTATTTAAGGCGAAGTGCCAACACGGTAATTTAACCTAAGTTCCAGCAGTGGTAATCACAAGCGCTGCACAGGGGGGAGAGCCAGCAGATGCTAACTCTCTTCCCTGTACAGGGCTTGTAGTCCTGAAACATGATGATCAATTCAATTATTTTAACAATGAATTGATTTTAAACTTACCTTTGCAGTCTTCTCTTCTCTTCAGCAGTGGTCAGACAGCTCATGTGTACTGCACATTGAAGCTGAGCCGCTGCCACTGCCCTTTCTAGAAACAGCAGGTGGATTGATCTGTATGGAAAAAATGCAGAATATCAGACAGATAGAAGATATATTTTATCATGGAATGCAAGCGGATTTCATGCTGAAATCCTGGTCTCTTTCCTTGTAGCTATGGGCTCCATCCTGACCCTCTCCTTGTAGCTATGTGCTCCATCCTGACACTCTCCTTGTAGATATGTGCTCCATCCTGACCTTCTCCTTGCAGTAATGTGCTCCATCCTGACCCTCTCCTTGCAGTAATGTGCTCCATCCTGACCCTCTACTTGCAGTAATGTGCTACATCCTGACCCTCTCCTTGCAGTAATGTGCTCCATCCTGACCCTCTCCTTGCAGTAATGTGCTCCATCCCGACCCTCTCATTGCAGTTATGTGCTCCATCCTGATCTTCTACTTGTGCATGTGCTCCATCCTGACCCTCTCCTTGCAGTTAGGTGCTCCATCCTGACCCTCTCCTTGCAGTAATGTGCTCCATCCTGACATCTCATTGTAGTTATGTGCTCCATCCTGACCCTTTCCTTGTAGTTATGTGCTCCATCCTGACCCTCTCCTTGTAGTTACGTGCTCCATCCTGACCCTCTCCTTTCTATGTTCTCCGTCCTAATTCTCTCCTTCTAGCTATGTGCTCCATTCTGATCCTCTCCTTCTAACTATGTGCTCCATTCTGAACCTCTCCTAGCTATATGATCCATCCTGACCATCTCCATGCATTTATGGCCCCATCCTGACCCTCTCCTTGCAGTTGTGCTCCATCCTGACCCTCTCCTGGCAGTAATGTTCCTATCCTGACCCCCTTCTTGTAGTAATGTCTTTATCCTTATCCCCTTGTAGTATGCCCTATTCTTGTCCTCTTCGGTAATGTCCCATCCTTGTCCCTTGTGGTAATGTCCCCATCCTGCCCCTATCATGTAGCAATGCCCCATCCTGCTGTAATGCCTATCCTTGTCCCCTTGCAGCAATATTCCCCATCCTGCAGTAATATGCCACATTCTTGTCCCCTTGCAGTAATATGCCCTTCCTGCAGTAATGCCCTATCCTTCTCCCTTGCAGTAATATGCCCCATCCGTGTCCACTTGAAGTAATATGCCCCATCCTGCAGTAATGTGTTTCATCCTTGTCCACTTGCCATTAATATGCCCCACCCTTATTCCTTTGTAGTAATATGCCCCATCCTGCACTAATGTGCCTCATCCTAGGCCCTATGCAGTAATATGCCCCATCCTGCACCAATATGCCCCATTCTTGTCCCGTTGCAGTAATATGCCCCATCCAGCAGTAATGTGCCCCATCCTTGTCCCCATCACATAGTAATATGCCCCATCTTGCCCCCTGGTAGTATTGCCCTATCCTTACCCCATCACATAGTAATCTGCCCCATCCTTGTCCCCATCACATAGTAATATGCCCCATTCTTGTCCCCATCACATATTAATCTGCCACATCCTGCCCACATCACATATTAATATGCCCATCACCCCCAACATAATTAATATGCCCCATCAGCCCCATTACATAATAATATGCCCCATCAGCCCCATTACATAATAATATGCCCCATCAGCCCCATCCTAATAATCCCCATCACCCCATCACATAATAATATGCCCCATCAATATGCCCCATCACCCCATTTAACTATTGCCACCATCGCCCCATCACATAATAATATGCCCCATCACATAATAATATCCATCCTGCCCATCATAATAATGCCATGCTGCCCCATCACAGAATAATATGCCCCATCCTGACAGCTCTTAGTAATGCCCCATCCTGCCCATCACAGAATAATATGCCCCATCCTGCCCCCCAGTAGTAATGCCCCATCCTGCCCCATCACAGAGTAATATGCCCCATCCTGCCCCCTAGATAATATGCCCCATCCTGCCCCCCACTTAGTAATGCCCCATCCTGCCCCCAGCACAGAGTAATATGCCCCATCCTGCCCCCCTTAGTAATGCCCCATCCTGCCCCAGCACAGATATATGCCCATCCTCCCCAGCACAGAGTAATATGCCCCATCCTGCCCCCCTTAGTAATGCCCCATCCTGCCCCCAGCACAGAGTAATATGCCCCATCCTGCCCCCTTATAATGCCCCATCCTGCCCAGCACAGAGTAATATGCCCCATCCTGCCCCCTTAGTAATGCCCCATCCTGCCCCCAGCACAGAGTAATATGCCCCATCCTGCCCCCTTAGTAATGCCCCATCCTGCCCCAGCAGAGTAATATGCCCCATCCTGCCCCCCTTAGTAATGCCCCATCCTGCTGTAAATAGATGAAAAAAAGTCATACTCCCCTTCCTGCTGCAGTTTCCTCTCCTGACATCTTCTGCAGTGTCTTCTCCTCCCGACCCGCGCTGAGTGCGGTCACTGACGCCGGCGCGAGCGGAGGGCGGGGCTAGGAAGAGTGTCGGAGAGAGGAGAAATGTCTCCTCTGCTCCGACACAGCTTTGAACTGCCGGAACCGCGGCGCACGCCGCAGATCAAAGCGGCAGTGTGGTGGCGAGGCCGCGTGCCAGTGGAGGCGGCTCTGCGTGCCCTCCCTGGCACGCGTGCCATAGGTTCGCCATCACTGCTATAGAAGGTTCTTGATCATGACCCATGATTAAGAACCTTCTATACATTTGAAACACGTAAGGTTTCATCTTACACATTTTAATATGTGTTACAATAAAATGGACGTTTTAAATAAACTTTTCTCCTTTCTTGGATATGGAGTAGGTGCTGGAATTTTTTCAATATTTTTTCATGAGTTTCTCATTCCTGGATTGCTACCACGGATCACCCGTGTACATGTGTACCCTCATGGAATATACGGGTAGCTGAAATGTATTCCTTTTTTCTGGTGTATGTTTATTATGCATTTGATGTGAATGAAATAACTTTGACTCAAATTAATTTTCCCTGGTAAATGTATGTGATCTGCCAGATTGAGTCATAGCAATAAACTATTTGAAAGTGCAATAGGTTCTTATGCAGGAGAGGAAGGATTAGCAGAGAAGCAATATAGTGCTCACCTTGTATGGTTGTGACCCACAACCAAATGAAAGCATTGGGGCAACACAGAAAACACATGCACCAAGGCAAGTCGATTATGCAGGATATCGGGAAAATGGTATGAAATCCACGCTGCTGCCAAATTCAATGCGATTGTTGTACCCAGTCAGTGTAATCGTTACATTCGTATAAGTAGTTCGTAATACTCACCAGTACAGTGTACATCAATGGGAAAGGCGAGTGATTTTCTGCTAGAACCTACAAAGATGTCTGAGAGGGCTGTAAAAAGGCAGATATGGCTGATAATGTGCTCAAACTGCATGGGAACTGTGTGAGACATAATGTAGACTGTGTCTGCATACTGTTCTTCCATACAGCTGTCTGCTCTGAGTGACAGCATTTAGTGATAGATGGTAGAATAAGTAGATCGGGCTTACCAGACTCCCGATCAGCTCAGTCTCCTATGCTTCTAATCAATCACTTAAGGGGCCACCCATTAAGCTACTTGCATATTCACTGCACTGACCAGCAAACAGCCAATCACAGGCGCTCACACTCTGTGAGCGCCTCTGTGATTGGCTGTTGCAGTCAGAGTGCATTTCCACAATCTGGATGGTGGTTGTGCTTGGTTGTCATGCACTATAGTGTATGGCAACCAACATGCTGTCTTAGGGTGTTAAATAAGTAATTTTAAAAAAGTGTGGAGCTTCGCAGCATTTTTAAGTTTAGCTCTATGAAAGCAGACAGCTGCAAGCTGCCACCCTCAGCTGCATAATTTTACCTTGGCTGGCAAAGGAAAAATGTGTGCTCTGTTCTATTTTTGATTGCCAGTCAAAGTAAAACTAGGCAGCTGAGGGCTGGTATTCTCAGCAAGGTGAGAACCCATTGTTTTAGGTCACCCACATGTTAAATAGCAGCCCGCAGCCACACCTTAAAATGGCACATTCATCTTAGCGCCATTTCAATAGAGCTTTACCAGGCTCTTCAGCGGCCCGGGGGTGGTGGGCCGCTGAGTAAAAAGGGGTTAACACCAGCTTTTATTGCCAGCTGGTATTAAGGCCTGAGATTCTTTATGTCAGGCCAAGCTAGACCCGGCCATTAGAATCTCAAATAAATAGTAAAAAAGACACAACACAGAAAAATTATTTTATTCAAAAAATAAACTACATACACTTAGTGACTCCATCTGTGGTAACAGTGACCTCACCACTTACTATATGACAGCGCTGAGACCTGTGCTATATATAGTAAAGCAGTAAAGTGTAGGTCTCAGCACTGCATATACTAAGCAGTGAGGTCACCTTGCCATAATAACTGCTGTTGCTAAGGACTGTGCTGAGACCTGCGCTATAGTAAAGCGGTAAAATGCAGGTCTCAGCCTCTCATACAGTAAGTGAGGTCACCATTGCCATAATTAACCCTGTTGCTATGGACTGATATGGGCAGGGCTAGGGGTACTCAGACACCGGGACTGATGGCTTCCTGGATGGGGGATCATGGGTGGTCAGGTTCCGGTTCGTGCCTGGTTATCATTTGAGTTAGATGGTGGGGAAAAGGGAATATTTACAGAGGAACGTGACGCCACCTGTAGTTCCCGGTAAGATAAGTACCGGCCACTGAGGTGAGGGTGGGTGCAGCAGAGTATGGTACAGCTCCCCACAGGTGGAGCTATTACCCCAGGGCAGCAATGATGGATGAGGATGAAGAGGGATGAGGGGAGTAGTTGTTGTTATTCTTACCCCCCGATGAGCTGCTCTGATGGTGCTGAAGCCCTCCGGGTACCGGCGAGAAGAATTACAGAACCAGTTCAACTTTAACTCCACTTTACTGGGTACCGGCAAATGATATATGAAACACGGTACAGTTTGGTTTTTCAGGGGTTTGTCGCCAGTTCAAGGTTCCCTGTTATGGAGTCTCTAGGTGTTCTTCCCTCTTTGGCTTTCAGGGTCTACTTTACTCTTCTCAGTCTCTACCACCCTCGCAGAGCTCTCCCGCCAGTCCCCTGATCTCCACGGTGAAGCATGAGTTTCCTTTATCAATACGGACGGGAGGCCAAGTAACCAAATCCTCCCGCCACTAGAATCCGGACCATTGCTCCTGTGATCTTGGATCTATTTTTGGTGCTGAGGGGCAAGGTACCTTGTGGCGCTGTCAGTTACCCGGTAATGATGGGCCCGCAGCTCGTCAGTCTGCAGTCGGAGATGAACTTCTGACCGCTTCGGCTACCCGCACTGCCGATGCTTCCCGCAACATGACCAGCCGGCCCCAACCAGTCCTGGCCCTTTCCTCCTGTCACTGGGCCCTCCTGTCAGCGATGCCGTCAGGCTCGTCCTTCCTGACTGCCTTCCCAGCACTGTCTAATCTAACTGTCACTCAGTCCCACTACTCTACCCTAGGCTCCACCCCCCTTTTTGGACCTACTAAAATCCGGTCCCCCCTATTCTAAGTGGTTTAGTCCTAGTGTGTGTAAGAATAGACTTCCTAAGTTGAACCTTGAACTGACAACTTTCCAGTGTTACATTTGTTGATGAAGTGCAATACTTCCCTGTGGCACCTAGCCAGAGAGGCGCTACAGGACAGCAATGAGACCTGTGCTATAGTAAAGCAGTAAAACGCAGGTCTCAGTGCTGTCATATAGTAAGCGGTGAGGTTACTGTTGCCATAGTAACAGTGGTTACTATGGCAATGGTGACCTCATGGCTTACTATATAGGCTAAATTCACACACAGCATTTTGGCTGCAATTTGTGATGATCCGTTTTTGGTGCAGAAACTGCACCAAGAATTGGTCCTCACAAAACGCAGCCTTGTGTGTGAATTCTACGCTTTTTACTCACCTCCCTTCGCTACCAACGGTAAACTCCAGCGATGTTCTCATCCAGGAGATTGCAGTGATTAGTGCCTCTAGGATCCTGATCATGTGACTGAATGACGTCACTCAGGCCAGGTCCTCAGGCACTGTGAAGGGAACTCTCGCAGGTCCTGCAGACTCCAAGATGAGATGACTGCAGGACCAACAAAAAGAAGATGAGAAACTGGAGGGGATACCAGTATCTTTAAGGTCAGGACTCTCATCGACACAGGTAGGTGCGCCGGGAGGGTGGAGTAGAGGAACACATTAAGGGCTCATGGTACCAGAAAAATTGTTATTGAAGGTGCAGGAGCCAAAGAACAAATGGAGAAGGATGAAGATAAAGAGGTGATGGGCACAGTCAGGAGATGAAATTATTGCCCTTTTTGTTGTCTGAGGTTGTAGGGATAGGATAGAATAGAAAGCTTGATTGTTACCCTGCCACAAACACAACACGGACTTGGGCCTCATAGATGCTCAGACACATGAGCACCTTCTTGCTGCACTATCTACAACATGATGCCATATTGTTAGGATTCAAATTAGTGTTGACTATTAGGTTGCTACACTCTTGGATCCGTGGTACAAGAGTAAATTTAGCCAGATGCTTCGTAGCCTGGACAGGGTCACGCACATGCTGGAGTATCAAAAATACTTGAATACAAGATTAGGACTGGTTTTCCTCAAGGTAGCAGTGAGGGGAACAGTATGTGCGACGACCACTAGGGCCAAGGGGATTGGAACCAGGCCGGTCAGTTCTTTGAGAGGTCACGGTAGTGGTGTTCCAGCTTCATGGCCCTGGGCATGCAGTAAAGGGGAATATTTGCAGGGGATTGTTTGTGATGCTACCTGTGGTACTTGGCCAGGGATGGCCGACGCTGCAGTTCCAGAACGCTGGGGCAGATGGTAGGGCAGCCTGGATGGTATTGCTCCCCTCAGTGAGCAGAGCCCCAACAGATGGGAAAGTCTATCTCAGGGATGGGGCTGTGATGATGAAGTGTGCTGCAGGCCGTAAAAGGAGGAGACAGACACAGTTTGTAAAGTTCTTTACCTTTACTTTCTGATCAGACAAGATCACCCAGCCGGGTGCCGTGTTCCTCTTTAGTTCTAGCCACTGTCCTGTGGATTATCCATGGTTTGTGGCCGCTGCTCCTGCAAAGCCAGTGGCCTCTGGTTTTCCTGGTCAGGGTCTCAAGCACCCAAACCAGAATGTGGCCGGCCTCCTCCGGAAACCAGTCCCTCCAACCGACTTGGGTCGGGACTGGATTGCGGCACACGGGTGGATCCCCCACTCCCATGTCCCCTAGGACTCTCTGCATCCTGCGTCCGCTCCGGACGCCTTCCTCCTCTCAACTCCTCAATGTTCTCTCTCTCTCCTACCACTAACCCCACCTCCTGACCAGAAGATGGGGCCTCTCTTTCAAAAGGGTCTTCCCGTTACCCCTGGCCCTGATTTGGGATGAGTGTGCAGCTCTGTGTGTCTCGGGTTTAGAATCCTCCTACCCTGGGAACGGTGACACCACATCTATAGAGTAGGTGCAGCATCACTGTGGCGACCAGTCCGCAGGGGTGCCACATTCCCTCTTGGCAAAGCACAGCTTGTCACGGGCTGCAAAACTGGTACAAGATGTTATGCAAATAACTTACAATTTTTCTTGTGCACATTTTAACAACAATAACAACAATATAAACGGTCTCTTCCCTTAAACGTTACTCAACTATATATAAAGATATAAAAAATGCAAAAGGGAATAAAATAAGTGCAAGTTCAATACAGTCTTTGCTAGATCACCAGAACAGATTGTCCTCTTGCCTTGTAAAGTATATTTTCAGTGGGAACCGCCCCAACCCACTTTGTTCATCCCAGGACGTGGCTACGGTTTCTTGGCCTGCCCTCATTTTGCTGTTTGGCCAAGCCAACGGTTTATGTTTAGCCAGAGTGATCTGTCTTAACATACAGCTTGTCCAGGTAAAGTGCAACAATGTCCATACATGCACCTCACCATGCCGGCTTGAAAACCAACAAAAGACACGTTTGAGAAGTGCAACTATATACATCGAGAGTCCTTATTATAGAATTGTCCATAATCAAATTGTTCATTGTCATTAGATTTAAACTTTTTTACAACAGGCCTAGCTGGCTAACTAAAATGTTACTTACTTACATATTTACACTGGTTTCTACATCTTTACTGCACAATATGTACACTATCAACAATCATGCTATTCTAAATACCTAACCAGGTTACACTATCTACAGCTCAGTAGCTATACACACTTATAAACGCTACTAAACCTATCTAGGTAATACGATGTGCATTTGCTCATTATTGTGGTCTCACTTATGCTGATGCTTCCACGGCATCATAGTTACACCTCCTCTGCCAGAGAGTACTTGCAGTCCTCCTCTGTAGTCGCTAGAGCACAGAAGACCCCTACTAATGCCTTGTTGTTGGGGTGACAGGCTGTACCGTGACAACTTGGGCGGTCGGCCGGACCTGGCAGCTGGTGGCAGTGTTGCTGGCGCTGCAGGTGTCGCAGCCGATGCTGAAGCTGTAGAGGACGCTGCAGGTTCAGGGACTGCTAACGTGGAGGCAGCACCTCCGCTAACACCTTTCTCACACTAAGGGCACACCACCCGGGGCGGCCTATGTGCCAGGTGTACTCCACTCATTTTACCGGGTACAGGTCTCGTCCAGGAGACCCCCTTAGGCAGATGGGATCCCACATCCCTTCAGTTTACAAAAAGTTTGTTGATCATGTGGGGCTCCTTGATAAAGCCCTATCTGGTGGCCTCCGGTTTTCCTGGTCAGGGCCTGGAGCACCCAAACCAGATCAGGGCTGGTCCTCTCCGGCAACCTGTCCCTCTGCCCAACTCGGGTCAGGACCAGATTCGGTGCACACAGGTGGATCCCCCAATCCCGTGTCCTCTAGGACTCTCTGTCCTGCATACACTCCGGATGCCTTCTTCCCCTCAATCCTTGATGTTCTCTCTCTCCTATTGCTAACTCCTCCTCCTGACCAAAAGATGGGACCCTCCCTTTCAATAGGGTCCGCCCGAATCCCCTGGCCCTGATTTGGGATGATGTTGTGTGCGGCTCTGTGTGTCTCAGGTTTACAATCCCTCTCCCCTGGGAATGGTGGTGACACCCCACCTATGGAGTAGGTGCAGCATCACTGTGGCGACCAGTCCACAGGGGCGCCACATATGAATCGCATATCTACACTTCCAACCTGGGGAATGTCGAGTTATTAGTGCAGAAACATTAGCTGCAGGTGTATACCTGTCAGAAGCAATTTCTGTGGATTGTTTGACCATTTTTTTTAACCCCTTCACCACCCGGTAATTTTTCGTTCGTTTTAATTTTTCATTTTTTGCTCCCCTGCTTGCAAGAGCCATAACTTTTTTATTTTGCCAACAATATAGACATATGAGGGCTTGTACTTTCAGATGCAATAATTTATTTTACCGCACAGTGTACAGGAAAATGGGAACAACATTCCAAGTGTGGTGAAATTGCAAAAAAAGTTCAATTATACGTTTGTTTTTCGTTTTTTTTTGTTCTCCATGATCCTTATATGGTAAAACGAATGTAACGGTGTGATGCCTCGGGTCGGTACAAGTTTGTAGATACCAAACATGTATACTTTTACTGGTATCTAACTATTGAAAAAAAATTCAGAAGTTTGAAAAAAAAAAAGAATCACACTGTTTGCTCCATGTTCTGCAACCCGTAGCATCCCAATGGTTCGGGATCTCGGGCTGTATGATGACTTATTTTTTGCAGCTTGAGCTGATGTTTCTAATGATACCAATTTTGGGTGGATGTGCTGTTTTGATCGCCCGTTATTGCATTTTATAGCTATTCAATAGTGTAGAAAATAGAGCCGCACTCACCATTAGTTGATCTTGCAATCGTTTTAATCTTAATTCAGTCCATAAATGTGAACATTAGCAAGGGAGGGGGTGCAGGGACGGAGTACGACGGCCTGCCGTTTCGCGGTCGTGTACCGCTTCGACGGGTCCTCACATTTATGGACTGAATTAAGATTAAAACGATTGCAAGATCAACTAATGGTGAGTGCGGCTCTATTTTCTACACTATTGAATTGGATTTACTGCACATGTCAGCACCGCCAGAGAAAGCTGCATACGTCACAGGAGTGACAGCCCGATTTAGTATAATACGTGGAGTGCCCGGTGTTATCTGTTTGCTATAATTTTATAGCTATGTTGCGGCAACCAAAAAAAACGTAATTTTGGCGTTTGGACCTTTTTTCCGTTACGCAGTTTACGGCTCTCATAATTAATTTAATATATTGATAGATGGGGCATTTCTGAATGCAGCAATACCAGATATGTGTATTTTTTATTTTTTTAACACTTTTACTTTGAATGGGGAAAAAGGGGGTGATTTGGACTTTTGTGTTGATTTTTCATATTTTAAAAAACTTAATTTTTTAATTCATTTTTGTTTTTACAATGCCCCATAGGGCGCCATAGTGCTGCAGGGTCCGATCAGTTGTGTCATGTCCCGATGAGAACTTCAGGACATGGTACTTGCTTTTACTTTATGTGGTTGGCAGAGCCTGCCAACCCCTGGCAGGAAGCTTTCACTGATAGCTTCCGGGTTCACACCAGGACCCGGGGCTATCACGTGAGCACCGGAGATCCCATGATCTAATTGCGGGATCTCTGATGCAGGCGGGGAACAGCGGGATCCCCGCGCGGCAGTTTTGGATCCCGCTATCAGGTTTTGCTGTGTTTTTGCTGCAGGGGTATTCCCTTGCCCCTTAACTTGTGAACAATAAAACTGACTTTACTAGTTATCAGTGCTGGAAAAGTGTGATAGCTGCTCATACTTGGCACACTAGAAATGTCCATTTCTATATTTATTCAGTAGCCACGTCATGATGTATCTAATTACTGGGTTCCAACCCTAACAATATTAGCCTTATGTGATTTTATTCTCTATCAGCAGGTTCCTATCCACCCATACAAATTGAGGTTCCTTTAAACCCATCGATAGGCAACATCTTAGCACAGGAACCCAGTAATTAGATACGCTGTGATGTGACAACTGAGCAAATAAAGAAATGGGCATTTTTGTATGCTAAGTATCTTAATGTTTCATATATTTCCTTAGCAGTAATGCTTGTCTATAGTCTTACATACATGGTTTGTCAAAGATAGAAGAAAAAAATCAATAAACTGCAGTCTCCATTTGCCATTAAATCCCTGACTTTATTTAAGGTCCTTCAAAATCACATTCAGGGACGAAAGACCACAAAGCTGTACTGGGAGGACTACATTCATGATTTGCATGTTTTAGCATTTCAGAGTGCAACAGTTTTTTTCTAATAATATATCATGTTCAGTTATTCACCTGCTCACACTGCATGTGAGGGAGTACCATCAGGTTCCTTTTCATATTTAGATTATGGCGTCATGCCTTCTGAACATTGACCCCTCCCCCATTAGCCTTAGGTGATTTTCTTCATCCAACCATACAAATAAAGGTTTCCATCCATTGTTTGCAAGCTTTAACATTTCAGAGTGCAATTGTCTTTTCGTTATAATGTCATGTTCAGTTATGCACCTGTAAACACTGCATGTTAGGGAGTACCGTCAGCTTTCAAAAGTCACTTCATTTGCAGTTGTAAATATGGGGAAGTCTCTAAACAATACCCAAAAAATAATCCCATGTGTTTATACAAGATAATGACTTTATTCAGACAGAAAAGCAAAATGCCATCACAAACCAAGTGAGTACAAACCTAGAAACATATATCAAAAATACAGGATAAAAAAATCACAATTAGTGCTTCTTATCAAGATTAGTCCTGTCTAAATCTGGTGAGCCAGATTTATTATCTTTTATATACACAATATTATTTTTTTGGGTATAGTACCGTCAGGTTTCTTTTCTTACCGGAGCTTCCAGAGTTACCTCAGACAGACCATCAGCATTGGTGTGTCGCGGAAAATTATTATTATTATTTATTTATATAGCGCCATTGGTTCCATGGCGCTTTACATAAGAAGTGGGGGTAACAACGACAGGTACAGTACACATGAGCAGTCAATGCTTGCTGATACACGACGGGAGAGGATCCTGTCCACGAGGGCTCACAGTCTATAGGGGTGGGGGTACACGATAGGGTGGGGGAGCGCCGAGCGTTTGGTGGAGCGGCGCTGGGTCTCATCATATGTTGTAGGCTTGTTGGAATAGATGAGTTTTGAGGTTCTTTTTGAAGCTCTTGAGGGTAGGCGAGTGTCGGACGTGCTGGGGGAGAGAGTTCCAGAGTCTAGGGGAGGCGCGGGAGAAGTCTTGTATGCGGTTGTGGGAGGATGAGATGAGGGGGGAGGAGAGGAGGAGTTCTTGTGAGGAGCGTAGGTTGCGTGCGGGTTGGTATTGGGAGACCATGTCGGAGATGTAGGGGGGGACAGGTTGTGGATGGCTTTGTAGGTCAGGGCTAGGATTTTAAAGTGAGGTCTTAGGGAGGTGGGGAGCCAGTGGAGTGCCATGCGGAGAGGGGAGATAGGGGAGTAGCGAGGAGGCAGGTGGATTAGACGGGCAGCTGAGTTTAGGATACAGCGGAGAGATGCACGGGAGGAGGCAGGGAGACCGGTCAGCAGTAGGTTGCAGTAGTCGAAGCGGGAGATGATGAGGGCGTGGACGAGAGTTTTGGCGGTGTCATGATTAAGAAACGGGCGGATACGTGAGATGTTCTTGAGTTGGAGTCAGCAGGAGGTGGCGAGGGCTTGGATGTGGGGCTTGAAGGAGAGGGAGGAGTCGAGGGTGACCCCGAGGCACTTTGCGTGGGGGACTGGGGAGAGGGAGCAGTCATTGACTCGGATTGACAGGTCTGGCAGAGGGGGAGGGCGGCTGGGGGAAGACAATGAACTCTGTTTTGTCCATGTTCAACTTGAGGAAGCGAGCAGAGAAGAAAGATGAGATGGCAGTCAGGCATTGGGGGATTTTAGACAGAAGGGAGGTGATGTCGGGCCCGGAGAGTTAAATCTGGGTGTCGTCGGCGTAGAGATGGTACTGGAGGCCGTGGGACTCGATGAGTTGACCTAGGCCGAGGGTGTAGATGGAAAAGAGTAGCGGTCCCAGTACCGATCCCTGGGGGACGCCAACAGTAAGGGGGTAGGACGAGGAAGAGGTGTGGGAGTGGGTGACACTGAAAGTGCGGTCCGTAAGATATGAGGAGATCCAAGAGAGGGCGAGGTCAGTGATACCAAGGGATTCTAGGATCTGGAGTAGGAGGGAGTGGTCGACTGTGTCGAAGGCGGCGGATAGGTCGAGGAGGAGGAGGACGGAGTAGGTGTTTTTTCTGCTTCGCGGTCAGGAGGTCATTGGTGACTTTAGTGAGGGCTGTTTCGGTGGAGTGGTGGGGTCGGAAACCGGATTGCAGGCGGTCGAAGAGGGTGCGGGAGGATAGGTAGGAGGACAGTTCAGAGTGGACGTGTTGTTCGAGTAGTTTGGAAGCGAAAGGGAGAAGGGATATTGGGCGGTAGTTGGCGACGGATGATGGGTCGAGGGAGGGTTTTTTGAGGATGGGTGAGATCAAGGCGTGTTTGAAGGATGAGGGAAAGACGCCAGTAGTGAGTGATAGGTTGAAGAGGTGGGTTAGGGCAGGAATGAGGGTGGTGGTGAGGTTTGGGATGAGATGGGTAGGGAGTGGGTCGAGGGCGCAGGTGGTGAGGTGAGATCGTGACAGGAGGGTGGAGAGCTGGGCTTCAGTCACGTTGGAGAAGCTTCCCTTGGTCGAGGAGGGTTGGGCGGTGATGGTGGTGGGTTGGGGGGACGTTGGGCCAAAGCTTTCTCTAATTTTGTCAATCTTGTGTTTGAAGAAGTTGGCGAAGTCGTCGGCGGAGATGAGGGGGGAAGGAGGAGGTGCTGGGGGCGGAAAAGGGAGTTGAAGGTTTTAAATAGTTGTTTGGGGTTTCGGGACAGTGTGTTTGATTAAGTTAGAGAAATAGGTTTGCTTTGCGGCGGTGAGTGTGTCCTTGAAGTTGGAGAGGGATTGCTTGTAGATGGTGAGGTGGGCCGTGGAGTGGGATTTCTTCCATCTCCGTTCAGTGACCCTGGACGTTCGGCGAAGCTCTTTTGTGAGAGAGGTGAGCCAGGGTTGTCTGAGTGTGCGGGTTTTGGTGTGGGTGAGGGGGGCAGCCTGGTCGAGAGCCGCAGTTAGTGTGGAGTTGTAGAGGGTGGCAGCAGTGTTAACCTTCCTAGGGTTATTCCCGAGCCTGACTCGGGGTTAACATTCACTACCAGAAGCGTTAACCCCGAGTCAGGCTCGGGCTTACCCGCGTTCGCGGCAGATGCGGTAAAAAAACCGCATCTGCCGCACTTGCCGCACTTGCGCCGCACTTGCAGCGCGGTTGCGGCGCGGTTGCGGTAATCTGCATAGTAAAGGGAACCAACCACCTCGGATGACCCTCATACACTGATAATATGTGCCCCTGCAGCCTAGTAAACCATTAGCAGCACTGTTTTTGTGTGATCTTATAAACTTACATGCCTGCGTACTTGAGGGCGTCTCCCTGTGTGTGCTGGCACTTGTGAGCTGTGCTCGTCATGCCTGCTCTCCCCTCCCTTATGCACGCCCCCTCTCAGCCTGCTATAGTGATGTGAGGCTGATTGCGTCATAAAGGGGCGGGGCTACCGGGCTGCGCGATTTAGCCCCGCCCCTTTATGACGCAATCAGCCTCACATCACTATAGCAGGCTGAGAGGGGGCGTGCATAAGGGAGGGGAGAGCAGGTATGACGAGCACAGCTCACAAGTGCCAGCACACACAGGGAGACGCCCTCAAGTACGCAGGCATGTAAGTTTATAAGATCACACAAAAACAGTGCTGCTAATGGTTTACTAGGCTGCAGGGGCACATATTATCAGTGTATGAGGGTCATCCGAGGTGGTTGGTTCCCTTTACTATGCAGATTACCGCAACCGCGGCGCAACCGCGCCGCAAGTGCGGCGCAAGTGCGGCGCAAGTGCGGCAAGTGCGGCAGATGCGGTTTTTTTACCGCATCTGCCGCGAACGCGGGTAAGCCCGCTTTTAGCAAAAAATTCAAGACCTAAACAGACCGCCAGGGAGGTTACCGTCGGGTGAGGAGGCGAGGTGTGTGAGAGGGAGGAGGGAGTGGGAGAGTGAGTTGAAATCGATGAGTTTAAGGTTTCTGCGCAGGTGACTGAGTTTCTGGAGAGGGGGGGTGATGTAGGGGGAAAGAGGGAGGAGAAGGTCAACAGGTTGTGGTCAGATTGGAAGAGGGGTGAGTTTGAGAGGTCGGTGAGGGAACAGAGGCGGGAGAAGATGAGGTCAAGCGTGTGGCCGTCTTTGTGAGTGGCTGAGGAGGACCATTGGGAGAGGCCAAAGGAGGTGGTCAGAGATAGGAGTCGGGAGGTAGGCGGGTCGGGGGTGTCGATGGGGATGTTGAAGTCGCCCATGATGATGGTGGGGATGTCGGAGGAGAGGAAGTGGAGAAGCCAAGTGTTGAAGTGGTCAAGGAAGGAGGCGGTGGGTCCCGGGGGTCGGTAGATGACCGCGAGCTGGAGGTTACAGGGGGAGAAAATGCGAACAGAGTGCAGTTCGAAGGAGGGAAAGGAGGTGGAGGGAGGCGGTGTAGTGGGGATGAAGGAGCAGCTGTCGGACAAGAGTATACCCACACCACCGCCACGGGTGCTATTAGGGCGTGGTGTGTGGGAAAGTGTGAGTCTGCCGTAGGAGAGGGCAGCAGGGGAGGCTGTGTCGGCGGGGGTGAGCCAAGTTTCGGTGATGCCGAGGAATTTGAATTTATTGGTGATGAAGAGGTCGTGGATATAGGAGAGTTTGTTGCACACTGCACGGGCATTCCAGAGTGCTCCAGACAGGGGGACTGGGGTTGGGTGAATGGGTATAAGGTTGTGGGGGTTGCGAGAGTTTGTGATGGGGGATGGGCGTGAATTGGAGGTGAGTGGAGGGATGTGGTGGGGGGGTCCCGGGTTGGGGGATATGTCACCTGCAAGTAGGAGAAGCAGCGAGAGGGTTAGGAGGTGGGAGCAGGAGAGTTTGCGTGGGGGCCGTGCGTGTGTGGAGAAGAGGGATTGGGTGTGGAGGAACAGTTCGGAGGAGGGGGTGAGGTGGATGGGTAGGCAGGATGGAGAGATCACTATGGCCTTGGTGCGTGGAGGGATGTTCGGGGTTAGGAGGAAGTGGAGTAGGATGGGGGTGAAGGTGAGGAGGAGGGGAAACAATCTGCGGATTGGAGGAGTGTTGTTTGTCGGCATCTCGTGAGTGATGGAGTCTGTGCAAACTAAGTCTTCCGTGTGATTGGCAAACGTGGTTTGGTTCTCTCACAGCAGTGCTTCAACTGCTTGTCTGAAAGGAGCAAGCCAAGTGCATAGATCTCCTCTCATGGTTCACTTCTTTGGAACACTTTTGGAACCAGAGACCACTGCAGATAGCTAGGGATATCAGGTCATCCAGGGAGGAAGGAACATCCCTGCTGGTCAGTTTGTCCTTGATTCTTCCAGACAGATCCTCACAGAAGGTGGCTACTAGCACTTCATTATTCCAGCCTAGTTTGGAGGACAGGGTATGGAAACAGCGTACTGGTCCAGTGGGGTTTTCCTGGCAAAGCCTCAGGAGAGATGATGCTCCGAACAGATGTGACATCAGGTAGGTCACTTTGGAGCAATCAGAAGCAAAGTGATGAGGCAAAAGTACAAAGTACAATGAGCACTGGTTGAGAAAGCCTCTGCATTGCTTAGGGTTACTATCAAACTGTGGAGAAGCAGCCAGACGAGGCCCGTAATATGGCGTAAGAATCATAATCGGAGCTGGAGACTGAGTAGAGGCAGCAATCTGCAGCGGGCTGATCCAGATAGGCGCTTGCCGATCAGCACAACCAAGGACAGACACATATCAGGCACTGTACCACATTGCTCAGGCTTCTTCCAAATGGGAAAGGTGCCTAAAAACTATACTTTATGCTTCACATCCATCTTTTATCCACCTGAGCCTGTTAACTGGATTGAGCTGTCAAACTCTGACAGCACAATCTAACATGCGCCGTCAGGGATCACGCTATTCCCTGCAGTCATCGGCTACCCCATGACGTGATCACAGAGCGCTGATGTGTTGCAATGAAAAGGGGTCAGATGATAACCCCTGGTGCTGTGATGATGTACTTCTTGTGAATGCCAGCCTGGCTTTCCAGGGGACAATCATTTGTGCAGTTCCGAGCCATGCATCAGTATGGCTCTGTACAGCACAAGCAATCAGACTGTGCAGTGTTGAGGCACCCTAAATTGGATTGTAAATTAAATAACAAGTGAAAAATCCAACTCTGCTACATCCGAAAGCTGCAGCGACGGAAAACGTGATCACTCACTGCAACTTCTGGGACACACTGACAGCCACGGGGAGCCCTCGGCTATGAGACAAGGTGATGTCACTGAGTTCACCAGACTTTATAGCCATGAGCTTCTCAGCTGCTGTCACTGAGTTCAGTTGACCCGCTTCCATATGGACAGATTGTGCCACAATGTCTCGCAATCCGGAAATTTGGCAGAGGTTTAATCTGAGTTCACTGAGGGCAGCAAGGAAGCCCTTGGCTAGAAACTCCAGTGAGATCAGTGACGTCACCACTTCTCATAGCTGAGGGCTCTGCCATGGCTTTCAGTGTGTCCCAGAAGCTACAGTGAGAGGTCACGTTTTCCATCACTGCAGTCTCTGGACGTAGCAGAGCTAGATTCTTTGTGGGACGTCATGTGAATTACTTCGGACCTACACGAGTGTTTGGGGTGTTAATTAAGGGGTGAAATAAGAGTGTGTGTCTTTTATTTCAAATAAAGAATTTTTCTCTGTGTTTATTTCATTTGACTTACAGGTTAGTAATGGGTGGGATATATCAAAAACCCCCTACCCATTACAAACCTAGGGCTTGATTTGAGAAATCACAGCTGTCATTAACCCCTAATATAACACCAATGGCAATGAGGATGAGCTGGGGAAATCAGCAGGATTTGGGGCATCTAATGGATGCACCAAATGTGGGGCAGCTGTGGCTGCTATTTTTAGCCTGGGGAGGACCCAATAACCATGGAACTCCCCAGGCTGGGAATACCAGCCCCCAGCTATATGCTTCATCTTGGCTGAGTATCAAATTTGGGGGCCCATTAATTTAAATGAATAAAGAAAAAACAAATAACATGGTGTCTCCTGTATTTTGCTAATCAACAACATAAAGCTCACATCTGAAGGCTGCAGCCTACAGCCATCAGCTTTATCTGCGCTGAGTTAAAAATATGGGGGGACCCCAGCCCATTTTTTCGAATTATTATTATTTTTATACTAGTGTGTGTAGGGCAACAAATCACAGACGCCGGCAGAGGATGATGGTGCAGTCTGAATGCAATCAATCACAGATGCTGTCACAGAGAGAAGACGAGGGAAGCAGAGGAATATGCATAAGGTGACAGCAGTGTGGAAACTCGAACGGTAAGTATAATTATTTTGCTTTAATACCCATTTTTCACCGGTAAAGCTTGCAGATTGGCTGCACTGCAGCAGTTCAACAAGCTTCATCCACAGAAAAGGAGGGTGGGGCACTCCCTGTCTTGCTAAACAAGAGAATGAAAAACTGCAACTGAGCCAGGGCACAATGTGAACGGGTCTGTAGGACTGCGTTCACACCACCACATAACTAGACCACAGTGGTGGTGTGAACGCAGTCCTACAGACCCGTTCACATTGTGCTCAGTTGCAGTTTTTCATTTATTCTTTTGTTTAGCAAGACAGGGAGTGCCCCACCCCTCCTTTTTCTGAGGCAGGCACATAAAGTGCTGTCTGCTGCACTGTGTCCATATTGGTTTCTGGCCCATCTTCACCCTGCATCCATGAGGTATATTTATACAGCATCAGGTTTTAAATTAGTTAGATAGGACCGTTCTGATAAGGGTCACTGTGGTGAGGTGGAATGGCTTACGTACATTTTTTTGCAAAAAAACTTATTAATTAAGTACCCTGTTTTTGATACTGATTTTTACTAAGCATTTGGTTTTTATTACCTTTTTATAGCAGTTTACTTCCACACGTTATACTGTTTTTTTCTGTGGTCTAGTTATGTGGTGGTGTGAACGCAGTCCTACAGACCCGTTCACATTGTGCCCTGGCTCAGTTGCAGTTTTAAATTTATTCTCTTGTTTAGCAAGACAGGGAGTGCCCCACTCCTCCTTTTCTGAGCCAGGCACATATTGGACTCTGGCCCGTCTTCACCCTGCATCCATGAGGCATATTTATACAGGATCAAGTTTTAAATTAGTTAGATAGGACCGTTCTGATAAGGGTCACCGTGGTGAGGTGGAACGGCTTACGTACATTTTTTGCAAAAAACTTTTTAAGTACCCTGTTTTTGATACTGTTTTTTACTAAACACTTGCTTTTTATTATTACCTTTTTATAGCAGTGTACTTCCACACGTTTGTCATAATGTTTTTTTCTGTGGTTTATGTATTGAGATGAGTTCAGTCCTCGGATGTACTATAAGTGAACTCTGTCCAATTTAGCTGTTGTGTTCATTCATTCATTAAAATCCTATAAGTGCAACCAGCTGCCAAGGGTCCCCTATTCTTTTAAGGGGTATCTCAATATCAAAACAATACCAAATGTCTAACTAAAGGGCTGCTGTTCTTTTAATGAAGTGTCATTATATCAAGACAATACCAAGTGTGTAACAAAAGCTCATTTACAACATTATGAAATTTAATGATAAAGAGTATCAAAACATAATTGAAGAATTGGGCAGAGTGAGAATTGAACAGCGTACAAGACTCATTGAAAATCAAATAGAAATGTTTAATAGGAAGCTTTAAAAACGTTTAATTCTAATACAGGCAGAGATAAAACAGCATAAAAAGAGAAGTTTTTACATGTCAAACAAAATTATGACATGGGTCTAATTTCTGACTGGAGCAATCGCAGATTGAAATGCCGCAAGCATTTGAAGAAGAAAGGCAATGAATATTTGACTACTGATTCCGATTCTAGTATGTCTGAGGACTCAAAAACTTAAACATTTGAAGGCTAGGAATAATTCAAGAGCATACAGAAGGTACAGATCCAATGTCCCTTTAGGAACCAACTCGATGTGGATGTAAGAAGTAAACAAGTAACAAGAAGTGACAAATTCAGCAGAAAAGAAAATAAGTGTTGTAGAAATTAGAAGTAAAACAGAACCAATTGATGCTGTGAATGTGGTGAATGTAATGGGATCACATCTGGATAGTGAATTGTGTTTCACTTGTATCCAAAGCATTAAACTTTAGTGCTAATAGGTGAATGAGAGTAGAGGAGAATGTACTTTGGGTTGAAATATTGTCATATCCTTAGTTGTGATAACACACATTAAAGAAGAATCTTTCATATCAAGATTGGTTGTTTTTACCAGACATCTACATAACTATTAGTGACTTGTCTTAGATATTGATGTAGCTAAAAATTGATTTTTTTTTCAATACAGTAGATCATTTATAGCTACGCCAGGTAATACTACTGACACCAACAAATAATTTTAAACTTTGTTGTCTTGTTCAGTGTTCAGAATACTTCTTTCTATACCTTTATCCACTCGGCAAGATTGGACTTGACAATATGAGTTAATAATGAGCACTGTGAAGAGGCGCATTGTGGTGTAGATTTAGTGGCCTTCAGTATTATAGGGTAATGGTGAAACATCTATGTCCCATTGAAAACCTACTTCAAACTCTGCTGAGAGATATTTATTTTGTTTGCCAAAGGCATAAAAAGGCTCGGTTTATCTGTGGGAATACACACAATGCATTATTGAAGTCTAAACGTAGTTTGGACCTAGTTTTTGGAACTATCTGTATCAAGAACTGCAGTGATCAAGGGAGATACCTGAAGGTAACACTGTCACATTACATATGTATGTATTTTGAGTTATCTACTTCAATAACAGGATTAAAGATTCCTAGGATATTAAATTCAGATATAAAAAGGTGTGTGAGAAAGGGCACACAAGAAAAAGACAGCACAACTACACTCTAAAAAGTTTTACTATACTTTGTCTTAACTTCTTTTACCTTGTGAGACCTGAATGCCATAGTGAGGTGCAGCATATTTCAAAGGTTGTATCCTCTACTGAGAATCAAGGCTTTATGATTTGTCGTGTAGACAAGAATTTGTGCATTAGTCTGTTGCTTTAACAAGAACAAACAACGATTCAACTACATAGAAGCTGAAAGTAGTGAAAAGCCAAACTCTTCTAACATAAGCCACAAACAAAGGTAATCTGAGTATTAGCTAAAATGTATAATTAAAGGCTACATTATTGTTTTTAGCTATACCAACAATACACATATTTGGATCACTTATAAGTACCATTGGTTCCTCTCATGTACAAGAGTTCTGTTATTACAAACTGTCTTGACTTTGAGTCTTTTATACTCTGGTTCTGATGTCAAACATGATCCAAATGTAGTGATTTATTACAGTGTGGTACATACAGTATCTCCTTGTGCTCCTTGCATCTTTTCTATGGGCTCTCCACATGTAAGCACCCATTGTTTTCTGAATGCTCCCTCATGGATTATATTATTTTTAATAATTTGCATGTTGCCATGTATGCTTTATGTAAACAACTCCTATACCATTGTGTAAGCTCCTAACTATATCAACATGTCCAGTACATTTATCACCAATGGTGACCTGGACATATGAACTTCATTACCATACATGAACGATAATTATAAATACTTCACTTTGATTTATGTTAACTTGACAATTATCCATTTTTTTTTAATTGGTGTTAATCATGTAACTAATACTATAATAAAGAATATTTGTATTTTTTTTATTTTTTGGAAGTCATTTTTATAGGTTTATAAATTCAGTTTTGAGATTACATTGATAGCTCATATTTAGGACATGTAGCTCTGCGACTTAGGCCATTTCTTGTAGGTGATTATTAACTTAATTGATAACATGCCAAGGTGCGTGTGTATATTTCTGTGTCTGGCGCTCACACTTAATGATAGATAAATTGAGATGTTTTAAAAATGTTGTTTGCATTTTTCATCATTTGCATATAATTAACATGTCTATCGATCCTGTGATTTCCATATTTGCACTCCTTTTCCTTCTTTGTGTTCATACTTGATTGATAAGGGAATGTATATTTGAGTATTGTAATTTATTCAATGACACATTTAGTGATGCCAGTGAAAACTTTTCTGTTAGTTTCATCTACAGAATGTCCTGTAGATAGGTATTTTTCTAACATATTGACTTTTAATTTTATTCTTGCAATGTTGATTTAAAAGTGCCCCGCGGGACTTAAGCTGTAGGGTATTATATGATGAGCTGTACATATGAAAACAAAAAAAAACACACTTCGGGGCATATCCTTTCTAGCTTTGAAGATTTCATTGAGCATTTCATCTATTTTACACTGACCCTGCCAATCTTCTGTGCAGTTTCTCTTAGATCTTGCCAAGAAAAAACAAGTAGCATAAAAAAGCGGAGAGTTCATTCCTTGTTTCCTTGTCTGAGAGTCAGCCATACGCATCATGTTTATCAGTACCCAACGATGGACAACAACAGATAAGTAACTTCATCATTAATGTGCACTTTGCATACACACTGTCGGTGACAATTTTTAATTGCTAGGAAAGACTGTAAAAATGTATTCTAGCTGTATTTCAAGTCACCAAAGCAACTTTTTTTTAATTTGTAAAGAATGGGAATCTGTTAGACTGTAAAATGGGAAATTCATCCAAACTAAAGAAAGATGCATATAACTTCAGATCTTGAGCTTGGTATGAAAGTTCTACATAGACCATAAGGAACATCAACCTCATGGCTATGAAGTCATATGCTACCATATGCATGTCTATTATATGGAGTGTGAGGATTAAAGAGATGATCAAATTTGCAGTGACTCTGTACTTCTGGAAACTTGTGGAGCCTTACATTCTCATGATTCACCAGTGAGCAAGCGGTCATGTGACTGCAAGTATTCAACATCCAACTAGACGTGCGTGGCTTCTTTCAATTTACTATATTGCATTGAGTGAGGTCACGCACATCTAGTCTTCAAATTGGCTGCATATATATGTAGGGGTGTGACCCCTATGAATGGTTAATGCATGCTATAGTTTTAAGAGACAGTGCTTCCCTGCATGCTGAGTGTTGTGGCCTAGTCATCCCCCCTCCCTGAATTGTACAGATGGACTGATCCAGTTCAGGAAGTGTATGAATCATACAAGCTGAAAGTGAAAGTAAAGTGAGCAGAGGGAAAGAGACAGCTGAAGGCTGCCAGCCTGTGTGTGTAAGACAAGACACGCTGCCTAGAAGTGTCCGGGTATTTAGGCTTTGGGAAAGCAGTGTTCTGGCTGCAAAGTGACTGCAGGCCGGAGAGTGAAAGAGCCCGTGTGCCACAGTCCATTCTGGGAAAGTACAGCACACAAGTACTGTCAGAACAGGGGCGGGCAGATACGGCCCTTACGACTCATTAAATCCTGGTTGAGGCAGTGGGCCAAAGTAAGGAAGAAAGCTATGCGTCTGGGTTGGTGCACATCCAAGCCACCAATCCCAGAGGGGACCCAAGCAGAGAAGGGGTACTGGTCAAGGTGGTGCAAGACGTACAGTGCTTTCTTACCAACATACAAGAAACGCTAACCCAAATGGAATGGAAAATATGTCCTTCACTGGAAGCTCCTACCCAGCCTTGCCAGTCCCCTGTCAGTCCTATTTGTTGACTTCCATGGTGGAACCAAGCTATCCTGGCCTGTCATGCCTATGCAACCTCGCATCTGCCCGACTGGTATGTGACCAGTATGTTCAGTCTTTCCTCACATCAGCCTCCAGCGGAAGGAAAGACACTTACTGCAGGAGATGTGAGAATTGGGGGCTACTTGCCAGAGGGTGCAGCAATAACCCCCAAGGGCGCCAGGAACTGCCGTTAAACTACCAACCCCTCAGTAGTGTGACACTGCGGGGGAGGCAAAAAGGCAGGCTGCTCCTCAAAATAACGAACACCTGATCACCGGGTGGCCAATTCTACACACTGAATTTAAGGGTATCCCTGTGCACCCTGGTTCACAAGTGATGACGAAGTTCAAGGTATACTTTAATGAACACTTCCAGACACTGGCAAGACCAGAGAAAGAAACCCTGATTCAGGTGATGGCCTCTAATCAACAACCAGTCACAGGGGTAGTGTAGATCACTGTTCAAATCTGCACCCAAGAAGTGGAAGAAAAGAAATCCTTATAGTCCCAGAACCCATCAAGGAAGGCATACCTGTAATAATAGGGATGAATATTCTGCGTGAAGTAGACCAGATTATGTTTCCCAAGAGGGGACCTGACTACTGAAAATGGGCTACTACACATAAGCCTTCCCAAGAGTCCCTTCAATGACTGATCCACATCTGTGGGACGCAGAAGAGTATTCTGGCTGAATAGTCAATAGGGGTCATTAGGGCCCCTGGGAAAGATACAATATAGTCTTGAAATAAGGAAGACGGCACTCACCGGTCTGTTGCTGTGCTTTTATTCAGGGTGCAATATTGACATGGTGCAGGGAGGGGGGTGTATAGCTGAGGTGATGATGGCACCGTTTCGCGCAGCGTGCACTTCCACGGGTCACAAAGCGTTCTCTCAGATAAGCCGGCAGCATTGGTGCCCCTGTTCCTTCTGTGCTTTGATCCCCTGGGAAAGAGCCTGTGATTCAAGAAAGTATGTTACACCTCTCAGTCAGAACTTATGGCAACCTTGGGGAGGGATACAAATACTTGTCGAGCCTGTGGTCCCAGGTGGAGTGGGACAGAAAGTTATAATAGCCTGTATGATAGCTGTAGTCTAGCAGGGGCATGTTCCTATTAGAGCTCTGAATGTGGACCACAGTGAAGTCATCGTGCCGCGTGGGATCTGGCCCACGTATACTTACATAAGCTTGAAGTGATGATCGAGAAGGAAATAACTTTGTTGCCGGTAGAAAATTCAGTGTGGATATTGGTAGTCACTGCAGGGGCCAAAGAGATGCCAACCTCAGAGTGTAGTGGATGAACCATACTCGAGCAAATGGAGGTGAATGCAAAGCCTCTTGGTACTTTGTGCAGGCAATAGAAGCTATACTGTGGGAAAATCAGGCCACATTTGGTCGCCACGCTGAAGATTTTGGATGCACCAAAACTATCACTCATGAGATACCGAGAGCGTACACTTGCCCAATCTGAGAACAGTACTGGCAAATTCCTCCCAAGATGTACCAAGCAGTAAAAACATTACTAAGAAAGATGTTGGAATCTGGAGTAGTGCAGAGTAGTCAGAGCCCTTGGGCAGCTCCGGTGGTGCGCTTGAAGAAGAATGGGACCATTTGTTTCTGTGTGTACTATATAAAACAACACCTTCACTATTTGAAACTCGTACCCCTTACCCTGCATTGAGGAATTCTTGACAGTGCTGGGGAATGCCAAATACTCTTCCACATTAGATCTAGCAAGTGGATACTGGAAGCGTTCATCCTCCCTATGGGATTCTTCAAGTTTAACCGGATGCCATTCAGACTCTCCAACACTCCAGTCATGTTTCAACGGCTGATGGAGAAGTGCCCGGGTGACCTGAATTTTGAAGCTACTGCAATTTACCTGAATGACATCACAGTATATTATCTTGTTCCAGGAACAAATTGCCCTGCTTGGACAGGTAGTCGGATGGCCGCAGGCGCATAACGTGAAGGGAGGCAAAGAAGTGCTACCTCTTCAAGAGAGAAATTGAGTATCTGTGCCACACTGTGTTGCAAGATGGTGTCTTACCTTCCCAGGAAAAGGTTGACGCTATACAGCAGTGGCCAGTCCCTTTAATCGTGTGAGAGATGAAAGCCTTTCTTGGACTCGTCAGGTACCACTGCTGGTTCGTCAAAGACTTTGCGAAGTTGGCGGGCCCCCTGAATGAGTTGCTGAAGGGAACAGTCAGAGTCCCAAAGAACCAGAGCATCCCCTGGACTCATAGACAAGACGAGGCCTTCCAGGATACATATGTAATCATGTGTAACCATGAATTCTGTTGTCTACCAAAAAATGCTGAAGGGGAATATCCGGCCATCTGTTCAAGACCTCAAGCTGAAGCGCAATTGGGTTATGCAGCAGGCCAATGATCCAAAACACACCAGCAAGTCCACCTTTGAATGGCTTAAGAAAAACAAAATTAAGACTTTGGAGTGGCTTAGTCAAAGTACTGACCTCAAGCTCATTGAGATGCTGAAGCAGTTTCTGTAGTGTTCATTTTCTCTTCAAAACTTGCATTAGTTTCCTATGTACCACACATATATCCTTTAGTCATTCTGTTTAGTGTGCAGCGGATCATTACTATTATATATTGTTATTTTCTAGCTAGCACCTAAACATGCAGGTGTGCCAGTCTTCATCATATTATTAATGAGATGCTGTGGCATGACCTTAAAAAGAAGTTTTATGCTCGGAAACCATTCAATGTGGTTGAATTACAACAATTCTGCAAAAGACTTAGGACACTATATACAGTAAACACACACAGAGCAAAGTATATACAGTATATATGCACATAGTACACTATACACATTATGTGTACACAGAGCACTATATACAGTATATATACAATGAGCACACTATACACAGTGTATATACACAGAAACACACTATACACAGTATACAGTTGTGTTTAAAAGTTTACATACCCCACCAGATTTTATGCTTTCTTTGCCTTTTTTCCAAGAATATGAATGATAACACTAAAACCTTTTTTCCACTCATAGGTTAGAGGTTAGGTGAAGCCATTTATTGTCAAACTACTGTGTTTTTTTCTTTTTAAATCATGACAACCAAAAACATCCAAATGACCCTGATCAAACGTTCACATACCCCAATTTTTAATACCGTGTATTGCCCCTCCTACACTGTGTGCAGAATTATTAGGCAAATGAGTATTTTGATCACATGATACTTTTTATACATGTTGTCCTACTCCAAACTGTATAGGCTTGAGAGCCAACTACCAATTAAGTAAATCAGGTGATGTGCATCTCTGTAATGAGTAGGGGTGTGGTGTAAAGACATTAACACTCTATATAAGGTGTGCTTAATTATTAGGCAAATGCCTTTCCTTAGGCAAAATGGGTCAGAAGAGAGATTTGACGGGCTCTGAAAAGTCCAAAATTGTAAGATGTCTTGCCCTGATGAAGTTGTGAGATGTCATGCCCTGATGAAGTTGTATTTACACAAACGAAATGCATAGGCAAGTGGTTAAATAAACAGAGTATACACCATTACTCTGTTTGTCATCATTGGAGGTCAGCGCGGTGATTCTTATCAACTCAGCTCTGTTTGTTCATCTTATCTTCCCTTGGCTGGGCACTGCTGCGACCTCAGGAGAGAGCTGCCAAAGTTGGTTGTGTCTCATACAACCTGACCAGGTGAGTCTTTCCATAGAAGGGGACACATGGTGGCTAAACTAAGAGGATATCACTCTATGTGCGCTCCAACTATTTTATTTTGCAGAGGGTTGCAGCAGTCTTGAAATTGCCAAACTTTTGAAGCGTGATCACGGTCGCAAGAAGCTGTTGGGCAAAAAAGGCGCAAAATAACGCCATGAATTGAGGAAAATCAAGCATGAAGCTGCCAAGATGCCATTTGCTACCAGTTTTGCCATATTTCAGAGCTGCAACGTTACTGAAGTATCAAAAAGCACAAGATGTGCCATACTCAGGGACATGGCCAAGGTAAGAAAGGCTGAAAAACGACCACCTTTGAACAAGAAACATAAGATAAAGCGTCAAGAGTGGACCAAGAAATATCTTAAGACTGATTTTTCAAAGGTTTTATGGACTGATGAAATGAGAGTGACTCTTGATGGGCCAGAGGCTGTATCAGTAAAGGGCAGAGAGCTCCACTCCGACTCAGAGCCAGCAATGTGGAGGTGGGGTACTGGTATGGCTGGTATCATCAAAGATGAACTTGTGGGACCTATTCGGGTTGAGGATGGAGTGAAGCTCAACTCCCAGACTTACTGCCAGTTTCTGGAAGACAACTTCTTCAAGTAGTGGTACAGGATGAAGTTGGTATCGTTCAAGAAAAGCATGATTTTCATGCAGGACAATGCTCCATCACATGCATCCAACTACTCCACAGCGTGGCTGGCCAGTAAAAGTCTAAAAGAAGAAAAAATAATGACATGGCCCCCTTGTTCACCTGATCTGAACCACATAGAGAACCTGTGGTCCCTCCTAAAATGTGAGATCTACAGGGAGGGAAAACAGTACACCTCTTGGAACAGTGTCAGGGAGGCTGTGGTGGCTGCTGCACGCAATGTTGATTGTAAACAGATCAAGCAACTGACAGATTCTATGATGGAAGGCTGTTGAGTGGCATCATAAAGGTGGATATATTGGTCACTAATTTTTTTGTTTTGTTTTTGCATATCAGAAATGCTTTTTTCTAATTTTGTGCAGTTCGATTAGTTTACCTGGTGAAAATAAACAAGTGAGATGGGAATATATTTGGTTTTTATTAAGTTGCCTAATAATTTTGCACAGTAATAGTTACCTACACAAACAGATATCCTCCTAAGATAGCCAAATCTAAAAAAAAAAACACTCCAACTTCCAAAAATATTAAGCTTTGATATTTATGAGTCTTTTGGGTTGATTGAAGAACATAGTTGTTAATCAATAATAAAAATAATCCTCTAAAATACAACTTGCCTAATAATTTGTACACAGTTAACATCAATGACAGCTTAAAGTCTTTTGTGGTAGTTGTGGATGAAGGGTCTTTATTTTCTCGGATGGTAAAGCTGCCCATTCTTCTTGGCAAAAGCCTCCAGTTCCTTAAATTCTGGCTTTCTTGCATGAACTGGTGCTTGAGTTCTCCCCAGAGTGCTCAATGATATTGAGGTCAGGAGACTGAGATGGCCACTTCAGAACCTTCACTTTTATTCTGCTGTAGCCTATGACAGGTCGACTTGGCCTTGTGTTTTGGATCAATGTCATTTGGAACGTCCAAGTACGTTCTATGCGCAGCTTCCAGGCTGATGAGCGCAAATTTGCTTCCAGTATTTGCTGATAACGTGCTGCATTTATCTTTCCTTCAACTGTGACCAAGTTTCCTTTCATCATAGGCCTTGTTGACACCTCTCCAAATGTAACATTTATGTTTGTGGCCAAAAATTTCGATTTTGGTCTCATCACTTCAAATTACTTTGTTCCAGAATTTTGGAGACTTGTCTCTGTGCTGTTTGACGTGTTGCAGGTGTAAGAAGGTGTATAGAGATGTGCCTATTGGTGACAACTGTGGGTTGGAACCGCGCCTGTAGCGATGACATCTGACCACTAGATGTCAGTTATACTCACTGTTAATCTAAAATTTTATAAAAGTGTTAATAAAACAATACATAAATAATTTTCTGAATGCTGTGATGTAATAGATGAACTGTGCAGTAAAAATGCAAGTTTGCTGCTAGATTTAGAAAATATTTTTATTGCATCACTTCTCTGTTTCCCTGTAGGAACTAACCCTGTTTAAGTCCGGACACATTTAAGGGAGGGGGGGGTGGCATTATTGGCTGAAGGGAAGACTCCCCCTTACTGGAACCAAGGATATGTGTCTGTTCTTCTGGTAAGGAAAAGACATATTTTTTTTTTGTTTGTACGAGTTGTTGGGTTAATAATTGTACAGTTTATTTATTTCACTTTTCTTCCCTATACAAACAGGGGTGAATTTTGTTACAATAAATCTGGTTTTTGTTTTACCTTCGTTTTGGAAGCTTATCTTTCCTGTCGGTGGCATCACTGTATCAAAACGAAGTCAAATCCCCGCTGTTGCTCGAGGTGTTAAACAGGCAAGATACTTTGTGGCATTTGTGCAGTAATGGATTTCTTCTGGCGACTCGACCATGCAGCCCATTTCTCTTTAAGTGTCTCCTTATTGTACATCTTGAAACAGCCACACCGCTAGTTTTCAGTGAGTCTTGTATTTTAGCTGTTATTTATGGGTTTTTCTTTGCATTACGAACAATTTTCCTAGCAGTTGTGGCCAAAATGTTTGTTGATCTACCTGATCGTGGTTTGGTTTTTACAGGACCCATGACTTTCCATTTGTTAATCGGAGTTTGAACACTGCTGACTGGCATTATCAATTCCTTGGAGATCTTTCTACATCCCTTTCCTGTTTTATACAGTTCAACTGTCTTTTCCCATAGATCTGTTAACAATTGTTTTGCTTTCCCCATAACTCACAATTCAGAAACATCAGCAGCTGGGTGAAAGATACAAGAGTCTCTCTGGATCCCAGAAACTCACTCAGCTTTTATGCACACACACTAATTACAAGAGAACAGGTCACAGGTGAGGATGTTACCTTTATTAGCCAATGGTCCAGTAGGAAACAGAGGGGCATTCACCCATGTAGTCTTCAAATGCTTTTATTTATCACCGGTGACATCATACGGCTTGATGGCGTAGGGAGGGTGAGGAGGGGAGCAGGAGACACTGGACAGCGCCATTTCACAATTCACTGGTGCTTCCACGGGTCCACAGGTCATTTCCTCCTGCCCCTCTTTAAATGCAAGTGGGTGGGAATATAACTAAAACCTATTATGTTGTCTTTTACAAAAAAAATAGCTAAATCAATTCTGTCATTAAGGTCAATTCATTCAACCATATATCTGAGGATATCTCTCAGATTATTACACCTTCTATGGGTGATCAGTGGTCTTTCAGTGACCATTTCTGAGAGATCCTTATCCCCCTCTAGAATATCCTTATTAGAAATAGATTATCCCCCAAAAAGACGTGTTTAAATGAAACAGGACCAGTGGGCAACCACAAATGTGGGAATTAGGGTCCATATTGTTGCTGTCATTTAACCTCAAATCCTATTTGAATAGGAGATAGGTGGCACAATGTGAGTCAGTTAATTTCTTGTAAGAACAAATTTGTAGTATAAGAAGTATTTTGCTCTTGTGGCCTGAACTATACAGGCAAGATCATCAGACCGCTTCACGTTCGGTTTAAAGAACATTTTAAGTCTATCAATTCTGGCACAAGCTCACCCCGCCTGATTAAACATATAAGAGATTGCCATGCAGGTAACCCAGAAACATTATCATTTGCTGGGCTTGAGAGAATTCTACCCTCGCCCCAAGGAGAAGATTTAGACAAAAAACTCCTCCGTTGTAAATACAGGTGGATTCTGCAAATGAAAGCTCAGGGGGTTAGTGGCCTTAAAGGGGTTGTCCGGGTTTATTTTTTATTTCATATTTATATCTAGGCTGCAAAATGTTGACAATCTGCAATATACATGTTGTCAACATTTTGCAGGGTTTCCTAGATATAAACACATTTACTGATGGCAGAGAGTGTCCAGGGGGTGTGATTGTGCAGGCTGGTCGTTTACACCTACTGTAGCACAATCACACCCCCTCCCCTATACCTAGTATGGCCAGCCACCCCCAGGCCATACATGCCCGCCCCCTCCCCACTGTACTCTATTGAATGCCACCACTCCCAGGGATCCTACTGGCCGCCCCAGCCCCTAAATCACCACCCACCCTCTGCAAAACAGCGGTCCCCAGTGCACTGATACAAGGTGCCGAAACCGCTGCTGTGAAAGCGATTCCGGCACACTGTCAGTGCAGCAGGGGACCCGCTGCATATGTGTGCTGCTCTCACCCTCCATGTGCTGCTCTCACCCAGCCGGTCCCGGTCCGCCCAGTCCCGGTCCGACATGGTCCCGGTCCGCCCAGTCTCGGTCCGCCCGGTCCCGGTGTTGTACAGCCGAGCTCCACACTGCAGCCGTATCTGTGGCGCTGTGTGTGTGGAGCGGTGCCCGTCCTGATCTCCCCAGACCTCCAGTACCATAGAGCTGGTGGAGCGGTATAGAGAGGACCGCTCCACAGCCTCTGCTCTATGGTACTGGAGGTCTGGGGAGATCAGGACGGGCACCGCTCCACACACACAGCGCCACAGATACGGCTGCAGTGTGGAGCTCGGCTGTACAACACCGGGACCGGGCGGACCGAGACTGGGCGGACCGGGACCATGTCGGACCGGGACTGGGCGGACCGGGACCGGCTGGGTGAGAGCAGCACATGGAGGGTGAGAGCAGCACACATATGCAGCGGGTCCCCTGCTGCACTGACAGTGTGCCGGAATCGCTTTCACAGCAGCGGTTTCGGCACCTTGTATCAGTGCACTGGGGACCGCTGTTTTGCAGAGGGTGGGTGGTGATTTAGGGGCTGGGGCGGCCAGTAGGATCCCTGGGAGTGGTGGCATTCAATAGAGTACAGTGGGGAGGGGGCGGGCATGTATGGCCTGGGGGTGGCTGGCCATACTAGGTATAGGGGAGGGGGTGTGATTGTGCTACAGTAGGTGTAAACGACCAGCCTGCACAATCACACCCCCTGGACATTCTCTGCCATCAGTAAATGTGTTATATCTAGGAAACCCTGCAAAATGTTGACAACATGTATATTGCAGATTGTCAACATTTTGCAGCCTAGATATAAATATGAAATAAAAAATAAACCCGGACAACCCCTTTAATGACTGAATTGATTTAGCTATTATTTTGTAAAAGACAACAACACATTAGGTTGTCTAAATATTCTTACAATTTCTTATTCACTTGTATTTGCTGTTTTGAACTTATTGATTCTAGAACCTGTCTAGATGAAAACATTCTGTGACTTGGTTTTAAATACCTGTTCTTAATTATGTTCCCCACCCACTTGCATTTAAGGAGGGGCTGGAGGACATGACCTGTGGACCCGTTGAAGCACCAGTGAGGTGCAAAACGGCACTGTCGTCCAGTGTCTTTACAAAAAGAAGAAAATGTTTTGGTGTGTATTAAAGGCACCAGAGTTTGAATATTCAAATATAGAAGCGTGAGGAACAACCAAAAAGGACCCGTTACACAAGATTATATGCAAAAGTTATCAAACAAGCTTTATTGAACACTGAAATATAAATAGACACACACTTAAAACTCAAGTAAAAGTAGTACACAGACTACATATGAGGTGTGTGGGTATCAGCGATGCTGCAAACAATGGTCACAGGACATAGAAGTAAATATACAATAAAGTGTCTCCTGCTCCCCTCCCCGCTACACCATCTAGCCGTATGATGTCACCGGTGATCAATAAAGGAAATTGAAGACTACATGGGTGAGTGTCCTCTGTTTCCTATGAAACATTGGATGTAATTGTTACCTGCCACTGCACTGGAGGGAGCACCAGGGGCGGACCCAGACTGTAGTGGGCCCTGGTGCAAGAAATTTTTCGGGGCCCCCCCCTGGAACTCAGTGCCAGAATAGTGCCGCGGGTGTGCAGCACAGCCAGCGGCGTAGCAACTCTTTGTGGCGCCCGGGTCGGTCGAAAAATTTGCTGCCCCTTTGGTTATTGATAATCTGGAAGTATACATAGTATATACTGTCTGCCCCTATATACAAGAATATAACTACTATACTAAAACACAAAGAGAAGGGTTGCAATTGCCCACCTCTGCAGAACCCCAGTGTATGGCAACAAGCAGGAGTCAAGGAGGGCCCGGGGCCAAAGCAATTTTCGCCGCCGTGCTGTGGAGTTCATAATGCAATATAAATGCAAAAAAACTTTATTCTTAATATTATGTCACAATACCAGGATCTGAGGATCTTCTATTTCGAGGTCAGGGGCTCTCTGACGCCGTGTTGCTGCCTGTCTCGCTGTTGTCCTCTTTTGACACTGCAGTGCGGTGGACAAGAGAGCATTAACTGGTTAATAACAAGAAGTATGGAGTGTGTACTAACTGAGCCATAAATCCTCCCCATACCATGTCCAACAGACATTGTAGGATTACTATATGGATTTTAGTATTAGGGTACGGACACACTGGTGTGAAACTCTGATGAGTGCAATGTGTGATTTTCTCGCATTGCAATCAATCTCTGAGAGCACAATGACGAGTGTCGGACGCTTTTTTCTCATCCAGATTCAAGATGAGAAAAAAGTTGCAACATTCTGTGACAGTCTGCGATTCCCGCGCGAGACTCACCAATGCAAGTCTACGGGTCCAACAAAATCACGGACTACACACGGACAGCACACGAACCATCCGAGTCTGAGGCTGCGTTCACACATTGCGTATTTTGCTGCGCTTCTTTACGCGCGCTTTTTCAAAATACGCAATGTGCCTTTTGTCTGCCAGCAAAGTGAATGTGAAATTCACTTTGCAGTGTAGACTTTGCGCAAAAATACGCAGTGCGTTTATGGGAGAAAACGCAGCTCCGTAAACAATTGATATGTCAATTGTTTACGCAGCTGCTCCTGCGTATTCTCCCAGAGGGGAGGAAGAATCCTGCTTCCTCATCCCCTCTGTGACAGCCACATTAGATTTCGCAGTGTATTAATATACACTGCGAAATCTAAATTAAACAAAAGCAAGTGTATGAAAAATAAAAAAGAATGAATACTTCACCTGTCCGACGCCTTTTCCCGGTGTCCAGTGCCAAGCGAGGTGTCTTCTGCCAAGACCTGCGGTGACGTCAGAGGGGCGTTCCCGGCGCAAACGCAAAAAAGTGCAACAAAATACACAATGTGTGAACGCAGCCTGACACGTTTTTTTTCACGGATACATTCTCATTCTGTAGCTGAGAATACTGTAAAATGTTCCTGTAAATGATTATACAGTAATAGCTGCTGAGAAAAAACACAGATTGCACACAGACATCACATGGATGTGATCTGAGAGACATGTCGGACACTCGCACAGCAGTTGGTTGTCAAACGGACTAAAAAACAGATGTCACTCGTCCGACTCTCCTGGAAACAGACCGATTTTAAGGCGGCGGGAGACAGTGTACCACCATCTCCCTAGCTCCGTGCTGTGCACAGTGTACCACCATCTCCCTAGCTCCGTGCTGTGCACAGTGTACCACCATCTCCCTAGCTTTGTGCTGTGCACAGTGTACCACCATGTCCTCAGCTCCGTACTGTGCACAGTGTACCACCATGTCCTCAGCTCCGTGCTGTGCACAGTGTACCACCATGTCCTCAGCTCCATGCTGTGCACAGTGTACCACCATGTCCTCAGCTCCGTGCTGTGCACAGTGTACCACCATGTCCTCAGCTCCGTGCTGTGCACAGTGTACCACCATGTCCTCAGCTCCGTGCTGTGCAGTGTACCACCATCTCCCTAGCTCCGTGCTGTGCACAGTGTACCACCATGTCTTCAGCTCCGTGCTGTGCACCACCATGTCCTCTGCCCACACTCCACCATGTCCTCTGCACACCCTCTCTCCATGTCCTCTGCACACCCTCGATCCACGTCCTCTGCACACACTCTATCCACGTCCTCTGCACACACTCCACCACGTCCTCTGCACACCCCTCATGTCCTCTGCACACCCCCCACGTCCTCTGCACAACCCCCCACGTCCGCTGCACACCCCCCCTCGTCCTCTGCACACCCCCCCTCATCCTCTGCACACCCCCCCCTCGTCCTCTGCACACATTCCCCTCGTCCTCTGCACCCCCCCCTCGTCCTCTGCACCCCCCCCACATCCTCTGCACACACACCCTCGTCCTCTGCACACCCCCCCACACCCCCTCGTCCTCGGCACCCCCCCCCTCGTCCTCGGCACACCCACCCATGTTACATGGGCCATGTACCTTGTAAAGTCAGTCCCAGTTCCTCCTCTGGCAATTCATCTTGCCGGGCAAAATGTAGCTCCGCCCACCTGAGTCACATGTGCGTGACGTCATCGCAAGTCCTGTTTCACCCGGCATCTGTCCCCGCCGGTGGTGCTATGATCCTACCGACCTCAGCCAGCACCACCACTCAGTGAGGTGAGGGGGGCGCAATGACCGAGGGGGGGGGCCTGATGACCGAGGGGGGGCGCGATGACCGAGGGGGGGGCGCGATGACCGGGGGGGGTAGGTGTGAGGTGTCCAGGGGGCGTGTGTGTGAGGTGTCCAGGGGGCGGGGTCACCCAGCCGGGGCTCAGAGCCGGAACTTAATGCCAGAACAGTGCCGCGGGTGTGCAGCGCCGCTGACACCCGACAGCACCACCCCCACACTACTGCCGATACCTACCACCCTTTGGTCTGACAGGGGAACGGACCTGCCGCTGGAGCCCCAGGGGCCCCCTAGCTGGTCGGGGCCCTGGTGCAGCTGCACCAGCTGCACCACGGTAGTTCCGCCCCTGGGGAGCACCACCGCTGTCCTGGCCTGAACTTGGCTGCTTTGTCCTGTTGCTCTGTGCTGTGTGAGCGGGTGGTCTATACAGCATGGTGTCCGGAACCTTAATCGCTGTTACCTTTATTAGCCATTCAAACCCATTTGTGCTAACATCTACGCATGTTATCAGACCAAAATCACCAGGGTATGTGAACTTTTGATCATGGTCACTTGGATTCTTTCGGTTGTCATTATGATTTAAAAAGAGAAAACACAGTAGTTTGACGATAAATGACTTCACCCAACCATTAACCATGAGTGGGAAAAAGTTATTGTGTTATCATTCATATTCTCTAAAAAAAAAGTCAAGAAAGAAAAAAATCTGACGGGGTATGTAAACTTTTGAGCACAACTGTATATACACAGAGCATACTATGTACCATATCTATACACAGAGAACACTTTATACAGTATAAACATGCAGAGCACACTATACACAGTATATATACACAGAGCACACTATATACAGTATATATACACAGAGCACACTATATACAGTATATATACACAGAGCACACTATACACCGTATATATACACAGAGCACTATATACAGTATATATACACTGAGCACACTATATACAGTATATATACACAGAGCACACTATACACCGTATATATACACAGAGCACTATATACAGTATATATACACAGAGCACACTATTTACAGTATATATACACAGAGCACACTATACACAGTATATATACACAGAGCACACTATATACAGTATATATACACAGAGCACACTATATACAGTATATATACACAGAGCACACTATATACAGTATATATACACTGAGCACACTATATACAGTATATATACACTGAGCACACTATATACAGTATATATACACAGAGCACACTATACACCGTATATATACACAGAGCACTATATACAGTATATATACACAGAGCACACTATTTACAGTATATATACACAGAGCACACTAGATTCAAGATTCAAGATTCAAAGAAGCTTTATTGGCAGGACCAAATACATCTCAGTTTTGCCAAAGCAATTGTATAAAGGGAATAGAGATAGGGACTGTGGGGATGTTGGGTAGGAGCTGTAGGGAAGGTGGATGGGATGGATCCAGGATGGGGGGGCTATAGTCCATGGCATAGGGAAGGTGGATGGGGCAAGTCCAGGGTGGGGGCTATAGTCCATGGCATAGGAAAGGTGGATGGGGGCAGATCCAATGTGGAGGCTATAGAGTCCATGGCATCATAGCTCTTTTTCTCGCAGTCTATGGCATTCGCTCACATACCGCGCTGCTATCTCCACTGCTCTCTCTTCTTCTCCCAGCAGGATAGATGTTTTTTCTTCCTCCTTCATGGTGATGAAATCCGGGAAGAGATGTGAGAGTCTCCTGAAGTGAGTGTCCCTCACTGCTGTGTATTTGGAGCAGTGTAGCAGGAAGTGGGTTTCGTCCTCCAGGGCCTCCTGATCACACTATACACAGTATATATACACAGAGCACTATATACAGTATATATACACAGAGCACACTATTTACAGTATATATACACAGAGCACACTATACACAGTATATATACACATGGCACACTATATACAGTATATATACACAGAGCACTATATACAGTATATATACACAGAGCACTATATACAGTATATATACACAGAGCGCACTATATACAGTATATATACATAGGACACTATATACAGTATATATACACAGAGCACACTATATTCTGTATATACACACAGTATATACAGTGTACATACACTATATACAGTATACAAACACAGAACACACTATATACAGTATATTATCTACACAGAGCACATTATATAATTTATAGATACAAACAGTACACTATATACAGTATATATACACACAGCACAGCAATATACACAGAGCACACTATACACAGTATATATACATGCAGAGCACACTATATACTTTATATATATACACAGAGCACACTATATACAGTATATATACATAGGACACTATATATAGTATATATAAACAAAGCACACTATACACAGTATATATACAGAGCACACTATATACAGTACATATGCATAGGACACTATATACAGTATATATACACAGAGCATACTATGTACCATATGTATAAACAGAGAACACTATATACATGCAGAGCACACTATGTACAGTATATATACACAGAGCACTATATACAGTATATATACAGAGAGCACACTAGACACAGTATATATATACACAGAGCACACTATATACAGTATATATACACATATCCCTATATACAGTATATATACACAGAGCACTATATACAGTATATATACACAGAGCAGACTATACCCCGTATATATACACAGAGAACACTATATACAGTATATATACACAGAGCACACTCATATACAGTATATATACACATATCACTATATACAGTATATATAACAGAGCACTATATACAGTATATATACACAGAGCACACTATACCCCGTATATATACACAGAGCACACTATATACAGTGTATATACACAGAGCACACTATATATACACAGAGCACACTATATACAGTATATATACACAGAGCACTATATACAGTATATATAAACACGGCACACTATACACAGTATATATACACTGAGCACACTATATACAGTGTATATACACAGAGCACTATATACAGTATATATACACAGAGCACACTATATACAGTATAATATACACAGAGCACTATATACAGTATATATAAACACGGCACACTATACACAGTATATATACACTGAGCACACTATATACAGTGTATATACACAGAGCACTATATACAGTATATATACACTGAGCACACTATATACAGTGTATATACACAGCACACTATACACAGTGTATATACACAGAGCACACTATATACAGCGTATATATGAGCACACTACACACAGTATATATACACAGAGCACACTATATACAGAGTACACTGTACACAGTATATATACAAAGAGCACACAATACACAGTATATATATATATACACTGAGCACACTATATACAGTATATATACACTGAGCACACTATACACAGTATAAATACACAGAGCACACAATATACAGTGTATATACACAGTGCACACTATATACAGTAATATACACAGAGCACACTATATACAGTAACACAGAGCACACTATACACCGTATATATACACAGAGCACTATATACAGTATATATAACACTGAGCACACTATATACAGTGTATATACACAGATCACTATAACAGTATATATACACTGAGCACACTATATACAGTGTATATACACAGCACACTATACACAGTATATATACACAGAGCACACTATATACAGTGTATATAATGAGCACACTACACACAGTATATATACACAGAGCACACTATATACAGAGTACACTGTACACAGTATATATACACTGAGCACACTATATACAGTGTATATACACAGAGCACTATATACAGTATACCGTAGATTAGTACACAGAGCACACTATAACAGTATAAATACACAGATCAGCACAATATACAGTGTATATACACAGTCACACTATATACAGTTATATACACAGAGCACACTATATACAGTATAATACACAGAGCACACATATACAGTGTATATAACACAGACACACTATATACAGTATATATACACAGAGCACACTAATTACAGTATACACAGAGCACACTATAACTCAGTATATATACACAGAGCACACTATATACTGTATATATACACAGAGCACACTATATACAGTATACACAGAGCACACTATACTCAGTATATATACACAGAGCACACTATATACAGTGTATATACACAGTGCACACTATATACAGTATATATATACACAGAGCACACTATATACAGTATATACACACAGCACACTATATACAGTATATACACAGGCACACATATATAGTATATACACAGCGCACACTATATACAGTATATATACACAGAGCACACTATATACAGTATACACAGCGCACACTATATACAGTATATATACACAGAGCACACTATATACAGTATACACACAGCACACTATATACAGTATATACACAGCGCACACTATATACAGTATATATACACAGAGCACACTATATACAGTATATAACACAGAGCACACTATATACAGTATATATACACAGCGCACACTATATACAGTATATATACACAGAGCACACTATATAAGTACTTATATACACAGAGCACACTATATACAGTATAACACACGCACACTATATACAGTATATATACACAGAGCACACTATATACAGTATATATAACACAGAGCACACTATATACAGTATACACACAGCACACTATATACAGTATATACACAGCGCACTATATACAGTAATATACACAGCGCACACTATATACAGTGTATATACACAGAGCACACTATATATAGTATATACACAGAGCACACTATATACAGTATATATACACAGAGCACACTATATATACACAGAGCACACTATATACAGTATACACACAGCAAACTATATACAGTATATATACACAGCGCACACTATATATAGTATAATACACAGCAAACTATATACAGTGTATATACACAGAGCACACTATAATAGTATATACACAGAGCACACTATATACAGTATATATACACAGAGCACACTATACAGTGTATATACACAGAGCACACTATTTACAGTGTATATACACAGAGCACACTATATATAGTATATACACAGAGCACACTATATACAGTATATACACAGAGCACACTATATTAATACACAGAGCACACTATATACAGTATACCACACAGCAAACTATATACAGTATATATACACAGCGCACACTATATATATATATACACAGCGCACACTATATACAGTATATATACACAGAGCACACTATATACAGTGTATATACACAGAGCACACTATAATAGTATATACACAGAGCCACTATATACAGTATATATACACAGAGCACACTATATACAGTGTATATACACAGAGCACACTATATATAGTATATACACAGAGCACACTATATACAGTATATATACACAGAGCACACTATATATACACAGAGCACACTATATACAGTATATATACACAGAGCACACATATATATAGTATATATACACAGAGCACACTATATACAGTGTATATACACAGAGCACACTATATATAGTATATATACACAGAGCACACTATATACAGTGTATATAAACAGAGCACACTAAAATCTCAGTATATACACAGAGCACACTATATACAGTATATATACACAGAGCACACTATATACAGTGTATATACACAGAGCACACTATATATAGTATATACACAGAGCACACTATATACAGTAATATACACAGAGCACACTATATACAGTATATAGGACATACAAAAAATGAAAAAGGAATAAAAAAAGAATAAGTAATAACTTATAGACAGAAACATATATGATAGATATATAAAAGGTTTCTTGGGTATCTTAGACATGGAATGAACACATGTCCATATAACAGTGTATATTATGGTACCTGACATTTAGGTGTGGAATGAAATGAAATATCAGTAGATAATAAGGAGAATGGACACATATCCCATATAACCAGTGTATATATGTACCTGAGCATTGTAGTGTGAATAAATGAAATATATAGATAATAGGAGAATGGACACATATCACATATAAACCAGTGTATATATGTTACCTGACATTAGAGTGTGGAATGAAATAAATATCAGAATAATAGTAATAACACATATCCCATATAACCAGTGTATATATTACACTAGCATATATAGTGTGAATGAGATGAAAAACATGATAATAGTGAATGAACACATATCCCATATAACAGTGTATATAGTTACCTGAGCATTTTAGTATGGACAAGAGATGGAATATCAGTAATAATAGAAACATGACACATATCCCTATAACCAGTGTATATTATGTTACCATGAGCATTTATAAGTGGTAATAAGATGAAATTATGTAATAATAGAGAATAACTATATCCCATATAACCAGGTGTATATTATGTACACATAGCATTATTAAGGATGAATGAAATGAAATGTAAGTAGAATAATAGAGAATGAACAGATATCCATATAACAGTGTATATATGTACCTGACATTATAGGTGGAATAAGATGAAATATAAATAATAGAAATAAACTATCAAACAGTGTAATTATGTTCGACATATGGGTATAATAAATAGGATATGGAAAACAATATCCCATATAACCAGGTGTATATTATGTTACCTGAGCATTGTAGGTGTGTGAATGAACATGAAATATAGTAGATAATAGAGAATGACACATATCCCATATAACCAGGTGTGTATATTATGTTACCTGAGCATTTAGGTGTGGAATGAAGATGAAATATCAGTAGATAATAGGAGAATGACACATATCCATATAACCAGGTGTATATTATGTTACCTGAGCATTATAGGTGTGGAATGAAGATGAAATATCAGTAGATAATAGGAATGAACACATATCCCATATAACCAGGTGTATATTATGTTACCTGAGCATTATAGGTGTGGAATGAAGATGAAATATATAGTAGATAATAGAAATGAACACATATCCCATATAACCAGGTGTATATTATGTTACCTGAGCATTTTAGGTGTGGAATTAAGTGAAATTCGTAGTAAATAGAAAATGAACACATATCCCATATAACCAGGTGTATATTATGTTACCTGAGCATTGTTAGGTGTGGAATGAAGATGAAATTATAGTAGATAATAGGAGAATGAACATATTCCCATATAACCAGGTGTATATTATGTACACTGAGCATTTAGGTGTGGAATGAAGATGAAATGTATGTAGATAATAGAGATGAACACATAATCCCATATAACCAGGTGTATATTATGTTACCTGAGCATTAAGGTGTGGAATGAAGATGAAATATCAGTAGATAATAGGAAATGAACACATATCCCATATAACCAGTGTATATTATGTTACCTGAGCATTATAGGTGTGGAATGAAGATGAAATATATAGATAATAGAGGAATGAACACATATCCCATATAACCAGGTGTATATTATGTTACCTGAGCATTATAGGTGTGGAATGAAGATGAAAATATCAGTAGATAATAGTGAATGAACACATATCCCATATAACCAGGTGTATATTATGTTACCTGAGCATTATAGTTGTGGAATAAAGATGAAAAATCAGTAGATAATAGTGGAATGAACACATATCCCATATAACCAGGTGTATATTATGTTACCTGAGCATTATAGGTGTGGAATGAAGATGGAATATCAGTAGATAATAGAAGAATGGACACATATCCCATATAACCAGGTGTATATTATGTTACCTGAGCATTTAGGTGTGGAATGAAGATGGAATATCAGTAGATAATAGAAGAATGGACACATATCCCATATAACCAGGTGTATATTATGTTACCTGAGCATTTTAGGTGTGGAATGAAGATGAAATGTATGTAGATAAAAGGAGAATGAACATATATCCCATATAACCAGGTGTATATTTGTTACCTGAGCATTTTAGGTGTGGAATGAAGATGAAATGTATGTAGATAATAGGAGAATGAACATATATCCCATATAACCAGGTGTATATTATGTTACCTGAGCATTATAGGTGTGGAATGAAGATGAAATAACAGTAGATAATAGAAGAATGGACACATATCCCATATAACCAGGTGTATATTATGTTACCTGAGCATTTTAGGTGTGGAATGAAGATGAAATATATGTAGATAATAGTGGAATGAACACATATCCCATATAACCAGGTGTATATTATGTTACCTGAGCATTTTAGGTGTGGAATGAAGATGAAATATCAGTAGATAATAGGAGAATGAACACATATCCCATATAACCAGGTGTTAATTATGTTACCTGAGCATTTTATCAAAGGAATCTAGTGTATATAACTGGTAATATAATAATGTCAGTAAGGCATCAGCCCTTCTTAAATGTATATGACTCGGCTCAATACTTTCATGTTGCAGAGAGCTCCATAGTGTCACTGCCTACAGTAAGGAATCCATAGTCTCACTGCTCGTACAGTAAAGAATGTATAGTCTCACTGCTCATACAGTAAAGGATCCATAGTGTCACTGCTCTTACAGTAAAGAATCCATAGTGTCATGCTCTTACAGTAAAGAATCCATAGTGTCACTGCTCGTACAGTAAGGAATCCATAGTGTCACTGCTCTTACAGTAAATAAATCCATAGTCTCACTGCTCTTACAGTAAATAATCCATAGTCTCACTGCTCTTACAGTAAGGAATCCATAGTGTCACTGCTTTACAGTAAGGAATCCATAGTGTCACTGCTCTTACAGTAAAGAATCCATAGTGTCACTGCTCTTACAGTAAAGAATCCATAGTGTCACTGCTCTTACAGTAAAGAATCATAGTGTCACTGCTCTTACAGTAAGGAATCCATAGTGTCACTGCTTTTACAGTAAAGAATCCATAGTGTCACTGCTCTTACAGTAAAGAATCCATAGTGTCACTGCTCTCACAGTAAAGAATCCATAGTCTCACTGCTCTTACAGTAAAGATCCATAGTGTCACTGCTCTTACAGTAAAGAATCCATAGTTCACTGCTCTTACAGTAAAGAATCCATAGTGTCACTGCTCTTACAGTAAAGGAATCCATAGTGTCACTGCTCTTACAGTAAAGAATCCATAGTGTCACTGCTCTTACAGTAAAGAATCCATAGTCTCACTGCTCTTACAGTAAAGAATCCATAGTCTCACTGCTCTTACAGTAAGAATCCATAGTGTCACTGCTCTTACAGTAAAGAATCCATAGTGTCACTGCTCTTACAGAAAGGAATCCATAGTGTCACTGCTCTTACAGTAAAGAATCCATAGTGTCACTGCTCTTACAGTAAAGAATCCATAGTGTCACTGCTCTTACAGAAAGGAATCCATAGTGTCACTGCTCTTACAGTAAAGAATCCATAGTGTCACTGCTCTTACAGTAAATAATCCATAGTGTCACTGATCTTACAGTAAATATTCCTTAGTCTCACTGCTCTTACAGTAAAGAATCCATAGTGTCACTGCTCTTACAGTAAAGAATCCATAGTATGACTGCTCTTACAGTAAAGAATCCATAATCTCACTCCTTTTACAGTACACAATCCAGCCTCTCTGCTCTTAAACTCCTCACTGCTCCATGTCCAGACTTTCAACCACTTTGGGCTTCCAAAAGAAGCTAAGCAGTTACCAGAAGTGACCACTCCATTCTCCAGGTGTTTTCTGCTAAGATAATGCTCCATACTTTACAATACAAGTCAATGGGAAGGCTAAACAGATGTCAGGAGATGCCCATGTGTTTTGTCTGCATTAGCATATTAGTGCGTTTTCAGCGCACTTAACTCGCATTGCGAGTGAAATGCGAGTTCAATCATAGCATGCTGCGATTGAACGCAATTTCCTCGTGCGAGTGCCCATTGTAAGTATATGTTCTCACACCCACACAGCACACTATGCGATAGTCACAAGCGTGTGCGTCTTACAATGTCGGCAAACACCCGCTGCTGTCAAATCACTCGTACGAGGAAATTGCGTTCAATCGCAGCATGCTATGATTGAACTCGCATTTCACTCGCAATGCGAGTTAAGTGCAATGAAAACGCACTAATATGACCAGTCTCATTTACTGATACTGGTCCGAGTGCAATGCGAGTCTCACGCCCGTGTGCCTCCACCCTTAGACTGCTGTCATCTGCATTCACTGTAGGAAGAGCTGCTGGAGGAGGGATAGTTTGTGATTAGAGCAGGCGAAATGGTAGGGTTTATCGTCTTACAGTCCTTCTAGAGGTAACTGCTGCTGCAACCCAAAACCAAAAGTCCTTTTGAGGACTAAAAACTATCCTTTTTTCTAGTAAACCTGCTGTTACCTGCATTCAGTGTAGGGATAGCTGCTGGAGGAGGGATAGTTTGGGATTAGAGGGCTTATTGCCTTATAGTCCTTGTATACTTATACTGCTGCTGACGCCTAAAGATAAAAGTCTGTTTCAGGGCTAGATTTTTTCTTTTACCTAATAATACTGGAAAGTTTGCAGGCAGATATAGCATCTACCTAATATAAAATGTGCAAGGCATGCGGTAAGAGGCCGGGAAGTGGACATAGTGCTGATGGCGCCCGCAGAAGCTGTGGCCAGGTGAAATTATGCCTGCAAGAACAAACACACATCATCCATGGGACCTAACTTCCCACTTTACAGGGGGGCGCGGGACACCAGTCTTGAAGCCAGAGCAATGTAAACAGGTGGTGGGTTGGATGGTAGATAATGCTTCCAGTATGTTTCCCAGCATTACCCTGTCTTCCACACGGTCCAGTCTTCAGTCTCACTAGCCAAGATGCTGGACGGTGAGCGGTGATGGACGGTGAGAGGTGATGGACGGTGAGCGGTGATGGACGGTGAGCGGTGATGGACGGTGAGCGGTGATAGACGTGAGAGTGATGGACGGTGAGTGGCGATGGACGGTAAGCGGTGATGGACAGTGAGTGGTGATGGACGGTGAGTGGTGATGGACGGTGAGAAGGATGGACGTGAGAGGTCATGGACGGTGAGTGGTGATGGACGGTGAGCGTGATGGACAGTGAGTGGTGATGGACGGTGAGCGGTGATGGATGTGAGCGGAGATGGACAGTGAGTGGTGATGGACGGTGAGCGGTGATGGACGGTGAGTGGCGATGGACGTGAGTGGCGATGAACGTGAGAGGTGATGGACGTGTGAGGCGATGGACCGTGAGAGGCGATAACCGTGAGAGGCGATGGACGTGATGGATGTGAGCGTGATGATGTGAAGGTGGTGGACGGTGAGCGTGATGGATGGTGAGCGGTGATGGACGGTGAGCGGTGATGGATGGTGAGCGGTGATGGACGGTGAGAGGCGATGGACGGTGAGCGGTGGTGGACGGTGAGCGGTGGTGGACAGTGAGCGGTGGTGGACGGTGAGCGGTGATGGACGGTGAGCGTGCGATGGACGGTGAGCGGCGATGGACGGTGAGAGGCGATGGACGGTGAAAGGCGAGGGACGGTGAGAGGCGATGGACGGTGAGTGGCGATGGACGGTGAGGCGATGGACGGTGAGTGGCGATGGACGGTGAGCGCGATGGACGGTGACTGCGATGGACGGTGAGAGGCGATGGACGGTGAGCGGCGATGGACGGTGAGGCGATGGACGGTGAGCGGCGATGGACGGTGAGAGGCGATGGACGGTGAGCGGCGGTGGACGGTGAGAGGCGGTGGACGTGAAAGGCGTGGACGGTGAGCGGCGGTGGACGGTGAGCGGCGGTGGACGGTGAGCGGCGGATGGACGGTGAGAGGCCGTGGACGGTGAGAGGCGATGGACGTGAGTGGTGGTGGACGGTGAAAGGCGATGGACGGTGAGAGGCGATGGACGGTGAGCGTGGTGGACGGTGTGAGGCGATGGACGGTGAGAAGCGGTGGACGGTGAGAGGTGGTGTACGGTGAAGGCGATGGACGGTGGGAGGCGATGGACGGTGAGTGGCGATGGACGGTGAGTGGTGATGGACAGTGAGAGGCGATGGACGGTGAGAGGCAATGGACGGTGAGAGGAGATGGACGGTGAGAGGCGGTGGACGGTAAAGGCGATGGACGGTGAGTGGCGATGGACGGTGAGTGGCGATGGACAGTGAGAGGCGATGGACGGTGAGAGGTGATGGACGGTGAGCGGCGATGGACGGTGAGGGTGATGGACAGTGAGAGGCGATGGACGGTGAGAGGCGATGGACGGTGAGCGGCGATGGACGGTGAGAGGCGATGGACGGTGAGAGCGATGGACGGTGAGAGGCGATGGACGGTGACGCGAGGGCGGTGAGCGGCGATGGACGGTGAGAGGCGAGCTATGGTGAGCGGCGATGGACGGTGAGAGGCGAGCTAGGTGAGCGGTGATGGACGGTGAGAGGCGAGCTATGATGAGAGGCTATGGACGGTGAAGTCACGACCCAACCTAAGAAGGTGAACGAAGAGCAAGGACAGCGAGCGCGAGAAGGAGGGGTCCGCAGCACCTCATAGGCAGAAGAAGGCAGTGGGGGGCAGACGGAGAGGCGGGCAACTGTTCCGCAGAGCACCTCCATGAGGCAAGTTCTCATTCATTCTCTGAATTGTGAAGCGCTGTGCAATATCTTGGCTCTATATATATATAAAGATTATTATTATTATTATTGACAGGAGTTTTAGAACTTGTAATAAAGTTATTTTGCACTTAAATGGGGACGACTTTGTGGGGTCTGATATCGGGGGATTATTTATTGAAAGTGTTAATAGATCCGCAATTCACACAAATATCGTTTATGCATTTCCCTTTTATTACTGGTCAGTTGCATTGTGTTCTTATCTATAGTTCAGGATTGCAAAATAAACATTAACACAATTACTGGATAATAAACGATTTAAAGGGAAACTCCACCAAAAACCAAAAAATAAGGTTCCTGATTGCTGGAGAAGTGCAGGAAAATAACCCTTTCCTCTCCATCTTATAATAACAGATAGGACCATAGGGTCCAGAGATCCTATAAGATATGGACAAGGTAAATCACGAAAACGTATTTCTTGAATTTGAGATTTGCAGTTCTAGGTGAATTTTCTCCTTAATTAACAAGAATTGGGTATTCGATACATGAGTAAAAGGTTATAATCCTGGGTGGATCAGTAGGACGGCCCCCGAGCTTCCTGCCGGCTCTGCAGGTTTTGGCTGCTCTTCTCGCTCTGGTCACATGATGGCGCAGCAGCAGCATTTTTTGGGGTAGTTCTCGCAGTAAGCTTTATTCTCCAGGCCGTAGACATAATATTCCCTCTGTTTCCCCTTCCAGGTGTAATGAGAACTATGGGGGTGCATTATATATATCAAGGACTACAGGGGTGCATTATACTATATGGAGGACTATGTGGTATGCATTATACTATATGGATGACTATGGGGGTGCATTATACTATATGGATGACCTAGGGAGTGCATTATATTATTTCTAGAACTATGGGGGTACATTATAGTATATGGAGGACTATGAGGGTGCATTATACTATTTATAGGACTATGGGGTGCATTATCATATACGAAGGACTACTGGGTGCATTATACTATATGGAGGACTATGTGGCTGCATTATATTATATGGATGGCTATAGGGGTGCATTATACTATATAGAGGACTATGGGGGTGCATTATACTATATGGAGGACTATGGGGGTGCATTATACTATGTGGAGGACTATGAGGAGCATTATACTATTTATGGAACTATGGGGGTGCATTATATATACATGAAGGACTACAGGGTGCATTATACTATATGGAGGACTATGGGTATGCATTATACTATATGGATGACTATAGGGTGCATTATACTATTTATAGGACTATGGGGAGCATTATACTATATGGAGGACTATGGGAAGCGTATTATAACATATGGAAGCCTATGTTGAGGCCATTATAATATGCGGAGGGCCATGTGGAGTGCAATATCCTATTTGAAGGGCTGTGAGGAGCCTTTATACTTTATGGAGGACTATATCAGGGCCACTATACTGTATCTATGCAATTATACAATGTGAAGTTTTGTGTAGGGTCCATCATACTGTGCGGAGGGCTGTGTGGGGCCATTATACTCTATGAATTGATGTGGGGTTCACAGTTGGGGATTATATTGTGTTGGGGGTCACCATTCATTGCTGGGGTAGTTGAAGGAGGTACAGTAGGGTCATCATACTGTGTGTGGAGGA